>CM035794.1:75555437-75744907 GCA_020466265.1 Siphamia tubifer
AGCATACATCTTTTGAAAAGAGAGAGAGAAAAAAAAATATACATATATATATATATATATATATATATATATATATATATATATATATAGTTACAAACTCAAATTTACAAACTCCAAATTTCAAAATATGTAGAGAAAAAAAGAGTACCTGAAAAGGAGTGGGAGGAAGAGAACTTATTTAGTCCCACCCCCTTTTATACAATTTCTGTCAAATGATCTATTTTAACTTCTGTGTATTCCGACACATGACAGAACAAAACAATTTGTAGAGCAGAGCTTATTGTACATCATGTGTAATACAATAATGTATATACACATATATACATGTATGTACAAACATATGTACACACATACACGTACACATACACACATATTTACATGCACACACACACCGACACACGCACATACATATACATATATAGGGGAAAAAATGAAATACCAAATTTGACAATACAAGCAGTAATACAAAACAAAATTATTTAAAACATACTGACTTCATACATAGATAGGGCTGTGGATTTATATAACCGTTTGAATTGATGAATATTATGACATTGCTTGAAATTGGTTGCTAGTTTATTCCAAGATTTTACTCCACAGACAGACAGTCTTTTTAAGTGTGAAAGGCACCTTTATAGTGATATCGACCCATTTTAAGGACACAGTCATATGTTTTACTAACACTAATTAACTAATAAAACACTGTCATTCATTGAGACTCATAATTAAAAAGGAACTATGTATTGATCTTGCTTTGTTGTTCATCGTAGGCCGCTGGTGAAGAGGACACGTCTTACACTCCAGTCAAAGACAAGGATAAGGATGATCCGCAAAATGGCACCTACATTGGTTTGACTCCAAAAGTCGATCAATAAGCTTGACATTTTCTAGATCCACAAGCCAGGATTTCAGGACAGAAAAAAAAAAAAACAATGTCCCAGTTATACTTGGAATCCCTTTTCAATATTGTGCCTGGTAGAATGGGAGTGGGGGGTGGGGGTGGGTGGGGAAAGAATGATTTTTTAGTGTTATACATCCAAATTGACTCCACTTTAATCAATATAAACTACCGAAGGATGGTGATCCATGATCTAATAATGGGCTGACACTGTGAAACGTACGTGTCAAGGGCTATTTTGGTTTTTATCTTGTAGATAGTGTAAAAAGATAAATAATCGTTAAGCAGTAGGTTTTAGTCGTGTTCCTAAACAAACAGAAAATCTGATATTCAAGAGGGTTGGATGGAAGAAAAGTATTAATGCTGTATCTCTTCACTCCATTGAGAATGTTTACATGCACACTAATATACTGTACTTCCAAAATATATGACGGAAGGTCCGAAATTTGACCGATAGTATGATCTGAACAGAACATGTGAAATACACAGAGGTGTCAAAAGTACTCACATTCTGTACTTAAGTAAAAGTACAGCTACTTATGTGAAAAAAAAGTACTCTGATAAAAGTAGAAGTACTGATTCAACTCCTTTACTGAAGTAAAAGTAAAAAAAAAAAAAAGGACAACTTCTCAATTGTAATAAAGTAAAAAGTAAAACTGCATTTTTTTTATTTGCGGAGAATGAAATCATACTCATAACCAAGAAAAAAAAGTTTAAAAGTATCCCACCAAAAGTCTTTAAAAGTGAGTTACTGTGTAGATAATGTATTTGTAGTCAGTTTTGTAGGTATGGGCAGGAAATTTAGGGGGAAAAAAGTCACATTTGAGATAAAAAGTCCTCATTATGAGATAAAAGAGAAGTCATAAATATGAGATTAAAAAAAAAGCATAATTATGAGATAAGAAAGTCAGAATTATTCAATAAAATTAAAACTTCTTAGATAAAAAGTCACATTTCTGACATAAAAAGTCACAATCATGAAATAAAAGTCATAATTATATATAAAGTCACAGTTTCTCTCCTCCAATAATTTTCCGTCTGAAGTGACTTATTTTTCGTGCTGTCACATCTGTTTAGTTTAAAAAGTAATGAGTCTTTTCTGAGAATGTAAGGATTATAAAGTACAGACATTTATGAACAAATGTAGAGAAAAATTCATAAATACTCAGTAAAGTACAAATACCTAAAAAAATCTGCTTAATCAAGTACTTCTACTTAGTTACTTCTCACCTCTGGAAATATGTCGGTGTTATTCAGATTTTATGATAATTATTCAAACATCAAACATCAACAACTCAAACATCAGCTGGAGAAAAAAAGACAAGGATCCGTCAGAGAAAATCTGTTATGTCATCAGGAGCAAAAAAACACCTCCTTACACTGTAAAAAATAAAAAAAAACAACTCTAAAAACACTAAAAACAAAACTATACAAGATATTTCTGCTTGAATTAAAGGTTAGGGTTAAAACTAAAATCTGCCAGTGGAAGAAGTGAAAATGATCTTGGTAAAAATTTCTTGAAATAACATTTTTCAGATCTATTGTCTAAAAATAAGCTCTTAAATCCCACTGAAAAGTTACTCTTTAGGTGACTGTGTCTTATTTTAAGTATGATGAGATATTGTGATGAGAAAAATACACTTGGTCATTTTTTTTTCTTGTGTATGAAAAATGATGACATGATATTAACTGATTTTTTTTATTAGAGCGAATATCAACCTGACTTTTACAAGAACAGGCTGAAAGAGGGTGGTTGTGTTCAAAAGTTTAAATATTTGTTACGTACATATAATTGAGGAACAAATGGGAATATTCACTTTCATCAGTCCTGTAAGTCTCTACAGGAATTTTGTCTGTTTTGGAAAAAAGCTGAATATTTAGTGCATGTAAACATAGTCATTCTCTATTTCCGTCCGTAGTTTTTACTTGTTTTGATCTTAGAGAAGAGTGACAGACTATTATACAACAGCAACAGCATACAGTGGGTTATTAGAGGCCAGGGTCATTAACTGTGACTTGTTGTTTTTCCTTTATATATATATATATATATATATATATAGACACACACATATATATATATATATATGTATGTATGTATATATATCATACATCACTCAGGGGGCCTCCGTTTAAATGTCAAAGTGTGAGAGAGGAGCCACAAAAGCTTTGTCTCTTTAGTCAATAATCATTTCAGTATTATACTATTTTTAAATTGCCTTTAATCCAAAACTCAGTGTTACAGAATATTTTCACGGCTCACTGTTATTATCTGTTCCTGCACTGTAGTAAAAGACGAATGGACGTGCACATCGTAATCACTATATACCTGTGAAATTGTAAGGTATGATATGGCACATGTTTGTACATACACACACATATACATACAGTGGAAACAGGGTGCATCATTTTATACAGTAAGAAAGAAATATTACATTTATCATCAATCTGTCCCTAGGTTGGTTTATTTTAAACAAAAAGTAATATTAAGGCTTAATATTGGATTATTTTGATTTACAATCAGTTTGTAACGAAACATCAGCAAATGAAATGGACTGTTTTCTATTTACATCATTTTTGCATGAAAAAATTAAAAATAAGAATAAAAGTAATCCAATCCACTTTATATAAGATAATTTAAACATGTTTTGAGCACCATTTTCCTCAGATATCGTGTTTTTTTATCCTGTTTTTTGACACCCCTTTCTTGCGGTGTACAATGAGGATTGTTGGAACAGTCCCTATAGACTTCTGCCTTGTAAGTTAAAGAACCCTTTATTTATCGCCATAGAAACACGTCCTATTAGGGGCCGTGTACAACGCCCGAGGGCCTGACCCGGGGCCTCGTCTGGAGTAAAACAGGTGCCAAAGCTAAAACCCTGAGCCGCTGCAAAAGCACATAAACAACATGTGTTACTAATTTCCATTTCCATCTAAATGCCATAGGAAGCCTTTTCCTGTGAAGTGCCGCACACACACACACACACACACACACACACACACACTTCCTACTGGTAAGTGCAGATGGAGTTCAGCCAGTTACATCTGCTCCCAGTCATAAACTCTGCTGTGAAAGAAGATTTTTTAAACCGTGTATCATCAATAGCACACCCTGTACCTCAGTTGTTGCTACATACACAGATTGGAGGATCTACCCTCGAAATAGTTTCAACACTAATTAGACCTGGGACAGATTAGTAGTAAAAACCTGGAGGGAAATGATGCACCCTTGACAAAGTCGTACCTGCTTACATTCCTCTCGTTGTGTGAAGGGAATGAACATCAGTCAGACGCTGTATATTTGATACTTTAAATTTTTTTCTTTTTGTAAAATAAAACTATTTTCTTTTTTGTTATGTAAATGTAAAGCAGATTTGTTAGATGACAAAAAGAAGATATGTAGTTATTCACTTTCCATGTGCCATTATGTACTTCTACGAAATGCTCACAGATAGTTCCCTCTGGATTATTATTATCCTCTGGATTGTAACTCTTACTTGATTATTTTGTTGTTCGCATTGAGCCTTTTGTTTCAGCGTTAAATGCCTTAAAACTCGTGAGGCCTTGTGTTTTTGAATGTCTTTTGAATAATACTGAATAGATTTTACGTCAGATGTCAACCTGGCGTTCGCTGAAGATCAGAATGTCCACGTCGATCAGCAGCGAAGTCAGACTGTGTTACAAAAATGCTGTCGTTAACACTTTTACAGGAATCCTTGTTACTGCTGTTTTTCAATATGAAGTTTTCACACCAACAGACATAGTCTAATAAAGTGCCTACTCTTGTTTCACCGTTACCCAGAGGTGGTAAAAAAGTACTCACATTCTGTACTTAAGTAGAAGTACAGCTACTTGTGTGAAAAAATATTCTGGTAAAAGTAGAAGTACTGATTCAATTCCTTTACTGAAGTAAAAAAAAGTACAACTTCTCAATTGTAATAAAGTTAAAAAAAAAAAGTTAAAAGTTTAATTGTTTGCCATTGATTAAATACTTATTTAACCTCCTGAGACCCTGAGTCCTTTTTCACAGCTTTATTTAAGAAAAAAAAATCTACTGCAGAAGACATTCCACTAAAAGTTTAAAAATGCATCTTAAAAAATTGTTGTTTCCAAAAAAGGAAATTATTTAAAGGAGATAGAGTATCCAAATCATGGTTTTCATTGTTTTTATGTTATTTAAGAGTCTCCCTGCTGTTGGGAACACACACCAAGTACCAGGCAGTACACACCAGGTACCAGGCAGTACACACCAAGTACCAGGCAGTACACACCAGGTACCAGGCAGTACACACCAAGTACCAGGCAGTACACACCAAGTACCAGGCAGTACACACCAAGTACCAGGCAGTACACACCAAGTACCAGGCAGTACACACCAGGTACCAGGCAGTACACACCAAGTACCAGGCAGTACACACCAAGTACCAGGCAGTACACACCAAGTACCAGGCAGTACACACCAAGTACCAGGCAGTACACACCAAGTACCAGGCAGTACACACCAAGTACCAGGCAGTACACACCAAGTACCAGGCAGTACACACCAGGTACCAGGCAGTACACACCAGGTACCAGGCAGTACACACCAAGTACCAGGCAGTACACACCAAGTACCAGGCAGTACACACCAAGTACCAGGCAGTACACACCAAGTACCAGGCAGTACACACCAAGTACCAGGCAGTACACACCAAGTACCAGGCAGTACACACCAAGTACCAGGCAGTACACACCAAGTACCAGGCAGTACACACCAAGTACCAGGCAGTACACACCAGGTACCAGGCAGTACACACCAGGTACCAGGCAGTACACACCAAGTACCAGGCAGTACACACCAAGTACCAGGCAGTACACACCAAGTACCAGGCAGTACACACCAGGTACCAGGCAGTACACACCAGGTACCAGGCAGTACACACCAAGTACCAGGCAGTACACACCAAGTACCAGGCAGTACACACCAAGTACCAGGCAGTACACACCAAGTACCAGGCAGTACACACCAAGTACCAGGCAGTACACACCAAGTACCAGGCAGTACACACCAGGTACCAGGCAGTACACACCAAGTACCAGGCAGTACACACCAAGTACCAGGCAGTACACACCAAGTACCAAGCAGTACACACCAGGTACCAGGCAGTACACACCAGGTACCAGGCAGTACACACCAGGTACCAGGCAGTACACACCAGGTTCCAGGCAGTACACACCAAGTACCAGGCAGTACACACCAGGTTCCAGGCAGTACACACCAAGTACCAAGCAGTACACACCAAGTACCAGGCAGTACACACCAGGTACCAGGCAGTACACACCAAGTACCAGGCAGTACACACCAAGTACCAGGCAGTACACACCAAGTACCAGGCAGTACACACCAGGTACCAGGCAGTACACACCAGGTACCAGGCAGTACACACCAAGTACCAGGCAGTACACACCAGGTACCAGGCAGTACACACCAGGTACCAGGCAGTACACACCAAGTACCAGGCAGTACACACCAGGTTCCAGGCAGTACACACCAAGTACCAGGCAGTACACACCAGGTTCCAGGCAGTACACACCAAGTACCAGGCAGTACACACCAGGTTCCAGGCAGTACACACCAAGTACCAGGCAGTACACACCAGGTTCCAGGCAGTACACACCAAGTACCAAGCAGTACACACCAAGTACCAGGCAGTACACACCAGGTACCAGGCAGTACACACCAAGTACCAGGCAGTACACACCAAGTACCAGGCAGTACACACCAAGTACCAGGCAGTACACACCAGGTACCAGGCAGTACACACCAGGTACCAGGCAGTACACACCAAGTACCAGGCAGTACACACCAGGTACCAGGCAGTACACACCAAGTACCAGGCAGTACACACCAGGTACCAGGCAGTACACACCAAGTACCAGGCAGTACACACCAGGTTCCAGGCAGTACACACCAAGTACCAGGCAGTACACACCAGGTTCCAGGCAGTACACACCAAGTACCAAGCAGTACACACCAAGTACCAGGCAGTACACACCAGGTACCAGGCAGTACACACCAGGTACCAGGCAGTACACACCAGGTACCAGGCAGTACACACCAAGTACCAGGCAGTACACACCAGGTACCAGGCAGTACACACCAGGTACCAGGCAGTACACACCAAGTACCAGGCAGTACACACCAGGTACCAGGCAGTACACACCAGGTACCAGGCAGTACACACCAAGTACCAGGCAGTACACACCAAGTACCAGGCAGTACACACCAGGTTCCAGGCAGTACACACCAAGTACCAGGCAGTACACACCAAGTACCAGGCAGTACACACCAGGTACCAGGCAGTACACACCAAGTACCAGGCAGTACACACCAAGTACCAGGCAGTACACACCAGGTACCAGGCAGTACACACCAGGTACCAGGCAGTACACACCAAGTACCAGGCAGTACACACCAGGTTCCAGGCAGTACACACCAAGTACCAGGCAGTACACACCAGGTACCAGGCAGTACACACCAGGTACCAGGCAGTACACACCAGGTACCAGGCAGTGTCATCATCTCTGTTTCAACTTTCTCTCCTTTTTTTAATTGCCACCAGAAATTCAACAAATGTGTGTTTGGCTGAAGTATGATACAATAAGTATAGTCTAAGTACACATGCTAGTACAGTCAAACTGCTAATGGCTCATTAAATCAGTTACGTCTGGAGCTGAGGTTGCCAGATAAGCAACTGATGACGCCTACGTGCAGGTGCATTTCATAATGAGGTTGCCAGATAAGCTCAGAAATGACACAAGGGCAAAGACGTGTTCTGCACCCACCACACATACAGTACATAGCTGTTTGAGACATTACAGACCCAACCAATTTCTTTGGGATAATCACATCACAGAACAAGGATTAATACCTTATTCAACCACTCTACATCACCTTTAACCTCCTAGGACCTGGTGTCACATGTTCTGTTGTCTAGACCACAACACCACATTTTGTTCTAAAAGGGCCTGGTATCTACTGACCAGGACATTATACTCACACTACATGGCAGAAGTGTATAATACTACATATATGTATATATATATTTTATTTAATTTTTTTCCCAGATCAGCACTCCTGACACCTCTTGGTTTTTAAACTCACCAGGTCCCAAGCAACTCAAATAGCCAAGAGAAATTAAAAATGCATGACATGCAAGAGTTCGGGTCTTAGGAGGTTAAGGTAGAGGTTAAGCCCATTCCTGGGCTTCAAAAGTTCAAGTTTCAAAAATATCCAACAAAATAAAGCCTTTAAAAGTGAGTTACTGTGTAGATAATGTGTTTGATTAGGTCACGGTCCTCAGTTTAGTGGGTATGGACAGGACATTGAGGACAAAATGTGTGTGTGGGGGAGGGGGGGTCAGAATTAAGATAAAAAAGTCATCACTTGTATAAGATTTTTTTAAAAAGCATAATTATGAGATAAAAAGTCAAAATTGTGAGAAAACAAAAGCACAATTGTGAGAAAAAGAGTTGAAATTATGAGATAAAGTCAGAATTCTGAGATAAAAAGTCACAATCATGAGATAAGTCAGAATTGTCATCTATAAAGTCACAGGTTCTCACAGTTTTTCCTCTGAAGTGACTGATTTTTCATCCAGTTACATGTGTTCAGTTTGAAAATGTAACACGTCTCTTGTGAGAATGTAAAGAGTATAAAGTACATATACTTATATAAATGTAAGGAGTATAAAGTACATATACTTATATAAATGTAAGGAGTATAAAGTACATATACTTATATAAATGTAAAGAGTATAAAGTACATATACTTATATAAATATAAGGAGTATAAAGTACACATATTTATGAACAAATGTAGGGAGGAAAAGTCAATAGTTTCCAGAAAAATAAATACTCAAGTAAAGTACAGACAATTAAAAAAAGTCTACTTAAGTACAGTAATGAAGTACTTTTACTTAGTTACTTCCCCTCTGGCTCTACCAAACCATCCGGCAGCGTAACACACTTTGAGCTCCATTATTACTTCACCTCTTCATCACCTGCACTAAAAGTGGGAACATGATTGAATATTTGAGGTTAAGTTGTAATGTGTTCTTTAGAGGTTGTTTTCTTCTTCATTTTTAATAGTTCTGTGTTCTACTATACAAAGAAATGAATAAAAAATAGTTGTTTTTGTGGATTGTATAAGGTAGTATTGTTGATTTAAACAGACTAGTGTAAAAAAAAAAAACCAATAACGTAGTATTAGAAAATGCAAGTGTAGAAGAAAGCATTTGTTGTCCATTTTAAAAGCCAAACAGCAGAAATCATCATGTGAACTCTACACTGTGTTTCTTTGTGCCAAACTTTGATTTGAGATGCTCATGTGACTAGAATAACAACTTCTAATGACCAGCTTATTGACATGTTAACTGTTGATACTGTTTTTACTGAAGACACAAAAATAAAAGTAGTTTCCATACACTTTTTTCTTCCTTTCTTGTGGCTTAAACTGGTTGAATAGTTTGTGTGATAGTAGTGACTTTTGTGGAATAAGTATTAACAGGTGTCATGTGTAGGATTGTGGCCAAAACTGGTCCTGCAGTCACAAGGTTCAAGGTTCCTTTATTTCAGTGGTTCTTAAATCCAGTCCTCGTGGCCCAGTGTCCTGCATGTTTTGGTCGTTTTCTTCTTCTATCCCACAAGTTCAATTATTGATCAGCTCTTCAGAAGCCTGATAATGATGTAATGGCTTCCAGATGTGTTGGAAGAGGGAGATATTTTTATTGTATTTTATATTTATTTTTTGTTCAATGTAATCAAAAAATATATATTATTAATTTTAAAATGTATTTAATTTATTAAAAATGTTTTGCCTTTTAATTTTTTTTTAAAGAATTTAAAAAATATATTTTTAATTTATTTTAAGTATTTGTTTTGTTTTATTATTTCATTTTAAAAAAGGGTAGATATTTGTGTTATTTGTATTTATTTCTTAAATTTACTTTTTAAAAAAATTGTGTTTATTTTATTTCAATTTTTTATTTACTAAATTTTTTAGCTTTTTAAATATTTTTATTTTTATTTAATTTTTCTCATTTTATTAAATTTTTTTTATTTTAATTGAATGTTTTTTTCTTTTTTTTATTATTTGATCTCGTCTTGTCATCTGAACCTGCTTTATCTTCACTAGGGTCACAGGGGCCTAATCCAGCTCCAATGGATGAAGGCGGGGTCAGAGGTCACTCTGTATGAGTCTCCAGTTCATCTCAGGGCTGAACATATATAGACAAACAATCACTGTCACATTCACACCTATGGACAATTTAGATTAACCAGTTAACCTATCAGTGCATGTGTTTGGATGGTGGGAGGAAACTGGAGTACCTGGAGAAAACCCACGTGGACACGGGAGAACATGCAAACTCCAACCAGAAAAGTCTGGTGTGGGAATAGAACCAACAACCTTCTGTCTGTGAGGCATGAGTGCTAACCACTGTTCATTTCATATATTTATTTATTTTATTTTAAAAGGAAAAAGAAGAGAGAGATATCTAAATAAAACATGCAGCCTAGCCCCTCCAAGCAGCAGAAAGTCTAATGTGCTACCGTAGTATTCTAGTTTCACTCAATGTTGGTTTTGGTTAGACTTCCCTGAAACTGGTATATTATCATAATATTACACACACTGACACATACATATAATGGAATTATCAATATTGCAAAAGGTCAAAGGTCAAGGTCATTTAGCAGAAAGGTCAAAATCACATTATTGGCTCTAATTCAAGAACATGTTGTCATAGAAACTTGAGATTGGCACAAAATATGGGTGAGAATAGGCATTCTCTGAATACTTGTTTTTTATGCATTTTCTATTAATATTATTATTTTTTTATCATCACCATCAGATTTCTTTTGTTCATTTATCTTTTGGTGGGGTGTATTGATTATCCTTTTATATCGTGTTTATTGTTACCCATTGGTATAAAAAAAAAGTAATTTTGAAGGAGGAGAAGAAAGAAGAGAACCAGTGCTGCAGTTTAAGGCCATGCAGTATCTGCCGCTGCCGCCAGGTGGCGCCAAACCATCCTTCTAAACTGTCGAAAAAGAAACCGAAGAAGAAGACGCATCCTGGGAACACACAGACAACATGGCGTTTAGTTTTGGCGGCGCCACGAGTAATGCAGCGGCAAGTAAGTGTTTTTTTTTCCTCAATACGGGAATATTTTAATAATCCAACAAACACTTCATCCAGATTTACAACAGAACAACGTAACCTTGATGTGCGTACATTAACGAGAAACAAGGGCCACGCGCTGTCAAGTCGTGAAGGCACCACGGCTAACATTAGCTGTATTTTTTTTTTACCAGAAATGCTACCCGGCTTTCTACTAAACACTAATGTTGTGTTTAGTGAAACATAGCGACACCTTTCACGTCAACATTAGGTTTCACCACAGTAAAATTTGCAGACTCGGTGTATGTTGTTGCTTAGTAAAGTTATGTTGTATCTTAGCTAGCCCCTTTAGCTAATGTGTAACATTCAGTGTCTCCTGTAATTTTTATTAGATTAACTTTAGAACATAAAAATATGCAAACTCTTAAATGAGACATTTTATTATTAATAGTGCCAAATAATCCATTCAAGAATAATTTAATGAAACATACCACGCATGTAATGAAAAAAAAAAACAAATGAGAAGGGGAGCTGTTGAAGAAGTACATTTTAAAACATGTAAATAAATATTGGAGCAAATTAAAATCACAACAACAAATTTCGCTTCATTTCACGGTATACTTTATTGTTTTTTATTAAGTGATGAAACGAACAGTTTAAAACCATTAATAATAAAAAGCTTCGACTTTTTCCATTTACTACAGTGGATAGGGTATTTACACAAAATAAGTATATTAATAAGATCAGATACAGACGAATTTAATGCGTCCCCTGTAAATGTAGAAGAAGTGGTTTAGCTATTCATGGCAAGTATTACTCCCCTTGACTGCTGTTCATTGTCATGACACCTGATAGTTACAGGCCAAACTGCTTTTGTTTCTCTGAAGGTACCTCTGGGTTTCCATTTGGTTCGTTTGGTGCCAAAACCACAGCATCAACAGCCTTTGGCTTCGGCGCCCCAGCCGCCACCACCACCACAGCAGCCTCTGGATTCAGCAGTAAGTCTGTGATACTACAAAACACTCCTTCATGTGCTATAGAGAATCCACAGCCCAGGGTTCAACCATGTGCACCAGCTTTTGATAAGATCTGTTGATACAGTCCAGTTTGCCTGAGGCAGGGGTGGCCAACCCTGGTCCTGGAGAGCCACAGTCCGGCATGTTTTAGATAGAGCCGTCATCCAGCACACCTGACAGACATTATCATTCTTCTGCAGAACTTTATGATAGGCTGATCATTTGCATCAGGTGTGTTGGACGGATGATACATCTTAAACATGCCAAATTGTGGCTCTCGAGGACCAGGGTTAGGCTCCCCTGGTGTAAGGTAATGGGGAAAACTTGATTCTACTCTGGGTTAGATTGGATTTTTACCTCCGCCAAGGAGGTTATGTTTTTGCCGGCGTTTGTCTGTTTCTGTTTGTTTGTCTGTCTGTGTTAAAGTTAACTCGAAAACATATGGACAGATTTTTATGAAATTTGCAGGATATGTTGGAAATGTGAACAGGAAGAACTGATTTAATTTTACTGGTGATCCGGGAAGAGGGGGGGGGGTCTACCTTGGCGGAGGTCTGAGTTCTGAGTGCTTTTCTAGTTTACTTTTTGTTTTTGTTTCAGTTTAGTCAAGAAAAGCATGTTTTGAAGTTTGTGTTGTCAATGTGCACTAAGTGAAAACAAACCTACGTGGTCCTTTTCTGTTTGGATCAGCACTGACCAATTTTAGGTTTTAAAGGTGTCGTTCCATGGTTATTTCATTAATATTTCTGTGTTCTTCATTGTTATTGAATACATTGTTTGTTGGTTCTATTTAAAAAAAAACAAAACAACTCTGGGGGTTTTTTTTTCAGCTGTTTTTTCACAGTAGAAAAATTACTTGAGGTCGAACAACAGAGTTTACGGTACTTCCTCACACATGTCCATGATGCGGTGATGGGGCACCTCTGATTGGCTCAGAATGCTTGAAGGAACACTCCCCCCTCCCCTCTCACTTTCCGTATGTTTTTACCAAGTATCATCCAGCTAGGTTTCGTGCCGTTGCTTGTTCTGAAAACGTGCAGGGGAAAAAGAACGAGGCTTTATTTCCACAGAGACACATGAACCAGTTTGATCCAACACTTTTGTTCCAGTTTGTGCAGCAGCTACTGTGGCGCCGTCCTATAACCGTAATATTAATGAAATAACCGTGGAATGACTGCTTTAAAAATGTAATTACTTTTAAATTTTGAAATCTGATGAAACAGATTTGCTTCCGTAGGAGTTTCCTCAAGTTTCCTTGTAAATTAAAATACACCAGTGACTGAGCTGACGAGCAGACAACAATGACCAGTTGACTTTTCTGTTCTTATTGTAATGCAGCTCTTACAGCGCCTGGTTTTGGAGCAACCACCACCACTGCTGCTGCACCAGCCACAGGATTTAGCTTTGGCTCCACCAACACTGGTAAGACATGCATGATGTTGACCAAATGCACCTTTGGATTGGATTGTTTTGTTTTTTTTTCACTCATATTCCAATAAAATTCTTATTTTTTGCAGTTTTTGATCCCCTACCAGACCCAACTTTGTTTCATTTCAATGTTATTTTCTCTTTCTTGCTGCCTGCCTCCACTGGCTGTAGGATTTGGGGGGCTGGGAGCTGGAAACACCACGGCTGGTGGGTTTAGTTTTGGGGGGTTTGGTTTAAATGCCAACCCAGCAGCAGTCAGCTTTAATGTGGGGTGCTTTGGTACAGCAACCACCACTGGCACTGTTTTCAATTTTGGTAATAGCCTGGCTAGCACAGGTAGATGACCTTTGTGATTGATTGAATAAGTCTAGTCTCTGTCTACAAACACATTTTCTTTCATTTTCACATCTGTGTGGTGCGGTGCTTTCTCATCTTACATGTGGATTAACCTCACACTTCTTGCCTTGCTGTCTCCATTTGCATGAGGAGACAAATTGTAAAGTAATGCACTTGTTTGATTTATGCCCCACAGCAGGCCTATATGTTTCCATTCCTGCGTGAGACGGATGTTTAATGTAAATCCATAAATATTCCTATTTGTCAAAGACCCTGTCTGTCCATTTACCGTATTTTCCGGACTCTAAGGCACACTTAAAAGCCTTTAATTTTTTTCACTTTATAATGCGCCTTATTAATTGTGGTTGTGCTTCGTGCAGGGATCTCAAACATGCAGCCCGGGGCCCAAATGCGGCCCATGACATATTCCAAAGCGGCCCCTGGGCTGAAGAGCGTAATAACCTTAAAAAAAAAAGACTATATTTTCTTCACATTTTTTTGTCTGTCTATAAAGGATGATTTAGTGGAAAAACTAACTTTAAATTATGAAAATATTCTAATTTACAAACTATCCTGTAACAATAAAATGTGAATAATTTGAGCAAATATGAACAACCTGAAATGTCTAAAGAAAATGAAGCACAGTTTTAAACATTTTCTACTCCTGTTAGTTTAGTGTCTTCGTACAACTGATCCATAATAAAACACATGGACAAATGATAAGTTCAGGCAGAATATTGGTAAAATTACCCTTAATTTCCTTATGAAATCAAAATGTTTTCAGGCTATTCCATGGCTGTCAAATCTCCGTCCACAGACGGAAATCCGTCAAAAATGAAATTTCTGTTCCGTCAAATTCCGTCAAATCTATCCGCTGACCGAAAAAAAAATTTCAAGCTTTATTTTGGTCAAAAATCACAAAAATATAGAATGTAAATCCTCCGTCTGGGTCATCTTCCGGTCGCCATTTTTGATCAGGGCAACCCAACAAGAAGAGAATCAGCGAAATGGGCAGCATATTGAAATATTTCAAAAAGTGACAATTTATTCAAATGTACTGAGACGGGAGACAATCATTAAAAATATAATTATAGATTCACTCTAATATATGATATTTCTGATAAGGAAAGTTTATTTTCTTAATGATTAATATTTGCAAAAGAAAACTCAGGACAATAATTATTAGTAGACAGTGCTACTAAATTAAGTATCTTCTTGACATCACAGTGAAAGACACTAGATTTTTACTAGATTTAATGACATTTTTTATTATTTATTATTGGAATTATTTTGTTTGATAGTGAAATCAAAAGCTTTAATTGTAAAGATGGAAGCATCCCATGCTAGTCTTTTGTATATTATCCATTGTTTATTTAGTGAAATTATACAATACATTTGAACAAACATATATAGTATTTTCATTTTCCTAGATGAGTTATAAGTAAATTTGAAAATTTTATGATCATATGAGCCAGATTTTTCTAAAATGTAAGTACAAATTTCACATTCTGTAATGTTAAATCATGGCCTATAATGCTCTCAGAATGCACCAAAATGATGCAATTTTTAAAAAGGCTCCGCATACGCAAAAATGTTCAGTCAAAAATTTTTCTGTTACTTTCAGCCATGTATTCACATATTTTACACTTGGATACTTTAGATAAGTAAGTATTTTCATAATTTAGGGGCGGTTGCTCTAAAATAAAGACACAAATTTGGAGTTGTCATTATTTCTAGGTCATTATTATTTTATTGCTTTGACCCACTGGAGATGAAATCAGGTTGAATGTGAAGAAAATGAGTTTGAGAGCCCTTGGCTTAGTGACTTCCAAGAAATTTTATGTCATAGACGGCGTGGAGTAAAACATACTGTACTTCACCGTAATATTACAGTGTGTGTATAAGGACTGAACTGAAATGTCAGTGTATTGTGTTTTATTTGACGTCTTATAACTGAACTATTTCAACAGTTACTGTGAATACACTAGTGTTTGTTTGAGCAGAATAAGAGTGTGTCTTGTTACAACTCACTTATTGCGAATACACTCATTAATGTTTGACAGGGTTCCCACGGGTCCTTGAAAGTTTATGACTGAAAAAATTACTTCAAGGTCTTGGAAAGTCCTTGAAATTCCTTGAAAATTTTGGGGGTGGAATTAGAAATTTCACACAACAGCCACTATTCACAGTCCACCATTTGAAATCACAGTCAATGCGCGGTAGGGTTTACGTTGTCTTTAATTTGTTAAAGATTCACCACACAGTGTTGCACTTCCTGTACGTAGTTATCGCAGCTGTAGGTGCGTAACATGCAACAAAGCCTTAGATTATTAACTGAGAATAGTTTAGCTAGGCCTATATCTAAGCTTAAAGTTTTAGATTTTACATTAATTTAGTGACATTAATTTTAACCTTGTGTGTTTGAGTCTAAAACTCTATGATGAAGGGAAGTGAAACACACTGATATTATCAACGTCTGACTGATGCCTTATTTCACCTCAAGTTCCATAAAACACTAATGAACATCCTTAATAGTATGAACAGAACTATGAAGTGGCTGTGAATATTCTAATATGAATGTAGGCTACGTTCAGTCGACTCTACTGCACTGAATCTGAACCAACACACACACACACAGTCTGGAATTTACATTGTATTAAATTTGTTAATTAACATGTTCAGCAGTAGGTAAATGCTGCCATGTGTGGTCCTTGAATCTGAAAAAATTACCTTGAATTTGATGTTAACAAGGTGTGGGAACCCTGGTTTGAACAAAGGTGAAGGTGTTTAATAAAGTTTGACCGACTTATATGGCCATTTTGTTTGTCTTAATGCGCCTTATAGTCCATTGCACTATATATATATATATATATATATATATAAATCATTTATTGAAGGGTTTTTTTGTAATCCAGTGTGCCTGATAGTGCAGAAAATACGATATGTCTCTTTCATTTTTCTGAGTTACATTCTGAACACAAATTCATTCCCTGCTCTTTTTTCCCCTTCATTTTTGTGCATCTAATATGGGTAATTTCACAAGTATTTCAAGTATTATGGTATGGTGTGTTTCTCAGGCACTTTTGGTGGCTTTGGGACAACTACAACCTCTGCTGTTGCACCTGGGTCTACATTTAGTTTTGCTACCCCTTCTAACGCCACAGGTCAGTGGTTTTTGTACAATTAAAGCTTGCGGAGATTCTGCAGATCCTTCTAAAGTCTGTGATTCAATAATAAATGTTCTCAGTGCAAGTGTGCATGCAATCAGATATGATGACGTACATTTACAAATATTCAAATGAAGAATTAGAATGAAGTGTGTCCTCTCGGATAGTGCTACAGACTGTCTTTAAAATAGAGCTGTCAAGATTAATGCAGATTAATAACATCATGATTAATCTGATTACAAATTTTAATGCAATTAAATGGAACAGTTGTTTACAATGGTTTTGTTCCAGGTAGGTTTGTTTAATCAGCATGTTAATTGCACAGGTTTGGATATTTTATCATTTTTGGTGTTTTTTTTTTCTTCTGTATTTCTGAATGTGTTTTGGATTTTTCGTAGAAATTCTGTTGTGTGTGAATTTTAGTGGATTTTAGCGTGTTTCTATATTTTTGTTTTGTCCACATTTTTTGTGCTTCATAGTGTATTTTTGTGTTTGTGTGGGATATTTGACGTTAAAAAAAAGAGACGGAACAGTCGACTGACAGTGTTTTGATCATGATTAATCCAAAACAAACCTGTGATTAATCAGATTAATTATTTTAAACATTTGGCAGCCCTACTTTAAAACATGGTAAAATCATAAAATTAAAGTGAAATAAAAATGAATTACATCTGAAGCAGCAAAACAAAGGTCACCGTCTGTTCCGTCAACTGCAAATCCATATTTAAAGATAATATTTAAACAGATGTGTCCCTGAGCATCCCTCGAGGGTTTGCTACATCACGGGTGTCAAACATAAGGCCCGGGGGCCAAATCTATCCCGCCAAAGGGTCCAGTCTGGCCCTTGGGATGAATTAATGAAATTTAAAAATAGACATTAACCTTTTAACCCATGACACGTCAGCGCTGGCACCTTCTGAGTGGATGATTTATGATGTACATGTGTCAAAAAGAAACTGATTTAGAAAAAAAAAAGCCCAAACTAAAACTACTGGAACCAAATTCCAACACTAGTTATTTATTCCCTTTTTTTTATATAACTTTTTTTTTTTTTTTTTTTTTTTTGGAGGGGGGGGGTTGTTTGTTGTTGGGTTTTGTGTGTGTGTTATTTGTTATATTGTGATTATTAGTTTATGTTGTTGTTGGTTATTTTTGTTTATTTTTTTCTATGTTTAATTTATTTTTTTTTGTTTTTCTTCAATTGTGTTCTGTTAGTGTCTTACTTTGTTCATGTTACATATTATTTTGTTTGTTTATTATTCATTTTTGTTCATTTTACTGATCACTTTGGCAGTTTTTGTTCATTTTGTTGCTTATTTTGGACAGTGGTTTATTCCAGCTGCACTTTGACTCTATAACCAGGCCCTGCAGGCAAAGGGAGACCTGCACCTAGACTAAAATCATTCCATTCACATGTAAACAGTTAATTCCTCTTGAACATTATTCCTGTTGTACTACACGTGCTCCTGGTCTTGACAAGATCACTTCAGTCGTTACTGCCGACATTAGTGTAGGAACATTTTCCCAGATGTCTGTACGAAGCAAATGTTGGAGTTAGGGTTGTCAAAAAAATCGATTTTAGATACTAAATCGATATTGACCCTTGGTATCTAATTAGATACTAAGTTGCTGGAAAATCGATTTTTGTTTTTATGGCGCGTTGCCACTTTTTTGTAGCGGGTAACGTTAAGAATTGTAAACAGGCATCAACGCGGTCAGCTCTGGCACAGCCGTAATGCCGGCGTGTAAGTTAAAGTGTCTTTTTTTCTCCAGCTGCCTCTGACAGCACACGGGATGACGCCAGTGCGACCACAGACCTATACACTATTTCTATAGATCTGTGATTGGACCATCCGATGTAACTTTGCTTTTAAAGGCCTCCATATAGTCGAACGTTTATGCGCGCGGGCGGCAGCCAGGCGGTAGCGCATAGTATCACGTTACCACCACGGAGGCCACCGTGAGCATGTCAGCCTATCATTTTTGACGTGCGCGCTGCTAGTCCCGCAAGGGGTCCGCGGTGGTCACATGATGCAATACGCTGCCGTCCGCGCACATAATGCTCGACCATAAAGAGTCTTACAGTTAGCACTGCAGAAGGGCTTGAACAAAAAGATAGACCTACCTTAATTTACCAAGAGATAGACATGCATTTATTCTGCACCCGCACTCACTACCTTTTTTTAGCAGTCCATGGAGGACATTTTAAAAGGAATCCCTCACATCTCCAGTATCGAGTATTATCCTTAGTATCGGTATCGAGTTGGAAATTTTAGTATCGTGACAACCCTAGTTGGCGTCACGGCGAAGTGAAGTATTTGGAAGAATTAAACATAGCATGTAGTATCTGGTCTTCCATGTTTATAGTTGCAACGAAAGCAAAACAGGAAGTAGATGCAATTGTTTTGTTCCGGTTGACGGTAAGACATCACGTGGGCGTTGTGTCCAATCAGAACCCTCTGAACCCACAGCTCTTAAAGCTCAATTAACTAGAGCGGAATAAACCTGTTTCCCATATAAACGCTTAATCAGAATAAACATGTTCCTGTAAACAAGAAGGAATTGGCTTTAATTCTGAATGATTTTATTTGTAATAAATAATTCTGAATTAAAAAACACCATTTAAACGTACAGAGTGTAGCCTTAAATGATCTGTTAATGTAGTTTGTATGTTAATGGTTTCTTTCAGGCAGCCTGTTTGGTAACACACAGAACAAAGGCTTTGGGTTCTCCTCTGGCCTTGGCACAGGAACTGCTACAGGGGCGTCAGGATTTGGGACTGGATTAGGAACAACCGGTCTGGGTGGGTTTGGAGGATTTAATGTCCCACAGACTCAGCAGCAACAAGGTAAGAGGTCATGTTTCCAAATAACACAGGCCTACAATGTTTTTGGAGTTTATCTGTCGGAGGTAAAATGTTCAAAATATCCTCTGTATTAAACTTGAGACTTATTTTATCCCTCAACAGAATTTTGGTGATTTTTATGTTTTTGATCCCGCCTCTTTCATGTGAACACAATAACTTCAATGAAGAGGAAGTAATTATTTTTATGAGATGAACTACCATTTCTAGATTGGTTGTTTATTAAAAAATAATAATAATAATTAAAAGAAATTCAGTCTAAACCTATATATTGTTTACAGAATTAATTAGAATCCGTCAGTTTATTTGTCATTCAGCATAAACTTACATCAAAGATGAACTGCAGAACGGAAAAAACAATGCATGGGTACCTTTTAAAAATCACATAGACTGAGATAAAAAAAAATAAGTAAAAAATCAGTGAAGAATAATATAAAATAAATACAGAATTTATTTAAGATTTTATTGAATAGATGGATGGCAGAAGGAAAAAAGCTGTTCCTGAACCTGACAGTTCTACACTTAAAACTGTGATACCTTCTGCCTGAGGGCAGGAGGGAAAACACCTGATATATAAATATATAAATGACTGATTTATAGAAGTGGTCGATTATTCTTGTGTTCTATAATCTTGCTGCTGTAAACCTGGAATTTCCCCACGTGGGACTAATAAAGGAATATGTGATCTTAAAGGAATTATCTGGAAGTGATTAGGACATGTCTTTTTACTGACACAAACACTATTTTTAGACTAACTCTTCTAAAGTTCTAAACAACATCACACTTACGTGGTAGTAAGTAGAGTAGGGGTCTCAAACTCATTTTCTTCAGGGGCCACATTCAGCTGGACCAGTAAAATTAAAACATAACTTATGAATAATGACAATTCCAAATTTAGTATTATTTTAGTCTTTCATAAATTATCCAAATACAAAACAAGTGAAATTTCATAAGGAAAATATGGACAATTTTAACAATATTCTGCCTCAATTTATCATTAGTCCCTGTGTTTTATTACGGATGAGTTTTACAAAGACACTAAACTCTTAGTAACAGAAGCAGAAAATGGTTCAAATTGTGTCTAATTTTCTTTGGACATTTGAGGTTGTTCCTATTGGTTGAGGTTATTGACATTTTATTGTTCTAGGATAGTTTGTGAATGTAAATATTTTCATCATTTTATATTATATTTTGCAGTAAAACGATGACAAAAATCGGAAATTGTCATCATTTATAGGCAAAGAAAAAACTAAGAAGAAAATATGGAGTCATTTAACAGGTTATTATGCTCTTTATCCCAAAGGGCCGCATTTGGCCCCCGGGCTACATGTTTGAGCCCCCTGAAGTCAGGGCTCTACAGTGCGCCCATTTCACTCGCATTTGCGAGCAAATATTTCATCATGCGAACGAGGAAAACAAAACAGTCGCACATGTGCGAGTGCTTGTTGCAGCAACAATAAGACACACAGACCTGAGGAGTTAATGAAAACCTACTAGAAATGAATTAAAACTGTGTGAACAGCTCCACATAGAGACGAACACGGCACATATTGAAAGGATTAATCATTCTAAAATGGATCTAATAACAAGGCAGCCAATACAACGTTCTAAAATGTATCAAAGGACAAAGCATCCCATAATACAAAGTTATGTTATGGTCTGCTCTAAATTAACACAAATGACAGCAGTCATTCAACAATGTTGGTATCTGTGCGTAAGTACTGCACTGTAAATAAATAAACATTTAAAACTAAAACCGACTTGTGCCCCTATTTTTTTTGTGTGCTCCTAAATTTTTTAACTTAGGGGCACGTGTGCTCCTGGAAAAAAAAGTTAGTGTAGAGCCCTGCCTGAAGTAGAGGGTCCCTAAAGACAAACCCAAGTGTCCTGAGGTCTTCATGTCCTCAGATAGTGTGTCCACAGTTGCTGATCTCAAACCAGTACCTTTCTGTATGCAAAAGAAAATGTCTAGATATCATCTCTAAAATTAAACTCTTCTGAACTATTTTTGCAGTTATTATTATACTTGTTCAAACAAATGTACCAGGCATTAAAATAACTAAGAAATTAAATAAAACAATGGGTGCTCTAGTATTTTTTTCTTCAACTACATCCCCTCTCATATTGACTGCATTAATTATTGTGCTTTAACTTTCACAACTGCAGAGGGCGACAACATTCCAGGATGAGGGTTCCAGTTTTCATTTTTAACCTCATTAATAAAACTCAAACACTTCCAGGAAGTGACTTTCTACAAAGGTTACATATAGTCCACATGCTTTTGTGTAGCATAGCATCGGATGAATTAGTTTTATTCCTGAAACACAATCTGATCTGTCATTTAATGTGTGTGTCTTTGTGTTTCAGGAGGTTTGTTTGGCCAGCAGGCGCAGCAGCCGGGTCAGGCTCAGCCCACCCAGCTGTACCAGCAGGTTACTGCTCTGTCAGCCCCCACCCTGTTGGGAGATGAGCGGGACTCTATCTTGGCCAAATGGAATCAGCTGCAGGCTTACTGGGGCACCGGGAAGGGTTACTATGGCAACAACAACCCACCTGTGGACTTCACACAGGAGAACCCTTTCTGCAGGTTCAAGGTAAAGTCTCACATGAGGTCATTTAAAGCTGTCAGTCCATCATTATTTCATTAATATTACTATATTCTCCATTGTTATTGAATACATTGTGTGTTGGTTCTATTTTTTTTAAAAAAAAGCTGTTTTTTCACGGTACAAAAATGACTTGAAGTCAAACAGCAGAGTTTACCGGTACTTCCTCATACATGTCCATGATGCTGTGACGAGGCGTCTCTGATTGGCTCAGAATGTGTGAAGGAACACTCCCCCTCCCCTCTCACTCTGTGTGTGTTTACCAGACTTATCTTGAAAACTTGAGCCAACCAATATTTAATACTTTAAATCTAAAGTGTTTTTTTTATCATTAACAAACCCTCTGTGGGGTTAAAAGATATATGAAAATAAATAAATAAAAAATGAATAAAATAAGTGAATTAATAAAAAAAAAAAATAACAAAATGCAGACAAATTAGAAAAAGGAAAAAGAAAAAAAAGAAGAAAACAAACAAAAAAAACTATTTGTTACTTACTTACTATTTGTTCCCTACTTTCCTATCTGTTCATTTGTTGTTGTTTTTTTTGTTTTGTTTTGTATATATGTATATGTTTAGTACTTCAGTTATTTATTATTGGTATTGTTATTATTGTTATTGTTATTATTTTATTATTATCATCATTTTTGTACTATGCACTATATTACTATAAAATGAATTCAGGTTATTGGGGAAGTGAAGAAGGGTTAGAATTAAATAAGCTTATGCTTCATCCTACTCCTTTTCGGACATGTCATTGTTATTATTATTATTGTTGTTGTATTGATTATTGTTGCACTTTGCACATGTTCGAAATAAATCATTCAAATCAAACATGTGGGAACATTTCATTAGTTTTTATTCCAGAAGCATTTTACTTGTAGACCAGTGTAATATTCTGACGTCAGCTCTGTGTGTGTGTTGTGTTTTCTAGGCCGTTGGCTACAGTTGCATCCCCGTTAGTAAAGATGAGGATGGATTAGTAGCATTGGTTCTCAATAAAAAGGAAGCTGACGTGCGAACGCAGCAGCAGCAGCTTGTGGAGTCCATCCATAAAGTCCTGGGAAGCAACCAGACACTCACTGTGAATGTGGAGGGTGTAAAAGCCCTGCCTAATGACCAGTAAGTTTCAACATATTGCACTGTTATTTGTTCATCAGACTTTTATGTTTTTATTTAACCTTTACTTAACCAGGTAAGTCATTAAGAACAGATTCTTATTACAATGACGGCCTCTGTAAGAACCTCTGTCAAAGTCGTCCATGAGAAAAAAATGAAGATGCAAATGTCCTAACTATTAACTATTAACTAAGGGTTGACTGACACATCAGCCGGCCGATATATAGGGCTGATTTTTTATTTTTTTTAAGTGCATCAGCATCAGCACACAACGTTAGGTTTGTGTCACCGGAATAATTTTTGATATATTTTGATATTGTTTTTTTGTTTTGTATTGCTGCTTGCACAATACTGAATTTCAAAGTGTAAATGGCTCTTCTAAAATTATGTAAGTGTAAACAGCAATACAAAACAAAAAAACTATATAAAAATCTATCAAGAGTTATACATTGTATGACCTTTGACCCACTCTAATAATCAAGTAATGTCCAAAATAAAAAAATATCTTTGTATTTTTTTGCAAAAATAAAGTGTGCTTTTAAACAACCTGTATAACAAAAAACAAAACAAAGTTACAAAGTGTAATGTGCACAATGTTACTTGTTTGCAATTGTTTTAAATATAATGAAGTATTTTATGTTTTACAGGTTGTTTAAATGTTACAAGTTTTACCTCAATTAGTTTAATTTTTTTTTTACTTGTTACTGTTACATGTTTATTTTTAACTTGAGACCTGGAATATTTGTCATTTGTTAATTGTATTTCTTACCAATATCGGTCCCAAATCGGCCAATAATTGGTCGATCCTTACTATTAACTAATCGTTGATAGGTATTTTGCTTGTTTAAATTATAATAATTACACTGGTCTACAAGTAAAATGTTTCCAGACTAAAACTAATGAAATTTTTTTTTTTTACCACATGTATGTTATTGATAAAGGAAACTCAAATGTTAAATGCTGGTTGGCTCAAGTTTTCAAGATAAATCTTAAATTAAAATGTGAAATTCTTAAAATGAACAAGAGATATTTTTTTAGACCAAATGAATATTGTTGTCAGATCTACTTCAAACACATTATGATCCATTCACTTTACAGGTTCTTTCTAGTGGAATATTTACTAATCTATTGTGTACATGAACATAAACCACCTCTTATTCAGATGCTGCTAATGATATCTAATGGATTAAAATGTGAATGTTTTTAGTTATCCTTATATTTATTAATTGCTGAAACATTTTTAAAACATTTATATTTATTGCTTTCAAGTACCGTAACCGTAAACAATTTCAAAATAGAAGTTGATCAGCTGTTACCTAATGAGCTAACAGTTGCTAATGCTAACGAGCAAGCTAACAATTTATAATCCGTTCTTTCTAGTGGAATATTTATTAATCCATTGTATACATGTACATAAACCAGCATATATGTGGAATAACACACCATTATATATATTAAAAACATGAACTAACCAACACTAAAGACATTTGTTTTATGATTCATCTGATTAAAGTTTGTAAGATTTAGTACATTTAATGTCTTAAGCAGATACTTTCTCCAAAAAAAAAACAAAAAAAAACGTGTAGAGCAGTGTTGTCGGTTACTTCCTTCCTCTGGTGGTGTTTGTGGGGTGGACAGTAGGGGGCACCGCTGCCTAAACTAGGCTTCATCAGTGTGGTTGAATATTCAATTTAAGATTCTGTCATCATCACAGAAGACGGCAAAATTGTATTTGAAGCATGAACAACACTGCCTTGTTTAATATCCAAAAAAAGGTTCATAAGTGAATAACCCCCCCCCCCCCCCAAAAAAAAGCAAAAAGGGAGAAAAAAAACCTCCTAACATCAGTGCAACAATGTTTATAGTATTTAGCAGCAGGATAATGACAATTAAAAACTGTCAAGATCCATGGAGATGGTGACCTACTACAGTAATGCATGGTGCAGCTCATAGCTATTGTCCTGGGGTGTGTGGGTACTGTCCATGGGGGGGTTATTTTAACTTGGATAAAGACCAAAAACACCTTGGAAATGTTTTCCGTTTCAAAGTTACTTTATTTATACCCCTGGGTAGATTTGTTTTGCAGAAAGAATGATTTCATTTGTCAACAAAACAATACAGAATACACATTAAAACAAATGTCAAAACAAAAGACAAAGTGTTAAGTGTTCCACATTCATCAATGTATCACTATGGATAATTAAAAATATAACATTTTTCTTTTTTTTTGTCCTTTTATTTCAAGCAACTAATTAAGCAACACAAATCGTTTGCGTACAGCACATTTGACAGAATACATACAAGACCAACAAATTAAATTATTTTGTCCACGTTCAAACAGGAGTGGGAAGAAGAAAACTATTATTTAATCCCACAGCAAGTTCTCACCAGCAACTTAAAATAATAAAATATCAATACTTTCCCCAATTTATAAACTTCAACATAGAACTTTTCAGTTATTTTTATTACAACAGTTAATCTTTTAAAAAAAAAATACAGAAGAAAAGAACAAAGGACAAAATAAGGAGTCACCAGTCAAAAGGAGTAGGTTGAAGTTCAGAGAAAATCCTACAATAAAATTATAACTATGTAATGAATTTAATTTACATCACTCATTTCAATGTCCATCTTGACCATATGTTTTAAAACTGAACCTCCTGCATTATTACAGGTGGTTTATTTTTGCAGTCTATTTATGGACATACACTTTATAATAAAGAAAAAGAAAACAAATGAAGAGCTTCCTACCACATTAGATATATATTTTATTTATTTTATTATGTATTTTTGTCAGTAAGGGAAATTTAATGGTTTCCTAAAGTGTAATTTATTTCTTCCTCTGTATATTTATGCAGAAGGAAACTTTTATAAAGCTTTTTGAATTGAACCAGATTTTTTTTGCCGTTTTTTTTATTTCATCATTGCAGCGAATCCACAAGTTTACACCACGCTTGGAGATGCGCAATCTTTTTACAGTTGTGCGGTAGTACAGGGTTTTAAAATTAATATTTTTTCTCTAGTCATACTGTCCTCATGTGCAGAACATTGTTTGAATGTTTGCTGGTAGCATTACACAAATGGACCTACAGAGATTATATAAATTCATTCAATAGTATTTACATTATGTAACCAGATGTATATTAAAAAAAGAAGAAAACTTAAAATAAAAATAAAAAATGTACTCACATACATATATACATACATGTGCTCTGTCCATTCATGGTGGTGTTACCGTGGAGAAACTTTACTCATTATTGCTGGAGTGTAATTATATCCCCAAAACGCGGAGCATCTGGGGTGGAATGGTTTTGTGTGCACCGCCGCCACATAAGATCTTTTGTTTTAACATGATAACTTTTGAACGTGCTAATGCTTTAGGACAAGTTTTGTCTGGCCCATAACTTTTGACCAGGTGGACGGATCGCCACCAAATTCATTGTGTTCATGCTGTAGGTCATTCTTTTATATTTAGTATTTAATATATAAGATCATGAATGGGTGAATGGCAGTGGTGGAAGCGATGGGTGACTGGAAGCATCACGTTTCAGGAGTATAGCTTTAGCGGTCGGAGGCGACTGCATAGACCTGGTTATCACTATGGACTACAATACTACAAAAATAAATAAATGAAAACAAGATGCTGTAAACCATGATAAAAAGAAAAATCCTCAAGGAACAAAAACACTATCTGGATAAAAACATAAAAGTAGAAATTAGAAGTCACATTAATAAATATATAGAGCAAAGAAGGATACGATAAATAAATAAAGTTATATAAGTTGTAACTGATGAAAATATGTGTTGTTTTCAGGACAGAAGTGATCATTTATGTGGTGGAACGTTCTCCTAACGGTACTTCCAAGCGGATCCCTGCCACCACGCTGTTCGGTTACCTGGAGCAGACCAACGTTAAGGTCCAGCTCACACAGCTGGGCGTCGCCATGTCCATCACACGCACAGAGCTCTCTCCAGCGCAGCTCAAACAGCTGCTGCAGAATGCACCTGCAGGTAAATATGTGCTGGTATTTGTTTTTCCTACTGTTTATGTCTGTGGCTATATAAATCCATTGCTGGAAAAATAACTCCAGATATGAGTGATGTTTTTTTTGTTGTTTTTTTTTCCCCCCTTCACCAGGTGTGGATCCTATAATATGGGAACAGGCAAAAGTGGACAATCCTGACCCAGAGAAGTACGTTTGTCTGAAAACACACTCCTATTGGATAACAGCTTAGTTACATTAGACACATATTAATAATATTTATATTTATCTTTACATATATAATATTGTCTTTTACCCACAGGCGGTAAAAAGTATAAAACCTCCTTTTTAATGTATTTTAAATTGGCACTTTAATACATTCACACTTTTTTGAAGTATTACACGGGACATTTAATTACATTTTTTTAACCATAGTGTGTATGTACATTTCTTTTACTTGCTGATACATGTTGGGTTTTTATTATATATTGTCTTTTCTTTATTGTCTTTTAGATTGTTTTTGTGATATGGTGCTGGTGAAATTTCAATGTATTTACATTGACAATAAAGTGCTATTCTATTCTAATACATTTTATTTATAAAGAAATTATTTTTTTTAGATGAAAAGCTCAAAGTGCTACAGCAGAAGACAGTGTAGTTAAAAACAGCTGAAATTTTTCATAAAGTAATATAATGAAGTAAAATCTGAATCGGTAAAAAGACAGATGAGGTTATGAATAGACTTTACTTAAATGTTTTAAGGCCTTTAAGACATAAACACATCCAGTCATTTATTAATACTGTATTGAACAAGGGGAACCTTTGCATTTTTCCACAAAAAAGTAATGGCTTTTTTTTTTTTTAATGAATTTGACCTTTATTTAACCAGGAATTTTTTGTGAGTATATATGCAGATATATATATATATATATATATGCAATTAACATGTTTGTTCAACACTTTCAACTAAACTGTAAACAAAACAACTGTTCCATTTAATTGTTAAAAATTTTAATGAGATGAATCATGAAAATGGATTAATCCACATTAACGTTGACAATAAATACATAATTCTTGTTATGACAAAGGTCTATATGTATTTTATATCACGATGGAAATACTGTATTTTCCAGACTATAAGGTGCAAAAACAACAGTGTGACTTACATATGGACTAATTCTGGTTGTGCTTAGTGACTGGGAATTTTGTCATTTATCTCATGATTTTGACTTTTTATCTCATGATTTTGCTTTCACTTAATGCACCTTATAGTCCAGTGCACCATATATATTCAAAACCATAAACATAAACTATTCTGTCATCTTAAACTCCCAAAGTTAATGAATGAATTGACTTTATTTTACTTTTAAAAAAGAGCAAACATTTATTCTTTTTAGTGTTGTATCTTTATATTTATGTAACACGCTGCTGCTCGGGTTGTTTCGTATTCATGTTCCAATCATAAAGAATAGTTTGACCCCCCACACCAGTCCCTGACGGGTTCTTTACCATATGTCTGTTCTAATAATAAAAAAGTGCAGCTCTGTTTTTCAGTTAGCTCCTGATGTTGTGACAGTTCATCGTGTTGTTTCTGCAGACTGATACCAGTCCCCATGGTGGGTTTCAAAGAACTGCTTCGTCGACTGCAGATCCAGGAGCAGATGACCAAACAGCACCAGACCAGAGTGGATGTAAGTTAAAAAAAAAAAAAACTCACAGGGGAATGGGCAAGAGCGCCTTCATATCAGAAGAATTCTGAAACAGATTATACCGTGTCAAGGTCGGAGTACACAGATGTTCAATGTATGTCCTCTGCCAACAGGTTGTTTTTAGCTGAAAGGTTTTTCTAAATTCAGCTGAAGGCAAAAGGGGAATGTTTACAGATATACTTTTTAAAATAATAATTTTTGACTATTTTAGAATAGAAATAAAACAAAATCCTCTCCCTACTGACTAGGGGTGTGTATTGACAAACATTTAGTGATGCGATAGAAATTACATTATTACACCAAACATGATACAATATATCACGATATATCATGATACAGTTTTTTATTGGCTTTTTTTTTTCTTTTCTAATATATTATTGTTATTGTTATGGTTATCATTATTAATTCATCATTACCAGTGATATTGATTTAAATCTGAGCGAAGCAGCCTATGTAAATTAAGTTGTAATTGGTTATATTATTGTGATGCAAAGAAAAAGAAGGAGCAGATGAAAGAGAAAAAAAAACAATAAATAAAGGTCCTCCAGTACGGCGGTGGTGAAGGATGGGTTAAAAAAAAAATCCTGGAAGAATTGAATTGAAATTGTTACCATTTGTTATACAGCTACCCTCCATATGTTCAGTATAAATCAGGTATTTTCTTATATTTCATTGACTGATCATGTACATGTTCATAGAAGCTAAGTTTAGCTTTAGATATTGGGTCAGTGTCAAAGCGTCCAGACCCTCCCACATGACCCTTTTCAGGAAATTCTCAAAGAATTCTTATAGGTTCCTCTCATGAACTTCTGAAATAATACTAAGTTTTAGACCAATGTTCCCAATAGTTTTGAAGTAAAGGCCTTCCAAATTTTGCCAAAATTGTGTTTGGTCCAACTTTGATCTTCCACTGCTCCTCTGTCATTTGACCTACATATTAAATTTTTAGTTTCCCTGAATAACTTTTCCCTTAGAATCTAACTCTATGCTCAGATTAGCTCTACCTACCTTAGTTACTCCACAATGTGGTTCTAAATTTGACTGAAGAACCAAAAATCACTCAAATTGTTAAGGACCTTTTTATTCAAACCCAGGTATTGTTGAAAATGCATTTTCCTTCGTTTGTGTTTGTCGTTTACACACAAAGTTGTTTTTTTTTTCCGCTGAAAACGCATCTATATAAAACCTCCGGCAAAAGTGAAGATTTTTTTAAAACTCAGTTTTGCGTTCTTGTGTAAAGAAGCCAAAATGGAGTTTGAGGCTAATTTCGCGCCACAGAGCAGCACCGTACATGTGACAAGCATGGATACACTGTGAATAGCAGCATTTCTATATTTATTTATATTTCTATATTTGGGTTGTTGGGGATCTGTGCCCTTTATCAGCATCATTAGCATCCGTTGGATATTTCTCCAAATACAACATCAACATGTCTGTGTATTTAATTTTGACGATCTCCCAGTCAATATTCTGGGTTCATTGTTGGCCTGGTGGTCTGGAGCTACTTTCAGAAGAAGCTCAACTTCATTGTCAGTTCAAACAAACGACTTGCTCTGCTTTCTTCTGTGGAATGAAACAGGAAGTAGGAGTATCGGTGATTCTTGATGAGGCTTCTGATTGGCTTGTGTGGAGATGTCATTGGTGTAACACTGCCACCTACAGGCTTAGTGTGGTTTGACAGTGTATTTATGCAGATCAATATAAACGTAAATATAAAAAAAAGGTTGCTGTGTGCAAGGTTTTTTTTTTTTAAACAGAGCTTAAAAAATATACATTTTTAAAAATACCTGGGTATGTTTAAACACGCCCTAAGAACTTTTTAAAACTTTTTTCTTAAAGTTTTTCCTGTGTATATTCTAAAGTATCTCTGTATCTCTTTTTGACATCTGAGATTATGAGATAATTATCATAATTTTAACTATGAGATAAACTGATAAAATGGTTATTATCTATAATCTATATTATTTTTTATCGTATGAATACAATGAGCCACTGTAACATTCCTTTCCTGGTGTTTCCATATATTCCCACACTTCTGAACTTGCAGATTATCTCCAGCGACATCAGTGAACTACAGAAGAACCAGGCGACGACGGTGGCCAAGATCGCTCAGTACAAGAGGAAACTAATGGACCTGTCCCACAGAGTCCTCCAGGTAGACGCACCAGCCTTCCTTCAAAGCAGGGGTGTCAAACATGCTGCCCACTGACACTTCCAAATGCAGCCTGTGGGATGAAGAACATAATAACTTATTAAATGACTCCATATTTTCTTCTCATTTTTTTTGCCTATAAATAATGACAACTTCAAAATTGATTCACGGGGGAAAAAATTTAATTATGAAAATATTTACAAACTAACCTGTAACAATAATATGTGAAAAACCTGAACAAATGTGAACAACCTGAAATGTCAAAAGAAAACTAGACACAATTTGAAGCATTTTCTGCTTCTGTTACTAAGAGTTTAGTGTCTTTGTAGAACTGATCCATAATAAAACACATGGACAAATGATAAGTTCAGGCAGAATATTAGTAAAATTGCACATATTTTCCTTAAGAAATGTAACTTTTTTTGCATTTGGATTATTTATAGCTGTATTTTCATAATTTAATTATGCGGGGGGGGTTGTACTAAAACAATGACAAACATTTGGAGTCGTCATTATTTATAGTTTATTATGTTTTTATTTAACTGGTTCGGCCTATTGGAGATCAAATCAGGTTGAATGTGGAAAATGAGTTCGAGACCCCTGCTTCAAAGTGTCAATTCACATTCTGGGATGTTCTCATCTTCCAAGAACAGTGAGATGTGATGAGCGTTATGTGTGCGCTTCAAACGTTTGGAAGGATGACCTGGCACTGTCTTTTCCTGCTTCATAAATTTCACCATCACTTTTTATTTATTTTTAAATGTATTCTTGTTTTCCTGGAAGGTTTTGATCAAGCAGGAGATCCAAAGAAAAAGTGGTTATGCCATCCAGGTGGATGAGGAGCACCTCCGAGTGCAACTGGACACCATCCAGTCTGAACTCAATGCCCCCACCCAGTTCAAGGTGAGTCTGCATTTGCACTGTGACCCAGTGAGATTATCAGCCTTAAAATGCATCTGTGACACTGACCAAGTTTCTTTTTAAATGTTGCTTGTCATGGTAAATACTGCATGGATCTCATCCATATTATTTACACACACACACACACACATATATTTTATATATATACATATATATATATATATGTATATATACACACACACACATATATATATATAATTTTTTAAATTACGCTCATTGGCTAAGTTTGCATGACAGCTTTTTAATTCAGAATTATTTATTGTAAATAATTCCGAATTAAAACTATTTCCTACAGTGGCTCATTGCATTCACACAATAATAAAAATGTTACTAGGTTATCTCATAACAAGTGTTGCCCAGCATAACAAACCCCACCCTCCTTACAGACATTTTATCTGATTTTCCATGTCTCTTTTCATTGTAAAAATACATTTTTGTTGACTGTGACCTTTGACCTACATTCACTAAAATGTATTGGGATCTGTTCTGGACCACATCTGTCCTGAAAACGAACATGAAATATGTGTATCATTGCGACAAGACCCATAGCATGTGCAGAATGACAGCAATAATATTAAAGAAGAATGAACTGTTTCCATGTCAGAGGAATTTTCTTATTCAGAATTAATATTGGAATAAACCAGTGACTTTATTACCTTGTCTGTTTGTTTGTCAGCAGTTTTACACTAAAACTACGAGATGTGATGTGGTCCAGAATAGATCCCATTTAATTTTGGTGAATGTAGGTCAAAGGTCACAGTCACCAAAAATGTGATTTCTTAATGATAAGAAGTAAAATGTGTACAAAGGGAGCAGGGTGTGTTGTACCTGGCACCACTTGTTTCTGCATTAAGTTTAATTCAGAAAAGTCATTTTCAACTGGAATTATGTGTTTACATAGTTCACCTTAAAGAGGAATTTATTCTGGATTAAACAGGAAATTAAAACATCATGTAAACACGCCCAGTGGTATTAGTTTGTTTTGTGTTCTAACCTGTTTGTTTTATTGAAATATTGGTTTCTGCTCCTGTTGGATTTTTCACAGTGTCTTGTCTTATCCACCAGGGCCGGTTAAATGAATTAATGTCCCAAATCCGGATGCAAAACCACTTTGGAGCAGTGAGATCTGAAGAGCGCTACAACGTGGATGCAGACCTTCTCAGAGAAATCAAACAAGTGAGTGAATTCACTTTTAAACACATGTTCTTTGTCTTCCTCAGACTTATATCTCAGTCCAACTCCTCAGATATTGAAGTTTTTATTGTTTAGTTGAACTTCAGGGTGTTTGTGCAAATATTGATAGACTTAAAAAGGATGTAATTTTGAAATGTTTTTTTTCTGGACCTTGTGTGAGGCTTCATAAAGTATGGAAAAATGTTTGTCATAGTTTAATTTCAGAGTATGTTCAAAGCACACAATCTTATAAGAAATACCATTTTTATTTATATAGGCTCTATATGACTGCATTTCAATTTGTGCTATACACACACACACACACACACATATATATATATATATATATATATATATATATATTAAAATTTGCAATCAGAATAATCACATGGTTGCATGGATCGTTTTTGTTGAATCATGATAAAAAATTCTTTGTTGGTCAACTGTTCTGTGTCAGGGTTTTTTTTTTGAGGGGGGAGGGTCCTCAACTTTCCCCAAAATAATCCATAAAAATACACTAAGGAACAGGAAAAATGCAAAGAAAAAAAATATACAAAAAAATGCTAAACCTAACACAAAAAGCAATGGAAAATTTCTAAACATATTCAAAAACTCTTGTAAAATGCAGACAACAACACAAAAAATATGCTATATATATATATATATATATATATATATATATATATATATATATATATTCAACAGTTTTAACTAAACGGTTTCCAGCGTGTGTGTGTGTGTCTTCATATATTTGAAAGTGAGTGTTGTAATATTTAAAAAGCAGCTAAAAAAGTGTTTTATCATGTTGCTAACAGTCAGTACAGGAATGACTGCAGTTAAACCTGTTATATTATTAGATTATATTCATGCACTTCTGTGATTTTCATATATTTTGTAAACATTTCTGTCAGCGAAAAATGATTTACTGCAAATGATGCCGTCTTTTTTATTTATTCATGTATTATTTCCCTGAACTAGAGTTTCGGGGATAGAACGGTTTTCTCCCGAACACGGCCAGCGGACATCCTTAGTGTGAATGTTTTAGGACAGATGTGGTTGAAATTCTTCTCCTTCATAACAAACAGTAAAACTCTACTGCAAAAACCTAATTGACTTCAGCTTCTCTATGACTTTAAATCATCCACATGGGGGTGCTGTAGTTTAAAATGTTTTTTTGGACATAAATCAAACAATAATAGACGGATTGAAATCAAATATGGTTCATATTGATCGTCTTTTGGTTCCATCCAAAGTTAAAGATGGATCATTTTCATTATTCTACTTAAATAGAGTTCATATCGATTATCTTAGATAGTTATACCTTCCTGAGTGAACTTTTTACATTTGATCAGGAACTGCAGTTTTTCAGATATAGTTTTTAATTATTTGGGGGTTTTTTATGGAAGTTTTTTTTTTTTTTTTTTTTTTTTTTAGTAAACCTGTGACGCTTTTGTCCCCTTCAGAGGATAAAAAGGCACATTTAGTACAGGCTTTCACTGATCCTTGAAAAGTCTTAAAAGGCATTGAATTCATTGTTCTAAAAATAAGGCCTTAATTTTCATTAAAATTACTTAAATAAAATTCTCAAAAGTCTTACAAATTTGGCCACATTAGTAAGATTCATGTTAGTTTGAAATAAAAAGTATGTGGTAACATGTCTATATTACAAAAATAAGAATTCTGTGGAAACGCATTCGATTTTCGAAAAATATTCAAATAGTTTCCAGCGAAGTTCAAATGTCACACCCCTAAATTATACAGGAAAAAAAATTTGTATATTTAAAAGTAAATATTCATAAACCTCAGACCGACTGAAACTGTGTTAAACAAGATGAAGTCAAATTCAGTTTTATTGTCAATTTTTTTCACATGTACTTGATATATAAAGGAATTGAAATTACATTTCTTGCTCTCCTATGTGTTTACATGGACAACAGTGAAGTGCAGATGCACAAGATAAATCCTAAAGTATGTTTGTGTAAATAAATAAAATAAATAAATAGGGTGCAGTAGCTTAAAGCTACGTTTACCTAGTGCTGCTAAACTAACCAGGTATGAAAAGACAAGACAAAAAGTACACTACATAGAGTACACTACGTACTGTAAAGTACACTACATAGAGTACACTACGTACTGTAAAGTACACTACATAGAGTACACTACGTACTGTAAAGTACACGACATAGAGTACACTACGTACTGTAAAGTACACGACATAGAGTACACTACGTACTGTAAAGTACACGACATAGAGTACACTACATACTGTAAAGTACACTACATAAAGTACACTAAGTCCACTGCTAACATGGCAGTGTATGACAGGACAATAGAATACAAATTTAAAAAATCCAGTCATAAAAAGAAGAGATTCCATTTAAATGAGTTGTATAAAGTAGATATTTATGAACAAATGTAAGGAGGAAAAGTTACCAGAAAAATTAATATTCAGTTAAAGTAGATACCTAAAAAAAAAAAACTAAAGTATAGTAACAAAGTCGTTCCACTTAGTTCCTTCCCACCTCTGGTTTTCATTGTCAGTAATGAAGCACAAATGCAGATAAAACAGTAAAGTTAGGACTTAAGGGACTGTTTTTACTGGCATTGAATCATTAACACACTTTTGTTCCTTTCAGCATTTGAAACAACAACAGGAAGGTTTAAGTCATTTAATCAGCGTCATCAAAGACGACCTGGAGGACATCAAACTGATAGAACATGGACTGAGCGACAGTGGACACATGAGAGGAGGCATCCTGAGCTGAAGCTGCTGCACCCACAGGACTCGGCTCCTCCCCTTTTTCTCACCCATTGGATTATTTGCAGCAGAAATAGGACTTCTCATAATAATCTCTTAAAACACCGATGTCAAATATGTGGCCCGTGGGCCAAAAACCAGCCCGCCCCACAGTCCCCAGAGTTGAATAAGTGTGTGGAAGTATTTTCGTGGCGAATACTTTTGCACTGACTGTAGCTTGGTTTGGTGTCATACCTGCATTCTGCCAGAGCTGCCCAAAGATTTTGACCAAAGTGAATTAATTTACTCAAAAAAATTTTTTTTATTACTTTCCATGTGCAGTACATTATAAAGAATGAATGATGATAATGGGTTGGATTTATACAGTACTGTTTTGGCCACTTAAAGTGCTTCACATTAGTGACCCATTATTCATTCACTCTCACATGCTCCCTCTGGTGGTGGTAAACTACGTTTGTATCCACAGTTGTCCTGGCACAGACTGACAGTGTGGCAGCCATTTTGCTTCTATAGCCCCTCTGACCACCACCAGTGAGTGACACTGGAGGCAAGGAGGCGAAGTGTCTTGCCCAAGGACACAATGGACCGACTCTTCGGTTATTAGACAACCCACTCTACCGCCACATTCACATCAAGTGGAACTCGGTGCGCTGGGGTGGACTTTATCAAATTGGTTTGGGAACTAGTATCTGGCGTGAAAGAACACGGCCAATGAACATCTTGGGGAAACTCCCTCCTGCTGGTGTGAGCATCAGCTGTGTTCCACCATCATTTGCACTCAATGTGAGTGTACTGCAAATGAAAAGTAATAGGTAGGGTTCAGTCATCTGACTACAGTGACTGGAGGGGAGGAAACACGGATACATACATATACTGATGAAAATTAAAGAGTTTTTGACAGAACCCAAAGATTTTCCAACCATCTGTGCTGTGGATGTTACTAACCACCTGGTCCTGCAGACATCCTACTACACCAGCAGCAGATGAAAGACTAGAAAAGTTTGGAGACATAGAACTTTTTTGTCAACAGGTGGGTCCACAACATCGGTACCAAAAGGCTCAGTGATAATTATTGTTTGGTCTTCACCAGGGTGAGTGTTTTATTTGTAAAGATGCAACATCAAGATGTATGGCATGTTTGTTGACATTAGTCGCTGCTAGCTGCTAGCAGCGACTAATGTCAACAAACATGCAACGCATCTTGATGTGTCGAGGTAAACCATATTACAACAGTGTAAATGAATATTTAACCACAACCTAATGATATATAACACATACACAAAAAAGTTAGCTTTGGAACATACCTCTGACCAAGTGGTCACTGCAGACACAGGCATTAGCATTAGCAGACTGCAAACGCAGATTTAATATCAACTTTTTAATGCAGTTTTTCAGTGAGCTTTTTCCATTTCTCATCTTTGTGAATGACAATCTTCGGTACTCTAAAAAAAGAAAAATGGCTTTTCCTTCTCGGTTAGAACGATTGGTGCAGCCGTAAACTACACAAAACAGGCATTTTCGTCAAGCTATTTTACTTCCTGCCCTTCATCTGGAAATTGTGTGCTGACTATATAGCAATGTAACATCATGTGAAATCAACCTATTAAGATGTAAATCGTGTAAATTATTTCACTTTGGCCAAAATCTTTGGGTGGCTCCCGCAGACTGCAGCTACGCAGACAAACCAAGCTGCGGTTGGTGCAGAATTATTCGGACAATGGCCGAGTTGCCAGGAAAAATGCTTCCATACACTTATTCAACTCTGAGGACTGTAGGGACACACTGTTTAACCTGGGGTTTGAGGTTTCTATTTAAGGGTCCCGTCCAGCCTGGGGGGTGAATTTGTGAAATACAAAATCTACACTGAAGATATGGATTAACATTCAAGGATATTAAAATCACTTAAGTTCAACTTTACATTCACCCTAATATGATCTGAAGTGCATTAGACCAGTAAAAAACTATTAGAATAACCTAGAAATAACGACCAAATGTTTCTTTTTTTGTGTAAAATACCAAATTACATGAAAATATTTACATTTACAGACTGTTCAAAAATGTTAATTAATATGAACAACTTGAAATATCTGAAATGAAATTTTGCCAACATTCTGCCTGTTATGAAATTGTATTTGTAGATCCACTTATGATCTGGAAATTGTAATTTCATATTTAAACTGAGGCATAATGTAAAAAAAAAAAGCACTTTTATGACGATGATGTTCACCTGCTTAATGAAACCTTGCAGACATAAATATTTTCATAATCTAATTCTGGGTTTATCAGTGTTGTAGTTTTGTCTGGCCCCGCCCACTTTACGTCGTACTGGGCTGAATGTGGAACCAAACAATCTGTGTATTATTCGTTTTTCAAAATAAAACCAAAAATAAGACGACAAACAAAAACAGTAGTTTCATTATTTGTTTCCAAACAAAAATTAAAAAACCGATAGTGATGCATTTTTTCAGTTTTCCTTTTTGCATTTAAATGAATAATAGAAAAAAATTATAACGGCTGTTTCCCGTTTCATCTAATTTTGACCTGAAGCGAATTGAGTAAACCGGAAATGAATCTCAACAACTGAAAGAAACATGTCCACGAGACTGAAGATCATTGTGGAATGATATGACACTAATTTTTTCCGTGGTCATATCTTCAGGTCTTAGGGTGACCCTCTTAGTTTCCCCAAATAGGACGTAGGTTTACATGTATGTCACTATGGGTCAAAGGTCATTTCCGGTTTACTCAACGTGCTTCCGGTCAAAATTGGATACAATGGGAAACGAAAAACCACATCGTTTTCCATTTTGGTTTTGGAAACAAATAATGAAGAAACTACTTGTTTAGTCCGTGTATCATTCGTACATTTGTTTTTCAAAATAACATAAAAAAAATTACGTGAAAAAACAACAGGATTTTTCGGGCGGAACAATAGCCCTCCGCCTTCCTCGTCGGGGTGTTGTTCGGCCTCGTTGGGGACTATTTTTCTAATAGTAACACGTGTACATTACATTATCCCTTACAAAACGAATGATACAGGGATTCTTCCGAACCCGTGCTTTAAGGAACACACACATTTATTATAAATCAGGTAATTTTGCAGAAGTTTGATGGTTATTATCGGTCCATTTATCTTTTATCAGGTCTGTCCCAGCGTCATCAGAAACACAGACTAATCTGTGCTCCCTGGACTCATACAGAGGTGGGTAATGGAAAGGATCAATATAGTCTAATTATAAATCGCTTTCCTTATGTCAGATCAGATTAAGGCTGTGACTGTGACTGACATGTAAACAACACGTGGACCTGAACACTTTGTAAATACACCTTTGTATTTCTTTTTATGCTGATGTTAGAATCTGATTAAAAATTCATTTAAATTAAAACAAATATGTTGATTGATCTTCGTTTTTCCCCCTTTTTAGGGCTGTCAAAATGAACACATTAACGCAGATTGAATCCATCATGACTAATCTTTGATTTACTATATGTAAATACATTTTTTAGGTATTTGTACCTGTTGTCTGTTGACTTTTACTCCCTACATTTTTACATATCTATACTTATATATATATATATATATATATATATATATATATATATATATATATATATATATATATATATATATATATATATATATATATATATATATATGTGTGTGTGTGTGTGTATACATATATATATGTGTGTGTGTATACATATATACTGTATATATATATATATATATATATATATATATACTGTATATGTATGCAGTATATATATATATATATACTGTATATGTATGCAGTTTTACTTTTGTACTTTATGACAATTGAGAACGTGTGTGATTTTTTTTGATGTTTTTCTCATATAAGTAGCTGTACTTGTACTTATACCACCTCTGGTGAGGAACCCTGAGCTCTAACAGACAAGTCATTTGTTGGAAAACATTTTGCCTATTTTCTTGTCAAAGTTTTCATTCTTTAGATTACTGATTAGAAGTCTTATTGGAAGAGATGAAAACTTTGGCCCACCTCAGTTTTGCCCCAAAATTCAATGTGGCCACTGTTTTCTAAAATGGCTCATTTTCAATCAGACGACTGTCTGTGAAACTTAAGCATTTTTTTCTTCTGAGGATGTTGTGAATGGACAAATATATATTTTAATTATTTTTATTTAGTCAACCATGGTAAGCATTTCTTTTAACACATAAGTAGCTGTACTTCTTAAGTACAGAATAGGAGTACTTTTACCACCTTTGTATAAATGTACATAAACCTACATATATGTAAAAACATGAGCTAATCTGCAATTGTGTCGCTTGTTTTCAGATTAATTTTATTAAAGTATATACGATATAGCAGCACATGTAATGTCTGAATCAGATATTTCAGAGTAGTGTTACGTGTGTGTGTGTGCGTGTGTGTGTGCGTGTGTGCATGTGTGTGTGTGTGCGTGCGCAGAGCGTCCTCATCACATATGGGGACGTGTCTGCGGTGTTTACCTCCTCAGATGGGCCTTTTCCAACATCTCATCAAAGTAGGGCTTGAGTTGATAGGATTCATGTCCTGGATTCAAAACCCCCACAAGGAAGAAAGACTGATTAACAGTTGATGAGATTAAGCAGCTCTCTGGCAGATTATATCACACCCCCCACCTCCCACCCCACCAGTGCAGAAGGGTCTGAGCAGAACAGGAGGACGCCATGGCAACGCACCACTACCTGTGAGGATGTAGTGACTGATGATGTTCAGTAGGGCTGCACAATTTATCGCAAAAATAATCAGGGTTACCATGGGTCCTTGAAATCCTTGAAAGTTTGTGAACCTGAAAAATTGAGTTCCAAGGCCCTGGAAAGTTTTTGAAATCAGGCATAAAAAGTCACCATCCTTGAAAGTCCTTGAAAATGTTGGGGGGAGGGGGGGGGTTAGAAATTTCACACAATATCCGCTACTGACTAGCCTCGCCGCGCTAACCCTATTCATTCCATGTATGGGTCTAGTGGTGCTTCGTAGTCAGGGGAGGCGGGGCTAAAAGGTTGTCTTTCAAAACCTCTGTATGCAATAGGACGGTACTACAACCAATCAGCGTAATCTTTAGGATGATGTAGTTAGAGCGCCGTAAAGTTCAAAGTTAGGAATGACTAAACAAAATGGATTATGAAGCTTAACGACTGTTGCCGCTTCTATAAAAATAATTTAAAGATTACAGACGTTTTCTCACATTCTTCGCTCATCTTTGATGAAAGGAAATCACCACCCGTTGTTCTTCTTCTATGGTTGTTTCCAGTTGTTTCTCTCAATCGTTGCAGCGTCATTTTGTTACGCCCGCCCTCTGACTTTATACTTCACTCTGATTGGTCGACCAGTTTCAGGGAAATGTTCCATTGTTACAAAAGTTACATTGAGTGAAACTAGACTACTACGGTAAAACATTTGATTTGCTGCCGCTAGCTGGGTCTAGCGCGGCTAGGCTAGGTATTCACAGTCCACAATTTGAAATCACAGTCAATGTGCGGCAGGGTTTACGTTGCCTTTTAATTTGCAAAAGTTAATTTGTTCACCATGCAGTGTTGGTTCATCCTGTACGTAGTTAACGCCGCTGTATGTGCGTAACGAGCAATAAAGCCTTAGCTTATTAACTATGACAATAGTATCTAATACTATATCTAAGCTTAAAGTTTAATTTAGTGCCATTTACTCCAACCATGGCGCTTTAGACTAGGGCATTAACAGAAACTTCAACTCGTCGACATATAGACTCCTGTAGGACAAGATGACTTACATTTGGAAGAGTTGACAACTCACATGTTATTCTTTCTGTCCCTCGGTGCGTAAACACAGACCAGTGAGACCTAGACCAGAGCAGACATGGCTGCTGCAGGTAAAACCAGGAGTGGTGGTCTGACTAAACTAAACACAGTGACACACACACACACACACACACACACGTGGATATACTTCACCTTAGATAAAAAAAAAAAAACCAGTATGACCATCTGAAGAGGTGTCCGCTAGCTAACCTGAGTGTGAGCAGCAGTTCGTCTTCTCGGCCGCTGACTTAAACCTTTTGCATTTAATATAAAAAGTGAGGATGCGTGACAGACGTGTGGACATTCTGGGTCCAGACTAAACGTGGACATATGTTCACCTACTGATGTTGTTCAGTTAAATTTAATAGAAAACTCTTTGCTAACGTTAGCCTTTGTTTTGTTGGGGTTAAAGTGCTGTTTGTGTCTTGTCAGTGGACATTGTTACATTACAGTAAACTTTAAAACCAGTTGTTCATTGCTGGACAGACGTGTGTCTGTGTTCTTCCTCCGCTGACAGTGTGATGACATCATCACACTGTCAGGCTACGTTCAGTCGACTCCACTGCACTGAATCTGAACCAACACACACACATACTCACAGTCTGGAATTTACATTGTATTAAAATTGTTAATTTACATGAATAACATGTTCAGCAGTAGGTAAATGTGCTGCATGTGGTCCTTGAATCTGGAAAAAAAATACCCTGGAAAGTCCTTGAATTTGATGTTAACTAATTTTGACTTCACTTAATGTGCCTTATAGTCCAGTGTGCCTTATAGTGAGGAAAATACATTATTTATAACAGAGAATGATATATTATTAAATCAGTGGTAGTAGATAAAATAAACTCTGGCCATTGCACATATTTTACCCATTCCAAGAAAATGTGATTTTTTTTAATTTTTAAATCCTAATTTGACCTTTCACCTACTTTTCTATATATTAAATGGGGGGATGGGGGGGGGGTGTCAGTGTATGCATACATATATATATTATCCTTGTCTTTTACCATTGTTTTTGTCTGAAGTCATTTATTTTTGTCTTGGATATATGTGATGATCTTGTCTTTTACAATTCTTTTTTTTCCACAACTACATTTTTGTCTATTGTGTCATATGTTTTTTTTTTTCTTCATTTTACACCATATTTTCTTGTTAAGTATCTTACAGAATCTTTAAAACTATAAATAAATAATCATCTAACTTCTTCAAGCTTTGTTCAGGATAAAAAAATCTAATGAAATGTTTAATGTATGAAACATTCAGCATGTTTGTGAAGAGTAAAAGACAAAAACAACTTGTGTTGTTTGTTTTTATTATTAGTTGTTGAACAGATGATCATCTGACTTATTTAAAATGCTTAAAAAAAAAAATCAGATGTTAAAAAAAACCTGCTAAAATCCCAACATCTAAGAGGTAGAAAAGAGCTATGTTGCATCAATGTGAATTAAAGTCCACAGAGTAAAGGGAGGCGGGTCATGTGACAGACGTCTGCCTGTCTGTCTGTCTGTCTGTCTGTCTGTCTGTCTACCGTCCACAGAAGCAGCTGTTTTCTACTGTTCCCTTCAGCAGGTCCTTTGTTACCCCTACATGTGCGCTGACAGGTCGACCAATCGAAACGCCTCCATGAACTCGTTGATGTCGATGCTTCCGTCCTTGTTGAAGTCGATGCTGTGAGCCAGATCTGTGATGGACTCGTCACTGATCTCCATCTTCAGGTGAGAACTGAGGAGCTTCCAGGTCTGACGGAACTCCTCCAAAGAGATCAAACCTTTAAGGAAAAGGAAAAGAATGGGATGTTTAGTTTGAAAAAGTAATGAGTCTATTCTGAGAATGTAAAGAGTATAAAGTACATATATTTATATAAATGTAAAGAGTATAAAGTACATATATTTATATAAATGTAAAGAGTATAAAGTACATATATTTATATAAATGTAAAGAGTATAAAGTACATATATTTATATAAATGTAAAGAGTATAAAGTACATATATTTATATAAATGTAAAGAGTATAAAGTACATATATTTATATAAATGTAAAGAGTATAAAGTACATATATTTATATAAATATAAAGAGTATAAAGTACATATATTTATATAAATGTAAAGAGTATAAAGTACATATATTTATATAAATGTAAAGAGTATAAAGTACATATATTTATATAAATGTAAAGAGTATAAAGTACATATATTTATATAAATGTAAAGAGTATAAAGTACATATATTTATATAAATGTAAAGAGTATAAAGTACATATATTTATATAAATGTAAAGAGTATAAAGTACATATATTTATATAAATGTAAAGAGTATAAAGTACATATATTTATATAAATGTAAAGAGTATAAAGTACATATATTTATATAAATGTAAAGAGTATAAAGTACATATATTTATATAAATGTAAAGAGTATAATGTACATATATTTATACAAAAATGTAGGGACAAAGTAAAAAGTTTGCAGTAGAATAAATATTCACGTAAAGTACAGAGAGCTAAAAATGTACTTCAGTACAGTAATGAAGTACTTTTACTTCCCACCTGTGTTCCTCACTGACCTGAATGATCCGTGTCAATGATTCGGAAGATTGTCTCCAGGTTGGAGTGGTTCTTGTACATAGTCTCCAGGATACTAGTATCTGAAAGCTGTTCAACAAACAACATGTTATTCCATGGTACTGAAAACATTATTATTAAAACAGGACGTCAAACATGTGGACCATGAATGTCACTGGCATTTTCAGTTGTTTTAAAAAAAGAAAAACAGTCAAATATGGATAAAATGTTTACGCTTTCATGAGGTGCTTTTTCAGACGTTTCGATATTCTAATATACGGTATTCCAAAAGTGTAATGAAAACACTTTTTTTTCGTATTCATTTCATAATAGTAACGTACATGGTCACATGATCACTTGTCTTAGAGTGAAAATGGCGTGATACACATGAACAGAGGAGGAGACAGAGACTTTTTTGGAAATAATTCAGGATAAAAACATAAGTGTCATTTTAGAGACGACAAACGCAGCGTGATATTAAGACATGGAAATCTTATTATGAGATATTACGACGCTCCTGTCTTAGAACAACTGTCAATGGAAACACGTTCAAAGTGCAAATATAGTTTATCAAAATTTTAGGAATATAGAATAGATGAGAATACACCTTTATTGATCCCTTACAGAGAAATGAATTAGTTACAACAGCAGAGAAAATGGGGCAGTAACAGGCTGCCCCCTACAGGCACCAGGTAACATTTCTGTGAAGGAGAATAAATGGAAACATGACATAATTGTTTCACTAAAATATCACAATGGTTTTGCAAAAAAACTAATGGAAACGCAGCGACTGAGAATAAGGTCAAATGTTTGAAATGTTCAAACGAGCTGATTTCTAAGTTAGTTTAAAAAAAAACGGTGCTGGTGAGGAGAATTAAACGATTGTTGTTGTTGACAAACGACCGTAACAGGAAGGTTAAATGAAACCCCAGCTGGTTCTGACCTCCAGTTTGGGCTCGGTGATGGATAGTTCCTGGATCCACTTGTGGTAGTCCACCATGCCGTCCTTCACACTGCTGATGAGCTGAGGGCGCAGAACCCTCCAGGGTAAACCCAGGTTCAGGATGTTCTCTGTGGCGCTGGCCCAGTGGCTCAGAGAGATCACACCTGAAGCACAGAACACAGGAAACATGTTAATGACATCAAACATATGCAGTCGTGTAATTAACTAAGTAAAAGTACTTCATTAGTGTAGTTACGTAGATTTTTTTTTTTTTCAGGTATCTGTACTTTACTTGAGTATTTATTTTTCTGGAAACTTTTTACTTTTACTCCCTACATTTTTATATAAATATATGTACTTTATACTCTTTACATTTATATAAATATATGTACTTTATACTCTTTACATTTATATAAATATATGTACTTTATACTCTTTACATTTATATAAATATATGTACTTTATACTCTTTATATTTATATAAATATATGTACTTTATACTCTTTACATTTATATAAATATATGTACTTTATATTCTTTACATTTATATAAATATATGTACTTTATACTCTTTATATTTATATAAATATATGTACTTTATACTCTTTACATTTATATAAATATATGTACTTTATATTCTTTATATTTATATAAATATATGTACTTTATACTATTTACATTTATATAAATATATGTACTTTATATTCTTTACATTTATATAAATATATGTACTTTATACTCTTTACATTTATATAAATATATGTACTTTATACTCTTTACATTTATATAAATATATGTACTTTATACTCTTTATATTTATATAAATATATGTACTTTATACTCTTTACATTTATATAAATATCTGTACTTTATATTCTTTATATTTATATAAATATATGTACTTTATACTCTTTACATTTATATAAATATATGTACTTTATATTCTTTACATTTATATAAATATATGTACTTTATATTCTTTACATTTATATAAATATCTGTACTTTATACTCTTTATATTTATATAAATATCTGTACTTTATATTCTTTACATTTATATAAATATATGTACTTTATACTCTTTACATTTATATAAATATCTGTACTTTATACTCTTTATATTTATATAAATATCTGTACTTTATATTCTTTACATTTATATAAATATATGTACTTTATACTCTTTACATTTATATAAATATCTGTACTTTATACTCTTTACATTTATATAAATATCTGTACTTTATACTCTTTACATTCTCAGAATAAACTCGTTACTTTTCAAACTAAACATGTGAATCACTGCAGAGAAACTGTGACTTTATATATTATAGTTATATGATTATTATCTCACAATTTTGGGTTTTTATCTCATGATTATGAACTTTAATCTCATAATTTTTTACTTTTTATGTCACAATTTTTACCTTTTCTCTTAAAATCCTGCATTTTTAAATCTCATAGTTATAACTTTTTCCCCAATATCATTATATTAATATTCTAGAACTTTTTATCTCAATTGTGACTTGTTTCATTTTCTTACATTTCATGTCTATATCCACTAAACTGAGTAACTGTGACCTGATCAAACACATTATCTACACACTAACTCAGCTTTAAAGGTTTTATTTGAGATACTTTTAAAACTTTTTAGATTTTACCCAGTTAAAAAAAATGGTGGTTTTACTTTTGTACTTTATTACAATTGAGAAATTGTACTTTTTTTTTTTTTTACTTAAGTTCAAGAGTTGAATCAGTACTTGTACTTTTACGAGACTATTTTTTCACGCAAGTAGCTGTACTTCTACTTAAGTACAGAATGTGAGTACTTTTACTAATACCAGCAACAGTAACAACTGACACCATTAGCATTAGCATTATCATACAGATTCCAATACACACTTCCAAAACAGCCCAACTAATTCTGATTATTATTGTCTTTCTTTCTGCTCCTTTCACCCACGTCCACAACACATTAGTAGAAAACAGTCTCACATTTTCTACAGACTCTGCACTACTAATTTGTTTTCTGATTCATCTGATTAAAAGTTGTAAGATTTAGCACATTTAATGTCTGAAGCAGATACATTATAAAAAAAAAATGTTATTGCAGTGGTATAAGAACTTTACCTGTGTTTTCAGAATCACACTCCTGGAAGGCACTGATGAGGTCAGACTTGTGCATAAACAGTTGTTTCCTCAGAGATCTCAGAGCTGATCTTTCTGTGTGTCCAACACTGACCAGAAACAGAAGGTAAAGAACCACAGACAGATTTACACACCACTGTCACAGCTTTGAACATCATCAAAAAACACTGAAAAAATCTAAATCATACCAAATGTAACCAAGATCTTTTTGGTTTTTTGTCCATTGGCAGAATATTTATTGCTTGACTGGAGCAAAAAAAAAAAAAAAGCAGATCGAAGTTGTTTTTGGAGCGGCACGGTGGTGCAGTGGTTAGCACTCGTGCCTCACAGCAAAAAGGACCCTGGCTCGAATCCCGTACCAGACCTTTCTGTGTGGAGTTTGCATGTCCTCCCCGTGTCCGTGTGGGTTTTCGCCGGGCACTCCGGTTTCCTCCCACCATCCAAACACATGCACTGATAGGTTAATTGGTTAATCTAAAATTGTCCATAGGTGTGAATGTGAGAGTGATTGTTTGTCTATATATGTTCAGCCCTGCCATGAAGTGGCGTCTCATACAGGGTGTACCCCGCCTTCACCCATTGTAGCTGGATTAGGCCCCCAGTGACCCCCGCGACCCTAGTGAGGATAAAGCAGGTTCAGATAATGAATGAATGAAGTTGTTTTTTTGGCTTAATTCAAGCCAAAAAAAAATTATCTTGGTCAAATTTCTTGACATAAGATTTTCTAGATCTATTGTCTATAAATCAGTTCTTATATCTCACTGAAAAGTAGTGATTCTGTCTGATTTAACCAAGAAAAATCTGAAATATTTGAAAAGTATCGAAAAAAATAAAGCCTTTAAAAGTGAGTTACTGTGAAAATAATGTGTTTGATCAGGTCACAGTTACTCACTTTAGTGGGTATGGACAGGAAATTTAGGAAAAACGGAGGGCGGGGGGGGGGGGGTCACAATTGAAATAAAAAAAGTCACCATTATGAAATTTAAAAAATGCATAATTATATTTTTTAAAAAAAGAGTCAAAATTGTGAGATTAAGTCAGAGGATGTGTTTATGCAGCAAAGATGAAAACAGAAGACGCAAAAGTGTCGTGTTGTCACAGAAGAACCAACCATGACACATTTCCACAAATATGACCCACCGCTGACCGTGAAGCGGAGAAGACCAGAAAAGAGGCATCTGATTGGTCCATTCTACATCCACTCTACACATGCTTCCACTTCCATAGTTTTCCTTCTTGTTTTGTGAACATGAGCTCATTGTTGAAGACGGTTCGTACGATTCAGTCGAGACAAGTTTGTTCAACAACAAAAGCAGCAGAGATCCAGGAGGGAAATGCTAGCGAGTTCATGAGTGCCCCGTGAGTGCGTTGTGGCGGCGAACAGCGCACGCCATGTACTCCTCATGCTGGGAAACGGCGAAGTCCAGGTGGAGGGCGCTGTAAAGCCAGAGCCACGAGCCCAGAGCCGGTGGCAGCGCACCAATGCGAAGGAAATTAAAGAAAGAAAAAAAACATCCTCCCTTCTGTTTTTTCGATAAATCGCACCCTGGATATCAGTCTATCTAAACTATTGTCATCGTTAATATTCTAAGGCTTTGTTGGACATTACACACGTACAGCAGCGTTAACTACGTATAGTTAACTACTTACAGTTAACTACGTATAGTTAACTACGTATAGTTAACTACATATTGTTAACTACGTATAGTTAACTACGTATAGTTAACTACATATTGTTAACTACATATTGTTAACTACGTATAGGCAACTACGTATAGTTAACTATGTATAGTTAACTACGTATAGTTAACTATTCGTAGTTAACTATATGTAGTTAACTATACGTAGTTAAAAATATGTAGTTAACTACGAATAGTTAACTACGAATAGTTAACTACGAATAGTTAACTACGAATAGTTAACTACGTATAGTTAACTACTTACAGTTAACCATGTGGTGAACAAATTAACTTTTGCAAATGAAAAGACAACATAAACCCTGCGGCGCATTGACTGTCATTTCAAATCGTGGACTGTGAATAGCGGCCGTTGTGTGAAATTTCTAATTCCCTCCAAAAGATTCAAGGACTCTCAAGGATGGTGACTTTTTATGCCTGTTTTAAAAACTTACTGAAAAAACAATGTTTTTAACTATTTTATCTAATTGTTCAAACTTTAAAACGGGTCAGTTTAACCCATATCATTACAGGAGGATGAAATAAATAATATTTCCACGTGTGTACCTTTGTCTCAGTGAGAGCTCGATTCCAGTTCGACTGGCCTGGTACTGGACAAAATGAGGGACCAGGTCCGGACCCATTCGGATGTAGGCTCCTCTGTTACTGCCCAGGTCATAGTAGTTAGACGCTGAAAATATAGTAAGAACCTGGAATAACACAGGACAACTGCTAAGTGCGCTTATATTTGGACATAATCACATCCATAACATTTGTGGGTTAAAGTAGATTCCATTTTGATTATTTATTAATCTCAGAGGTGTTAAAAGTACTCCCATCCGGTACTTAGGTACAAGTACAGCTACTTGTATGAAAAAAAAATACTCTGGTAAAAGTAGAAGTACTGATTAATTTCCTTTAGTGAAGTTAAAGTACAACTTAATTATAAAAAAGTAAAAGTAAAACTTCATTCTTTTTTTGCTATGGATGAAATAATACTAATAACCTGGAAAAATGATAAAAGTTTCTAAAGTATCCAAAAATAAAGCCTTTAAAAGTGAGTTACTGTGTAGATAGTGTGTTTGATCGAGTCAGTTACTCTGTTTCGTGGGTATGGGCGGGGAATTTAGGGGGAAAAGGGGAAAATAGTCACAATTAAAAGAAAAAATCATCATTATGAGATTTTAAAAATGCATAATTATGAGAAAAAAGAGTGAAAATTATGAGATAAAGTCACAATTCTGAGATCAAACATGTCAGTCACAGGTTTGACTGACAGTCCAGCATATTTTCACCAGTAAAATGTTGTAAAAGTAGGAGTTAAGGTGGTACTGCTGAGTGGACCCTGAGGCTGGAGGCAGTGTTTGACCTGAACTGGTGTCGGGTTCTAAAGCGGTGCTGCTGACACTCACCCTGCGGTTGTGGCAGAACTCGTAACCCTCCTGTTTGCACTCATGGGATCGGATGAGGAGCTGGAGGTTGTGTTTTCGCAGCACTTCCTCTGTGACATCAGGACCCCAGTAGCAGCCCCCTCCTCGGACCTCGTTGGGCGTGCATCCGTTCTGTGGCACAGGGTCGCTCCACAGCACATCCACGATCTGCAACCAAACCAGGGTCACAAACACTCTACAGGTGCTCATCAGTTCACTTACGCCCCCTCCAGACAGGTTTCTTTTTGTACCGGGTCGAAAATATAACGCGTCCACACTGGGAAGGGATCAGTAAAATATCACATAAACATGTCAAAGAAACACGTGCTGAAAACGATACAATACACGCCTCGAGGTGCACTGTAAGACAACCGCCGCAAGATGGCGACATACGCCAGTTGCTCCTCAGATCGGTCTATGGGCCTTATTCACCCGGAACATTCAAATGACATGAGGGGTGCACTTGTTGCTACGTACAACACTTTCCCAACGACAATAGCGCATCACTGCTACGTCCCAGAAAACGTACCATGGACAGAACTTCCATCGTTTCCCAAAGATAAGACACCTCCGCGTTTTTCGTTATGCTTAGCTTACCAGAGTAGCATCAATGATAAATAGCGCTAACATGCATCTAATCAACCGAATGTCACGATGAAATAAGTAAATAATGAATGTGTAATCACTAGGGATGGGACATGATCTTTGAATATTTGAATATTTGTGACACACAAATATAGAATACTAATTTCGAATGCTGAATTACTTGTATTGAGTTTCACTTGGAAAGAATGTCGTATTGATGTACGGTGGTCGACAGGAGCAAACGCAACGCATCAACGAAACGCTGCAAACACAAGAAAGATGAACCAAAAACACAAAACAAATGCAAGTGTTATACGTTACAATAACAGAAACGAAGCAGAGCGCGTACGTACCTCTGTGTGACCGAAACATATGTGCGGGTGGAGCGCGTGTTCTTATTGTGAATACGTGCACACGCCTCCACCCCGACCATGTGGACATGATTGTTGGTGTAGATTCATCTGACTATTGTTAAATCAGCTGTTTCATCCAGTTCCGCCTCGACAGTTAAATGAAATATAGCGTTGGCTGCTGTTATCGTGATTTTCAAATTAAAAGCCTGACTTGTTTCATGCAGAAGATGAGATGAATTTCACAGTGAAGATCAGCATGTTGTTGTTGTTGTGTGATTTGTAATATTCTGTTTATTCAGTAAACGTTTGGTTACCTGTTTTACCCTTTCCTGTCATTGCGTGTGTGTTTGGGGGTGGGGCGAACCTGCTGTTTGTTCTGGTCATGTGGTTGTAACGTAGATGTTCGGCGTCAACAAATCTGTTTTACTCGTCCACGCGGCAAAACAACGGCACCGTTGCCAGATCTTTCCACTCTGGAACCCATTCTCCAAAAATATAATTTTGGGGTATCCAAAACGCAGGTGCTATGTGGACGTGAGGCCGAAATGATGACAAACTTTACCAGATTCACTCAAAAATGATTTTCTATATGTATTTTTTGTTGTGGGCGGCACGGTGGTGCAGTAGTTAACACTGGTGCCTCAAAGACAGAAGGTTGTTGGTTCTATTCCCACACCAGACCTTTCTGTGTGGAGTTTACATGTTCTCCTCGTGTCTGCGTGGGTTTTCTCCAGGTACTCTGGCTCCTCCCACCATCCAAACACATGCACTGATAGGTTAACTGGTTAACTGGTTAACTAGTTAATCTAAATCACCCATAGGTGTGAATGTGACAGTGATTGTTTGTCTATATATGTTCAGCCCTGAGATGAACTGGAGACTCATACAGGGTGACCTCTGACCCCGCCTTCACCCATTGTAGCTGGATTAGACCCCCAGTGACCCCTGTGACCCTAGTGAGGATAAAGTGGGTTCAGATGACGACACGAGATGAGACTTTTTGTTGTGTTCCTGCTATTGACTGTAAAATTTCCCCACAGTGGAATAAATAATCCTTCCCTTCCGCTCCTTACTTGTTTCCACTCGTTCTCATCTGTCTCAGTCGGTTCTACAGAGTCTGGGTCTGAATCGGAGTCAGACTTCCTGGACTCCCCGAAGGCCTGTCTGCGTCTCCTCCTCAGCTCCTCCTCTACTGTCCAGTTGAACTGGCTGCTGATGGGCAGGCTGTGCAGCGAGTGCCGCTGTGGAATGTTCAACTTCTGAGCCAGATTCTGGTGGGTCAGGGAACAGACTCGGCGCCGGCCCTCCATTTGTCCAAAAACCTGGTCATTTACTGGCTGGTTTTTGTCTCCGTTGACTGTGAGGTTTGTCTTTGGAGGCCTGAGGGCTGACACATACTGGACACACGGGACAGAAAAAGATGCACAAGCACTAAATACTCACACAAACAAAGAATATATATGTATATTTAGGACAGGGGTCTCACACTCATTTTCTTTTAGGGGCCACATTCAGCCCATTTCATCTCCAGTGGACCGGACAAGTAAAATAATAACATGATAAACTACAAATAATGACAAGTGCACATTTTTGTCTTTCTTTAATGTATAAAACATTAACCCCTTAACACCTGGATTTTAATTCAGTTCAGTTTATTTGACAGACATTTGTCACTTCACACATAACTTAAAAATATAGATGAGGTAAAACTTAGTGGAATTAAATCATTATCGTTCTGTTATTTATATTGTTTAAAATGAGACTGATTGAAAAAAAATAAACTTAACTGATGCAGTAGATGCTGAAATACAATTTCAGAACGCTCCAAATAACCACCAATATCTATTACACCCGAAAAAATTACAGGCACAAAACAGTCATTTAATTCAGGGGCGACTGTGGTTCAGTTGGTAGAACAGGTCGTCCAATGACTGAAGGGTCAGAGGTTCTGTCTGTCCATATGTCCAAGTGGACAAAGACACTGAACCCTGGCTTAGTCTGACAGTAGAACTGACAGAACCTTAGAACCGCTGACCCCTAGGGGGACGTGGCGCATGTCCAGGGGGTACGTGAAATTATTCACGGTTTTGTTTTGGGTTTTTTTTTTTGTTTTTTTTTTTGCTGTTTTATTTTGAAATGTGGAAGTTTTATTTTGTAGCGAGCGGGCGGAAGTAACAGCGCTGTTTGACGCCAGCTTGACTAAATTGAGACGGAGCGAGTCACAGGCTATTTTTAGCCACCCTGCAGCGAACATGGATCGATTTTTGTGTCCGCCAAGTTCCTCAAGAAGTGGTAAAAGAAATGACAATGAAAATGACAATGACAAAAACAAACGCCCTAACCCTAAAAAGAGAAAGTACATTGATAGTTATATTGAGTTTGGCTTCATTGAGAACAATGATGGGAGACCAAAATTCCACCAAAAGTATCTGTCTGTCTCTCTGTCTGTCACACACACACACACACACACACACGGTTTTGTGTGTCTTTTGTTCCGTTTATTATTTTAAAATTATTTAAAATTGTTGTTTCTGAAGTGCTCATTTATATTATAATACCTGAAAATGTGGCTGGTTTGCACAAAAACACTATTAAAAAAGGTTATCATTGTTTCATAATAATCATTGAAGTGGTTTTTTATCATTTTCAGTATCGCGAGGATGAGGGGGGACATGGAAAAATTTCACCCCTCCAAGGGGGACCTGGGCCAAAAAAGTTTGAGAACACCTGCTTTAATAAGCATCGACATTTTAAGTTCTGGAAAATTAAATTTTTTAAGTTTCATCAACTTAAAATCGAAGGCAATCGATTGCCTTAAATTTTTTGAGTTCTAACTTTTTCGGGTTTACAGTACATGTGCTAAACTGTCAGAGGTAGGGTCTTACTCTGTGTCTGTCCACTCTGGAGATGACGCCCAGATCTGTTGTGTCAGAAATCCCCCCGTGGACGATGAGCACCTTCTGGTCGATGACGGTGGCCAGAGGCAGCCAGCTGAAGATCTTCTGCAAAAGCTTGAGGATCTTCTTCCCATGGACCTGCAGCAGACAAATTCATAAACTCACACTTAGATCTGAAGCCTTAGCTCATTGATGCAGAAACAGAGGTGGGTTTAGAAGACATAGGAACGAGGGGGGGGGTTTCAAAATCTTACCAAGTGTATTTTTCTCATTTCTTGTTATAGTGGCCAGATGTGGTCAAAGTACTCACATTCTGTACTTATGTAAAAGTACAGCTACTAGTGTGAAAAAATAGATAAAAGTAGAAGTACTGATTAAACTTCCTGACTGAAGTAAAAAAAAAAAAAAAAAAAAGGATTTCCCCCCCATTAATGAAATAATAATCATAATCATAATCATAATAATAATAATAAACAAGTTTTTATTTCCAAAGACAGCACATGAATCCAACATTTTTTCCAGCAACTACTGTGGCTCCGCCTTCTCTTGTAGATGCTAATGCTAATGCTACTTCAGATTTGCTGTAATAGGGGAGGGGCTTAACCCCACGTGTGTGACGCTAAAGTCCATGCGACATCAGACGGACTGGTTTTTTCTGGGTTCTTTGTTCCTCTTGTTTAGTGTGAATGCAGTATGCAGCCAGTGGAGGTGATGAACCACTGTCAAAGGAGCATGTGTTGGTGAGTCTGGGTGAGCCATCACCATGGTAACGCTAGGTGAGCCATCACCATGGTAACGCTAGGTGAGCCATCAGATTCCAAAAGGAGAAAAGTGGAAAAGTTGTTTTCAGTGGAATGACACCTTTAAGTACAGCTTCGAAGTACTTATACAGTACTTTATGTCCCACCTCTGGTCTCAGTTAAACTTCAGAAATCATGAAAATTCTCAAACTCAAGTTGAAGGAGGTACAAAAAGAGGAATGTGGTGACATGAAACACTGCTGAACAAAGCCTGCCTCCTTTCCACACATTTGACCTGTTCTGCTGTTATTGTGAAAACACATCTTTAGTGACTGTGACTTTCACCTTCCACCTACATTCACCAACATTTAATGGGATCTGTTCTGGACCACCTTACACCTTTCCTGAAAATATTATGAAAATTAGTCCAGTAGTTTTTGTGTAAAGCTGCTGACCACCAAACAGATGAACTGGTTACCCCCCTCCCCCCTTTTTTTTTTTTTTGGGGGGGGTGGGGGGTAACCAGTAGAGATGAGATTTGTGGCTCTTTTGGGAGATCCAGATCTTTTTGTCTCGTCCTTTCAAAGATCCGTTGAAAAAAAAAAACTGGATCTTTGGGTTTTTTGGGTTTTTTTCCAGTTTAAACTGGGTCCCCATCATTTTGTCTTGGTTTCGTCCTCTCAGTTAAAGTGGATCCAGACTCTGCTCCTTTAACTTTGGCTCTGACTCATTTTAAATTCTAAATATTTCAATCTCTGAACAAACAAACATGATGGAAAGTTGTGTGATCGCAGACACAGAACCTCCTCCCACCGTCAAACCCTTGCTGCGCTGTGATTGGTCAATTAACATTCTAAGGCGGGGAATACTCACGTGTAAAGAAGCATGTACTTTTTTACGTGTGAGTATTCCCCGTCCTGGAATGTAGATTGACCAATCACAGTGCAGCAAGGGTCCGACAGTGGGAGGGAGTTCTGCATTTTCTCTCTCTCTCTCTCTCTCTCTGAAGGCGGAGCTTTTGTGTGTGCACACGCGTGTAATATGACACCATAAGGGAAAAAAACAATGACAGAGTACGGATCCCACTCGGCCGCGACTCGTCTCCCGTCGTTAAATTTTAAGAACCATTCAAAAGAATCGGCTCATTTGCGACCATCACAACACTGATTCAGAGTTAATATTATTCATGATTGATGAGCCATTTCTTGTGTCATCTAATGGGATATGTTACAAGGATTTGGTCTAATTTCTTTTAGAGTATTATAGCTGTTAAATTTTATTCAAAATATTGGGTAAAATGAAATCCACCAAAATGAATGGAATTGTTACCTCACTTTTTATTCAGTAAATTCTATAGATTTATTTTTACAGTGCATTTCTCGGCATCAGTTGAGGTCATGATCAGTGTTTTGGAGAAGGTCGTTGACCTCACAGTGTTTTGCAGCAGTTGACTTTTTTGCAGCAGGAATATTCAGGTGTCCTGGGAGTCAGACAGGGTGTATCAATGTGCTGTATTTTTATGAAAGCCCACAGTGTAAACACCAAACTGTTACTATCTGAAGGTTACTTTTACCCATGAGGTGATACAAAATAGAAGGGTGTTTCAGGCATGGCAAAAATGTAATCACAGAGCAGTATTTTCACAAAATAATATTACTAGTGATACACCTACCCTGTATTTTCCCAGAACTTCTTTAGTGAAACCATATCTGCAACAAACAGACAATGAATATGACGTTAAGGAAAGACAGCATCATGAATTAATGTACAGTTATACATGACTTTACTGTGATAAAAATGACAAAAACAGGACGGTTAAATGATGAACATTTTTAATCAGACTAATCAAAGACTTGCTGTGGATTAATTGCAGTAAATATCATTCATGTTTCATATATACACTGGGAAAAAAAATATTTTTTTACCAAGTGTATTTGTCTGATTTCAAGTCCAAATATCTCGTCACACTTAAATTAAGACATAATGACCTAAAGAGGAACTTTTCAATAAGATATAAATAAGTTATTTTTAAACAGTAGATGTAAAAAAAAAATCTGATTTGAAGAAATCTGAGCAAGATCATTTTCATTTGTTCCAGTCACAGATTTTTTTTTTATTTATTTAACATTTTTATTGCTTAATTCAAGGTGTTCCTGGTGTTATTTGGTGTCCCTACCTCAGGTTGACTATGTGGTCCTCATGGTTTCCTCGGTTCAGGTGGACGTCATTAGGACAGATGAGCAGGAAGCCAAACAGGATGAGCAGGATCTCCAGGGAGTTCTTCCCTCGGTCCACATAGTCTCCATTAAACACATAAGGTTTTTCTAATGACGGCAGACCGTTCTGCACAGAGAAGGAACATGAGACTGTAGGTGTCAAACATATGGCCCACAGACCCAAACCACACCACTGAAGGCACCAATAATAAATGCCCTTATATAGAAAAATATACTATTTTATATAATAAATACCCTTATATAGAATAAATACAATTATATAGAATAAATATCCTTATGTTGAATAAATAACTTTGTATTTAATACCCTTATATATAATAAATACCATTTTATATAATAAATACACTAATATAGAATACAGTTTTATATAATAAATACTGTTATATATAATAAATACCATTTTATATAATAAATACACTCATATAGAATAAATACCATTTTATATATTAACTATCCTTGTATAAAATAACCCTTGTATATAATAAATAGCATCATATATAATAAATACCCTCATATATCATAAAAACCCCTGTATATAATAAACACCTTTATATAGAATAACAACCCTTGTCTATAATAAACCCCCCTGTAGTGATAATATATAATGTTAAATGTGTGTCCTCCTTCTACCTTATAGAAAATTAACAGCAGATCCTCTAGGTGTCCGTGTAAATCTCCTATAAAAGACCCAAATAATACATTAGGCTTTTATTCAGACACATAAAAAGGAGGATGTGTCGAGACGAAGCCTGTTGTTTTATACCACATATCGTAATCTCTTTGGTATGACAGGTGGAGACATGGTTAATGTTGGGAAGAATTCGTAGAAGTCTCCAAGTTTCTCCGAGAAGCTGCAGAACATATCGAGCATGGAGCTGCTACTGGGAAAAACACAAACGTGAGGAGAAAATGTGATCACCCTCTACATTTGCAGCTCACATGTGCCACTGATGGGCTCCAGGCGCCTGAGAACCTACTTGTTTGTGCTTGAACGCCTCCACCAGCTTGGATACGCCACAGAAGGTCATGGGGAAGGTCAGATGAGGACCGCCGTAGCTGTCCGGAACCTCCACACTTTTGTAGCAAAAGTATCGCTCCCATTCAATGTCTCGACATATTTCATTCTCACGGAAGATGTGAGATATTAGATTTCCTGCAGAAGGGAAAGTTCAACAGTCAAGGGTCAAGGGTCAAGGTTACTTTATTTGTTCCCGTAGTTACATTTTTGTTGCAGACGCAGTAAATGTGTTTGGCGTTACAACAAGACACACATTGAACCTGTGTTCCAACATTCACTAGTTTAGCAGCATGGATAAATAAAGCATCAAACAGATAAATAAATAAAAACAAGATGCAATAAAACACAATAAAATCCTCAAGAAAAACCCTGTACTAGACAAGTGCCTATATTTGGTCATTTCCACAAACACTACAGGATAAAATACCATAACTTCTGCACAATAAGACGTACTGGATTATAAGATGCACTGCACAATGAATGTTTTGTTTTTTTCATATATAAGACGCACTAGACTAGAAGGTGCATTATTGTAAGCGATGCTAAACCGTCACAATAACTCCCAACGTTTGTGAGTTGTAACACGGGATAAAATACACTTTTATTCTGCTAAATCAAACTTTTAAAAAAGTCCAAATTCTGAGATAAAAATTATTAATCATGAGATAAAAAGTTAAAATTATGAGATACACTCTGGATTATAAAACGCACTGTAATTTTTGAAGAAAATTAAAGTTTAAAGTCTGTGCTTTATAGTACAGACTTTATAATACAGTATATGAAATAAAACAGTCATGTACCGAATACAAATGATGAGAATTAATGCTGAAACATGAATAAAATTACTATTTCTCAAACTATATGGTGGTAATTTCATGTATATGCATATTTAATCTATCTTGTACATTCTATAGTTGTAATATAGATATTTTCTCTATTTTGTATATTTGTATAGTTTTTACATTCATAATTATTCTATCTTCTACAGTATATTCTATCATTGAGCATGTTTATTCTATTTAGTGTATTCTGTACTTTAATCTGCATATTTATTCAGTATAGCTTTTATATGCATATTCAGTATTTTATAGCTTTTATAAGCATATTTATTCAGTATTTTAAAGCTTTTATAAGCATATTTATTCAGTATTTTATAGCTTTTATGTAGATTCATTCTTGTATCTTGTTTATTCAATTTTTTAAATAAATGTCTTTTTATATCCATAGTCATTCTATCTTGTATATTCTATTCTTTGATATGAATATTTATTCTATATTCTATAGTTTTTATATGCACATTCATTCTTGTGTGTTGTATATTCTATTTTTTCATATTTCTCTATTCTATAGTTTTATATACATATTTATTATATATATACAATCTTATAAATTGTTCAGTTTTTTTCAGATGTATTCTATCTTCTATAGTTTTTTTCTCTTGTTGTGTTATCAGTAAATCAAACACATCTTACTTTCACTACAGGCTGGAGTGAAGTGATCCATCAAGTGTCCAAAGAAACTGTAGAGCTGAGTAGAAAAAACACAAATAAAACCAACAGTAACTTGTCACAGCACAAATGACAAAGAACACATTCTGTTAAAGTTAAGTTAATGTTCAGTGACATTTAATGACAGATGTATTTTCTGTCATTTTATTTTTGTTATAATGAGCTTTATTTTATTTATTTATTTATGCAAAAAAAAAAAAAAAAAAAAAAAAAAAAAACAGCATAAAATAAAGTTTCAATCAAGGTTGTCAAACTTTAGTTCAGGGGCCACATTAAGCCAAGTTTGATCTGCAGAGGAGCCGGACCAGTGAAATAATAACAAAATAATATAAAAAATAATGTCAACTGCAAACTTTCCTCTGTTTTAGAGCGAAAAAAGTAATGTCATGAAAATGTTTACATCCTTTGGTTTGATTTTCCTGAAACTGGTCGACCAATCACGGTGAAGTATAGAGTCAGTGGGCGGGTGTAACAAAGTGACACTGCAACAATTCCGAGAGAAACAACCATAGAAGAAGAACAACAATGGGTGTAGATTTCCTTTTATCACAGATGAGTGAAGAAGGTGAGAAAACATCAATTTTTTTATTATTTTTACAGAAGCGACAACAGTCGTTAAACTCCATAATCCACCATTTTGTTTAGTCATTCCTAACTTTCTCTGGACTCCTCTGTGAACTTTCCGGCGTCTAACTACATCATCTTAAAGATTACTCTGATTGGTTGTAGTACCGTCCTATTGCATACAGAGGATTTGAAAGACAACCTTTTAGCCCCGCCTCCTAAAATGAAGCACCACTAGACCCATACATGGAATGAATAGGGATAGCACGGCTAGGCTAGTTACTTGTATTTTGTGAAATTATCATTTTAGTGTAAATACAATAAAATAACATGAACATTTTTACATTTCATAAACTCATCCCAGGGGCCAGACTGGACTCTTTGATGGGCCAGATTTGGCCCCTGGGCCTTATGTTTCAACCTGTGGTTTAAATGAATGGAATTTGTCTTTGAATATGAGGTAAGTAAATTATTTCACTTTTCGCATCAATAGATATGTCTGTCCATCTTTCCTCCCACCTCTCTCTCTCTCTCACTCACTTTGATCTGGTCTTGTTCTCCTGCGTATTCGATGGACTGGAAGATGTTCCACGTGCACCTGCGCCTCATCTCTAGTCTGGCTGCAGACTGTCGGTACCAGCGCTGGATCAGCAGAGCCGCCCTCATAGCTGCGTAAGCAAACACAGCAGAGCAATGGGTCATCCCCCCCGCTGCCTCCACCACATTCACTCACTGGGTCACACACACACACACACACACACACACACACACACACACACACACACAGACTTACCTGTAGCAGCTGCAGCATGTGTCCAGTTAGAACAGATGGGATGTAAATAGTTAAAGACAGAGGTTTTTGAACTCAAACTGTACAGACACTGTGTTCATTCATATTTACCTGGAACTGAGATACTTCCTAGAAATGAAACAAAAGACCAAGTTAGAAACTTGTGTTTGTAGCAGAATATTGTGTCATACTGAGTAGAGCTACTAAAGGTGGTACCTCCATTACATTTCTTCAGCTTTGGTTCTGATTTTCTCATGCCACTTCCCATGACCCTTTGCTGTTTTTCCTGTCAATGACAAATGACAAAGACCCTTCTCACTTTTACTGGTGAGATATCTTTATATTTATACTTATTTTTTTACATGTTTGACTCATTTTAATCCATCCATCTATCAATTTATATTTATTTTATCTACTTTCTTGCCTATTCTGTTTGTTATTCATTTTCTCTCATTTTTCATACATTTAGCTGCTTATGTCAACAACAACAACAACAAGAGAGTAGTGAAACAACAAAACTGACATCATCATGTTACAATGAAAAGATATTAAATGTAAAGAGTAACTAAACAATATGGATCGATTATTGCTGTGAAAGGGAAGAGGGGAGAAAGATAGAGGGAGGAAATGATGGTTTACCTTTGGAAATTCACAAAATGTAAATAGCGCTATAAAAAACTAGTAATGAGTTTCACCTGACTTTCGGGGGGAAACAACTACACTCAAATATCGAGGTGGTTTTTCAGACTTTTCAATATTCTAATACATCGCAAAAGCACAATGGAAACACCTTTTCCCGCAATTTTACGTCACAGGACGTGACGTACATAGTCACATGATCACTTCTGTCAGGGTGAAAATGGCGTAATACACATAAACAGAGGAGGTGACGGGACTTTTATTGAAATAATTAAGGAGAAAAACGTAACTTCTATTTCAGAGACAGCAAACAGCAGAGAAAGGCAGTGTGCTACTAAGACAAAGGGGCATCTTCCAGCAGTGAAATCTCGCGGGATGAATTTCACGGGAGTACGACGCTCCCGCCTAGAACAACCGTCAATGGAAACACGTTCAAAACGCAAATATATTTTGTTGAAATTTTATGAACATCGCTATTGTTCTGCGAAACTCGTTTTGTGAACTGTAACGCAACCACAGCTAATGCTAACAACATCAAAGAAATATATAATAATAATAAACGGCTACAAAAGTAATCTGGAAGCGTAAACCTCCGCCAAGGCCGACCTCACCCCTCCAAATGAAGGGAGGTCTACCAAGGAGGTTATGTTTTTGCTGGTCTTTTTCCTGTTAGGCTGTGTACTACATAACTCAAAAAGTAATGGGTAGATTTCCATGAAAGTTTCAGGATAATTTGGGGATGACACATGGACCAAATGATTAGATTGTGGCGAGGATCCAGTAAAGATCCTGGATTCTGGATCACTTTGAATTTTACATTGAATCCAGGACCCAGTCTGGATCTTTACCAAAATCAATTTTTTTTTTTGCATATTTCAAGCAAAAATATCTTGTATTAACATATTTCTTACTTGTTTCTACAGGTGCAAATTTTCCAGTGTAGAAGCTTTTTTATTGTCATCACGTTGGCACAAAGTATCAACATGACAACATTCCAGATGTTCTTCAGGTCAGTGCACACACTGCAAAAACTAAATATTTTACCAAGTGTATTTTTCTCATTTCTGTTTGAAATATACACTTAAAATAAGGCACAATCACCTAAAGAGTACATTTTCAGTGAGATATAGGAACAGATCTGGAAAATGTTATTTCAACAAATCTCACTAAGACAATTTTCCCTTGTTCCATTGACACACACACACACACACATATATATATATATATATATATATATATATATATATATATATATATATATATATATATATATATATATATATATATATATATATATCTACTTGAATTAAGCTTCATTCAAGCAATAAAAAAAAAAATCTGCCGATGGAACAATTGAAGATGGTCTTTGTTATACTTGGTGTGGGTTTTTTTTCCCCCAGAAATCTGACAAAGATAAATTTCACTTGTTCCACCAACAGATTTGTGCACTGGGCATGCTCAGACATCTACAGAAATAAGGTCTATTCTATCAGCACATTTAGAAACTTTTCCTATTGAACGAATGGTTGAATATTCATGAATATTTTAAATAAATCAAACATTCAGACATTTCAGGAGTTAAAGGGTTAAATATGAACAGATTAATATTGTAATAATGTACTTTCATTGATGTAAAGTGATCCTTACCTGGCTGTGTTACCTTTCCTTCATTATGTCCCTTCACCTCTTTGGTATTTTTGATTTAAAAAAAATGTAAAAAAAATCCTCCAATGTTAACAGCCGCTCCTAAAATTTCAAGCAAAAAAAAGTTGTGTGTTATCTGTCACACTTTTTCATTCCCCCACCTATTGTTTGTCACACACTGTCCCACTATGGCCTGAGCAGAGCTTCTCAGACGATCACTTACACGAAATAAGATGCAAGTGGATTAGGATTAAACCTTACTACGGCTGATATCTACGCTGAATAAACGGATGAGGGCTCTGATAAAGGGCAGCAACTGTTTAGAAAGTAGGTTGTGTTGACTGCAGCTCAAAGTGTGATTCAGTCTGTGACCAGAACAATCCCTTAGACACCACCAGGTTGTTTCACGTCTATCTTTCTCTGAGGCATTTCCTATATGGGTGATTCTATGAAACTGTTCATTTCAGATTCTGCCACTTTTCCAGCTTTTTAGACCCGATAACAGACAGGCCCGCATTAAGCTCTTAGTGTGCCCCAGGGCAAGCACCTCCCAAGGGTCCCTCATGCACCAACCTCCACCAGGCTGCCAACATCCTTGGGCTTTGAGTTTGAATTTTGACATTTGAATATAATTTGAATGTTATATATTAAAAAAAAGAGAGACGTTCAAATGAATATTAGGCAGCTCTTAATATTCAAACCTATATATGGTATCATTAGGTTATTACTTTTATTTTTATGAATGTGGTTGTAAACGTTTTCAGTTCAGATCGTGTTTTTTTGTTGTTGTTTTTTAAAGGTGTCATTGTGGTGTTATTTCATTAATATTACTGTGTTCTCCATTGTTTTTGAATACATTGTGTGTTGGTTCTATTTTTTTTTTTTTAAATGTCCAGATTGTTTTGTTTCCAGCTGTTTTTTCACAGTAGAAAAATGAGTTGAGTTCGAACAACAGAGTTTACCGCTACTTCCACATACATGTCCATGACGCGGTGATGAGGCATCTCTGATTGGCTCAGAATGTGTGAAGGAACACTCCCCCCTCCTCTTTCGCTCCCTGTATGTGTTTACCTTTACCAGAGTATCATCCACCTAGGTTTCGTGCCGTTGCTTGTTCTAAAAACGATGCTTTATTTCCACAGAGAGCACATGAACAAATTTTTCCAGTTTGCGCAGCAGCTACTGTGGTGCCATCTTCTTTTGTAGATGCTAATGCTACTTCAGAATCGCTGCAATGGGGGACGGGTTTAACCCCATGTGGGGTCATGTCAGTCCATCTGACGTCAGACGTCTTTTTCTGGGTCCCTGGTTCCTCTTGTTGTTTTGTGTGAATGCAGTATGCAGCCAGTGGAGGTGACAAACCACTGTCAAAGGAGCATATGTTGGTAAGTTTGGGTGAGCCATCACCATGGTAACGCTGGGTGAGCCATCAGATTCCAAAAGGAGAAAAGTGGAAAAGTTGTTTTGAGCACAATGACACCTTTTATGTCTGGGAAATTAATCTGAATTGCAAATGCGAAGGGTTTGGGTTTATCTGGGCACCTGTAGACGTTAGCGTCCAGCTGACACGTAACCAGAGTGGTCGGTCTTGCACATTCATGAACAATAACTGAGGTAGACACACGTCACAGAGTCACACTCCAGAAAATGTAGAAGTGTCATAAGTTAACAAAGTGAGCAGGTAAAAGTAATCTGTGACCGTTTTACATATCGTGTCTGTTTTTGGTTACTCCCCCTTTTGATTGTCAGTTACAGTTTAGAGGCTTTCATCAGGAACAGGCAACCAGGAAAACTAAGGAAGAGTGTTTCACGCACAACAAGGCAATGGACAAAAGTTGATGTTTGTGGATCATGTTACGTTAAAAGTGTCAGCCGTTAATAATATATGTTTCATCAGGTAGTGGTTGTAACACGCCAGAATATTTGACATATTTGACTGAATACTAAATACTGCCCTGGTGGGCTGAATATAATATTTAATTTGGATGCCAAGATGTGTTAGTGAGGCATTTTCAGAGTAATATAATTAATAAATATTCAAATATTATTCAAATATCTACATTAATTTTAAAATTATTTTCGAATGTGATTTTTGGGCAAAGGTCAAAGCTCTACAACATACCACATCCTACATGCACTCATACCAACAAAAGATTTGTCTAATCAATTAACTTTTATTAAGCAGACTCATAGTCCATTAGTCAACACACAATACATAGAAGAAATAAATAATATTTGAAAAGACAACCATACCAGTGTTTCCACACAGATGACTGGTATTTCACAACACTGACACCAGGATTTGACAGTTGTACAAAATACAATTCTGAGAATGATTCAATCTGCATATACATTATACATGTGTACATTAAATTCCTCAACAGGGCATGGAACGTGTCCTACACATTTTTTTTCTTACAAACAAACAATTTCCATATTTACATTTTTGTTGCTGTAGAACTAGCTTTTTTCTATACACATTATTAAACCTAACTAAGCATTTTTTATAGAAAAATAATTTTTTTTAATTGTTATCTTATATATAACATTTTCTTTCCATCTACACACTTTTTTGTTGCCATAGAACTATCTTATTTATTTATTTTAACCTTACCACAATATGGCCTACACCTACCTCTCACCAAAATAATCATAATAATAATTAATAATTAAATAATAATAATTGCCCAGTTTCCTGCTTTTCGTGCATTCAAGTCTGAAAGTAGACAGTGACATTTGAGTGTTGGATGAGCGACTGGTGTCTCACTTCACAACCATAATAATATATCTTGCTGGGTGTTGATTGGTGTAGCCTGTGTTAGCATGACACAAACTCCTACAGTGGTAGACTGTCTGCTCCACCTGAAACTGGGTTTAACTAATTCCACCAGCAGTAACAACTGACACCGTTAGCATTAACATACTCACACATCCCAGTACACACTTCCAAAACAGCCCCAACTACTTATTATAGTCTTTCTTTCTGCTCCTTTCAACTCATTTCATCCACTTCCACAACACATTAGTAGCAAACAATCTAACATTTTCTACGGCCTCTGCACTAGTATTTTTAATTTAATTTATCAGTGGTTCGTTTTGTACTTATAACACATGGTTTTACTCTACTTCATTTAAAAAAATACACATTATAGAGACTGTAAAAGTGGACTTGTTGTCCAAATCAGCTGGTGCACCCCCTGGCTGGTGCCCTAGGGTGCTCGCCCCGTTGCCCATATGGTTAATGTGGGCCAGATAACTGGAGTCTCAAACTCATTTTCTTTCAAGGGCCACATTCAGCCTGATTTGATTTCCAGTAGATGCACCAGTAAAATTATATAATAGCATGTAAATAATGACTGCAAACTTTTGTCTTTGGTTTAGTGGACCCCCCCCCCCCTATTAAATTATTAAAATATTTTCTTTTACAAACTATACAAACAAAAAAACATGTTAACAACCCTAACATTTCCTAGGAAAATTAAATGCAATTTTAACAATGTTTTGCTTCAACATATCATTTTGAAAAGGAAATTTTAGTGAATTTTCTTTAGACATTTAATGTTGTTCATATTTGTTCAGGTTTCGTCTCATTATCTGAACCCACTTTATCCTCACTAGGGTCACGTGGGTCTGTAGGGGCATTTGTTCAGGTTTTTCGCATTTTATTATTACATTATAGTTTGTAAAAATATGTCCATATCACATTTTTGGGTGTTTTTTTGCCTGTATTTTAGTACAGTTTTTGAGTATTTAGTACTGTAGTAGTACAGTATTTCATCACTTTTTTGTTAGTTTGGTTTTTTTGTGAATTTTAGTTCATTTGAGAATGTTTTAATATTTTTACCTCTGCATTTTATTTTATTTTTTTGTGTATTTATGTGTATTTTGAGGGAAATGTAAGTACAAACAAACCTAAACAGAGACAGAACAATCAACTGACACGTGTTAGATCACAATTAATTAAAGTTAATCCAAAGCAACACTGTGATTAATCTGATTAAAAATTTTAATCATTTGACAGTCCTAGTTGTTATGCTATTATTTTACTGGAAATATTTGGAGACTTGGTCATATTTGGATTTTTTTCCAGTGTGTTTCTTGTGTAGTTAATGTTAATAATGTTAATTTCAGTGCTTCCCACACTGGCAGCTGGCAACGTTTGTGTGAAAACAACCTTTTCTTTCAAAGGAGGCGATTAAATGAATGAATGCTTTTGTCTTGTATAACTTTGTTGCAGGTTTTCTCACTATTTTTATCTCCAGAATTACTAATTCTGTTCATACTAATAATATCCCACATTCAAGGCTCTGTCAGTGTTGCAATAAGGATACATTTGTAACAATTCCACACATTTTCCCATTCCATTTTTATCAAATATTTTATCTTTTACTCAGTACAACTCATTTCAGGACACGAATATCATTCACCTTCTGCCGTGTGTCATGTGCATATAAAGTGTCTTTGTGATCTCATTGGGCAGCAGCTGGTGGTGGTGTGACTCCCATGGAGCTTTACTGTAGACATGTCAGACACTCAAGGACTTTAGTCTTTTTATTCAGTGTTTCAGGAGGTGCCAAACTGAAGTGTGTGTCATAATGACGTCTGCTCAGGCATGGATGGATGGATGGATGGACGGACGGACGGACGGACGGACGGACGGATGGACGGACGGATGGATGGACGGATGGATGGATGGATGGATGGATGGATGGATGGATGGATGGTCACTTTATTAATCCCTTTTCAAAGAAGTTTATTTTGTTACAGCAGCAGAAAAAACACTGATCGCCCATCATCACAGATCACACACACATAAAAAGAGATCATTTTATCCCAATTAAAAAGATCACTATTACACATTAATAGGGGGTTCATGGGGTTGGTGATGGGCCCAGACAGAGTTTAGAAATGACCCCATTATGTTTCATTCCTTGTTGTGAATGAACCGAAGGAATTCCTAATATTATGGTGGTGGTGGTGGTCAATTGATCCAGTGAAATGGTTCAGGCAGTGACAGTCTCACCTCTTAGGTGAGCACCACTGCACAGTACAGAGTTTTTGTTGGGGGAAGGGGGGAATCATTCAGTCAGAGTAATGCGTATAGAATATACCTCTGTCGTTAGTTCATTTATTTATGATACATGGTTGCGCTTTAGCATTTTTGCTACTTTAATGTAGTATTTTTGTGTCTTTTTTCATTGCATGTTATTCTGTATTGTACAGATAGTTGTTTTTTTTTGTTCTGTATATGGTGTGACTTTAATGGAGGTTTAAGTCTTCAAGTTAATTATAGTGAATGACACTATGATAACTCAATGTGCACTTTTAGTAAATCTAACTGACCTGTGTTTTGACCACCAGGTGGTGCAGGTGTGCACTGTTGCTTTCTTAAATAGCTTTAGGACTACATGGCTGTAATGTGAAGTTATTGTGTCTTTTATCTTTTTTTTTTTATGTTCACATTTTTTTTCATTATTGTTTAGATTTATATTTTTATTGCTCGTTACTACTCGTTAAAACTGGAAATTTGTTCTTGAAAGTAGTTGTGAGTTTGTATGGATGAAGGTGTTGTTCTGTGGTGGTGGGGCAAAGGTAAAAGTTGGGTTGGGGGGCGACCTCTCCTCACCACTAGGGGTGTGTGGGTCTGTGTGGGTCATTCACAGGATTGGATCAAGGCGAGGGTTGTCATGTTCATCAATCATGTCATGCTGCACCTGGACCCAGTGTCTGTTTAATTCAATAAAACTGGGCCCAGTTTCAGGCTCATCTTTAAAAGCCCCTCCCCTTTCATCCTGTGGTTAGCCTGTTGCTAGGTGCCATCCAAACTGCTCCACAGAGATATGTCAATCAAATCAAACTGTCATTTGTCCCTACGCACTGGTAGCCTTGTTACAACTCGCAAGCGTGAGGCTGTAGACCGACCGTTAGTGTGACAATGTTAATTTATATAATTACTTCTTGTATTCTGTATTGTTTTTCTGTGTGTTTAACATGCATAATGACTGTTTATATGTGCATTATTTTTGTGAGACAATATGAGAACACACGAGTGGGTTGAATTATTATTAGCTATAATAGTTAGTCTGTTAGATTTAAAAACCTCTATTGAATTATACTATATTATACAGTCATTTATACATTATTAATAAATGGATGGTAAATGCTTTTCATTCCATGAACATTGCACACTGTTTTTGTATATTACATTCATCTTTACCTTTGTCTAATAACTGAAGGGTGAGTGGTTCGAATCCCACTCTGTCCTAGTCAGTCCGTTGTGTCCTTGAGCAAAGACACTTCAGCCTCCTGCCTCCAGTGTCACTCACACTGGTGTATGAATGTTTGGTGGTGGTCAGAGGGACCGTTGGTGCAAAACAGCTGCCATACTTCTGTCAGTCTGCCCCAGGACAACTGTGGATACATATGTAGTTTACCACCACCAGAGGGTGCAGGTGAGAGTAAATGAATAATGGGTCACTAATGTAAAGCGCTTTGAGTGGACAAAAAAAAGCACTATATAAATCCAATACATTATTCTTATTATTACCTCCATCAAGGAGGTTATGTTTTTGCCAGATTGTCTGTTAGCAAGATAACTCAAAAAGTTATGGACGGATCTTGATGAAACTTTCACGATGTATTGAGGGTGTCTCAAGGAATAATGATTTGAAATTGGTGGTGATCCAGAAGAGATCCTGGATGCCGGATCACTTAGAATTTTTACATTGCGGTAAATGGAGAATACATTTCAAAGTGATCCAGAATCCAGGATCACTTCCGGATCACCACCAAAATCTAATCATTGGTTCCTTGTGACACCCCCAACAGGTCATTTTCATCAAGATCGGTCCATAACTTTTTGAGTTCTCTTGCTAACAAACAGACAGACAAAACAGCCTCTCCTATTTCTTATTTTTATAAATGATTTTGCTTTTCTGTTTGAGGATGCATTTCCTATTGTTTTTGCTGATGATACCAACATTGTTCTGTCACATTCCAATTTTAATACTCTCATAAAAAATGCGAATCTCATACTTAACCAATCAGCAAGGTGGTTTAAAAGGAACAGGCTGGCGCTAAACATTGATAAAACTAATTACATAATATTCAAGCATTTAAACAAAAAATATTCAAGTGAGGAAGCCAAAGTATTTATTAATGATACTGAAATTCAACAAGTAACTCAAACTAAATTTCTAGGTGTCATAGTTGATGAAGCCCTGTCCTGGAAAAACCACATTGCATTGGTCTCTAAAAAAATCATGAAATCTTATGGTATTATTCGAAGAGTTTCATCTTTCATAAATAGGTCGTGTTTATTGACATTGTATTACAGCCTGATTTACCCGTATTTATCATATTGTAATCTAGTTTGGGCTAGTACCTATCCATCATCGCTTCACAAGTTGCTATTAATTCAGAAGAAATTTGTTAGACTTGCCACATCCTCAAGTTACCTGGCACCTTCGGATCCATTGTTCAAACAACTTAATATTCTGACCATTCGTGATATTAACATTTATCAAATTTGTGTGTTTATGTATAATTGTATTGCTAGCAACAGTCCTTTTTCTAGTGTTTTTCACGACTTTTTTATCTTTAACTCTACAATTCACTCTTATCTAACTAGACAAACCAATCATCTCCATTGTAAATTCTCTCGTACATCATTAGGGCAATTTAGTATCAAGACTAGAGGTCCTATAATATGGAATTCAAAGCCCATCTTAATTACGAATTGTGCATCTGTTTCAATCTTAAAAAGCAGACTTAAATATCTTCTAATTCACAAACCACACTGTGCCTCAAATCAGTGGGATGTTGCTTGTGAAACATTGTGAATAGGTCATTTTGATATGTTGTGAAGAATTGTAATATTTGCATATACTTTCTATTTGAGTGTATAATATTTTTTTGTGTACTTGGATTCTTGTGTATATGTATGCATGCACAAGTCTATGATATGATATGTGTTTGGTGTAGCTGTATTTGTATGCAGCTCGCTTTTCACTTGATTATGTGTTAAAATCTGAGCAGAGGCCTTGTATAGGCCCTATGGGTCTCTAGCCTCGGCTTGCACCTGAATGTTTTTCGTTTTTTTTTTTTTTTTTTTTTTTTTTTTCTCTCTTTGTTTTTCCGGAGTAATATTGTTTTTTCTTTTCTTTCTTTAGCCTCGGCTTGCACCTGAATGGTTTTGCTTTTGTTTTTCCGGAGCAATATTGTTCGTTTTTGTTTTTATTTCTTTTATTGGTGCGAACAAATAAACCAAACCAAACCAAACCAAACAGACAAACTCCGGCAACAACATAACCTCCTTGGTGGACCTCTGTTCATTTAGGAGGGGAGCGGTCTGCCTTCGGCTCTCAGAGTACTTTTCTAGTTATTATTATTATTATTAAAACTTTATTCGCTACAAGATCATTTTTGACCTCTCAGTTTTGTTTCTATCCCCTCAATTCCTGATCATGGGCTCATTATATTTGTATTGAGGTCTCATGTTTTTGACAGTCCTATAATGTCTTTCCAGTGACACTACAAGACTGTCATTAACTTTTTATAGGTCACTCATTGAATTACTTTTAAATCCATAATTTCAACCTCAGTGTGTTATTGGACATCAACATCATCACCATCTATATGTTCTTGCTTTAAAACATCTGAGCAGCACTTGTTAAAAAGTAAACACATGCAATAAAACAACTGTAAAAGGTCATAAACTGATAAAAAATGAATTCTATTCACTATGTACAGCTTCAAAATGTCTATAGTCACTGTATAATGTTATAAAAATGTCTGTCACTTGCTCAATTAAAATTAAATGAAGAATCTAATGGTGATTTAATGGTTCAGGCTTTACAGGGTTGATTGATTGATTGATTGATTGATTGATTTTATTCTGGAACCTTAGAAGAGGCAATCCAAAGGATGGCATGCAAAAGCAGGGGGCTTATTTCCAGCATGGTCCTTGGTGTTAAATGTGCAGGAAAAAATAAGTTGTGAAGTGACACAAATGTCCCACTGGGTCGTTATGGGTTAATTTAGAAATATTCTTCAACACCCTTTTTTATGTTTTATGCATTTCAGTGACTCCGTTTTGCTGCATTAAAGAGGTTGAACCTTTCTCCAAGCAGGTAAATATGTATTTCTGTTTGTGTAAAGAATGTTTGTACTTGCCACCTGTGTACGGCTGTGATCTGTCATCATTTGTGTTTGTTCCAGCGTTGAGAAGTTGAGACCTGACAGTGGTTTTAAAACCTCAGACTGAGTTCTTTGCTCCGTTGTTGAGACTTGCAGAAGTTCTTACATCATTTTCTTGTCTCTTCTTATTATTCAGGTAAAATAAGTTGTTCCTCAGAACACGGTGTGCATTAGGTTTGTGAATGAACTGGATGACGACAAACATCAGGATATATTTGATATGTTCATTTAAGGCCAGTTTGAATGACAGAAATCCATCCTACATTTCCCATAATGCAATCAGTAGCTTTGACATGTGATGTACTGTATATCTAGCCTAGTCGCGCTATTCCTATTCATTACATGTATAGGTATAGTCCTGCTTCATAGGCGGGGGAGGCGGCAGAGGCAGGAAGTAACTAAGTAAAAGTATTTCATTACTGTACTTAAGTACACTTTTTATCTGTATTTAATTTTTTATCTGTATCTGTATTTTTCTGGAAATGTTTTACTTTTACTCTCTACATTTTTGCACAAATATCTGTACTTTATACTCTTTACATTTATATAAATATCTGTACTTTATACTCTTTACATTTATATAAATATATGTACTTTATACTCTTTACATTTATATAAATATCTGTACTTTATACTCTTTACATTTACATAAATATCTGGAATGGAACAAGTTCTCCATTCTCCTTTACTGTGCACTCTGTTATTTCATCATGTTGACCCTTAATAATAAAAACTAAATTCTTAGTCACTCACACCTGCTCAAAAATAATTGGCCTTTAAACCCCCAGTCTGTCAGCCCTCATTAATACCACCACTATCCACAGGTCACTTCACATAGTCCATGACCCCCAGCACCCACTACACCCAAACTTCACCCTTCTCCCCTCTGGTCGTTGGCTCAGATAACTGCCCCCCAGAACAACCTTCTGCCATCACAGCTCTGAACAGCAGGCGCTAGATGTCATGTTTTGTTTTGGTTTTTGTTTTAATATATGTATTTCATGGTGTTATATATGTGTTGGTGGTTTTGTGTTATGGAACAGAACTGTGAAAATGAATTTCCCCCTCAGGGACAAGAATGAATTCTAAAGTGAAAAATATATTGGCAAGATTTCTTAAAATAAGAATTTCCAGATCTATGACATAAAACCACTTCTTATATTTGACTGAAAGGTTCCTCTTTAGATGATTATGTGTGTTTTAAGTGTGATGAGATATTTGGACTAGGAATTAGAAAAGTACACTTGTTGACAATTAGTTGTCACATAAACACCTGTAATTAACTATATATAAAAACACACCTACATTAGGGCTGTCAAATCATTAAAATTTTAATCGCATTAATCACAGGGTTGCTTTGGATTCATCTCAATTGATCTTAATCAAAACACTATCAGTCAACTGTTCTGTCTTTTTTTTTTACTCAAATTTCCCACAAAAATATACTAAGAAACAAAAAAATGCTGAGCAAACAAAGCATGCTAAAATTCACCTAAAAAAACCTAACCAAAAAGTAATGAAAAATTCAAAATATATTCAAAAAGTCTTTTAAAAGTAATAAAAACTACCAAAATATGTGATAAAATATCCAAATCATGCAAAAATATAAATAAATATGCAATTAACATGTTGATTCAACACCATCAATAGTTTCAAAAAAGCAACTTGAAACAAAACTGTTCCATTTAATTGCATTAAAGCCAACTTTGTAAATCCCTATGAGACAACGTTGTTCTGGATTTTGGGACAAATAATAAAATTGAGTTGAAGTAAAACTTTTAATCAGATTAATCACAATGATGCATTAATTTGCGTTAATGTGTTAATTTTGACAGCTGTAATATTATATATATCAGCACTTGCTGTTTTGGTCTTTATGGATTAACACAAATAATTCATGAATTGTAGTAATTATAATTTACACCACTGCTTGTTTGGTATAAATACAATAGAATACAGTAGAATACAATAGGTAGCTTTATTGTGTGTTCCACTTAAAAAACAGAAAATCTTCTTTGTCACAGCTGCTACAAACAAACACCCCCCCCCACTAAAAACACAGTGCCACAAATTAATACAGGCATAAATAAAAATGAAATAAAATCACATGAAATAAGTAAAAACACAGTGCAGATAATTTAGTGTTATTGAGAGCAGCTATTGCAGAGGGGATGAATGATTTGTTGTAGATGTTCTTCCTGGCCAGGGGGGTTCTTTCCAGGAAGAAATAAATTACACTTGTACAATGCACCGTTGCAGTAGTAGTGGATCACAGGACGACTATTCGCTACACAACACAAACCATCCATTCATTCTCATACATGTGTCTGGGGTACATCTCCCATTTTTGGCCTAAAATGAAAGACAGAAATTTCAGCTGATAAACATAATAACAATATTATTCTCCTGCGGTTGTCATTCAAGGACAGGATGTGCAAAGCAGTAATGTAGCACATAGAGCAAGAGTGCAGGTGATATCTGAAAGCACAGAGCCAAAAGCTTGGCAGCTTTGACAGTTGTGTGTGCCAGCGGGAGTCGGAGACATTTGTGGAATGAATGTCCTGAAATACCCTCTGCTCACGAGGCCTCCGCTAACTCACAAGCCAAACTTTCCCATGAAGCCGTCAGTCTGTTGATCCACTGCAGCCTTTTTGAAACCATAAATCATCACCACTGACACAGGAATGTCGAGCACAAGCTGATACATATTTACGATCTTTTCTTCTGCCTATGTCACAGGTAGTTTCTTTTTCTCTGGCGCAGATGAACAGACAGAGACAATTTAATTAATTAAAAAGGAAAGTTTTATTCTCTAAAAAAAAAGAAGCATCCTCTTCTGAGGGGGGAATCACCAGAAGCAGCAAGAGGAATAAGCAGTTTCCCATAAAAGAGTCTTTTTCTCAGTTAGTTACTTCACCTCAGTGACGGGCTCGGGCAGTGAACGGAGGCAGGGAGGGGAGGGGGCGAGGAGGCGCGCTGGATGCGAGGGCAGAGGAGCGACTCGGTCCCGACACTCAAAGTGGCTGGTTCTCCCGTCTTTCTGTCCGTCCAGGGAGTCTGTTTCGCCCGGGATAGTGTCTATGTTCCTCAGCTCCACACGACTGCTGCTCACTCACAGTCCCGTGTTTAAATAATTCACAGCAGCCGCTGATTCCCAGTGTGGCACGCTGATTGGAAATGCGCTGCAGGTGCGCAGGGTAATGGGGAGGTCTCTAGATAGTGAGAGCTCAAATAATATAAAAAACATCACTGCAAACATGTAAATCTTAAAAAAAAAACCACACACAAAAGATGAGTCTCTACTAGCCTTGTGACACTTTCCCCAACTTTATCCGTTGTCGTCCCGACAACTGGCTCCTACTCACCAAATCTGGCAGGCTTGACCCCCAGATTCATGCGTGTGGACCGGCGTGGTGAATTGTTTAGGTGTGGGCCTGGTTGTTCTGCTTGGCCTTGAACATCTTGTATCTGTGGTGGCCCAGGCTCCTGTACTGGTGGACCTGGTAGCTGCAACCGTTCAGCTGGCTGATCCTCTGTAGCATGGTCTTGTGTTGGCATCCACTGAGGCCTAAAAGGAAGCATCAGGGGGGTCCTACTTCCCACTGGTCTGTCCTCCTGTGGTGCCATTTCAGGAAGTGGTTCTGCTATGGGATATGAGCAGTGCCTCAGGTTATTACGATGGATGGTCTTCTCTGGCCCGTCATGGCCTTCCGGCCGGATCCTGTAGACCACACCATCAGGAGCGAGGGCTGCAATCACCACGAAAGGCTCCCGTAGCCACCGGGGAGCTAATTTTCCTTGAGCCCTCCAACGAAAGTTCCTGATGAGGACCCTCTCCCCAGGCAGGAATGGTAGAGCTCGCGATTTCTGGTTGTATCGCTGTTGATCCCTCTCTTGTCTCTTTCGGGCATGGTTTGCAACAGTTTCATATGCCCAAAGGAGAGTTCTGTGGTGAGTTTTAGTCCACCCTCCCAATGTGGTTCCTACTGTAGCTGTGCTGGCACCCATCATCACATCTACAGGGAGACGGGCGTGCCTGCCAAACATAACAAAAAAAGGAGACAAACCAGTAGATTCATGCGCAAAGTTATTATAAGCATGTACTAACTCTGGCAGTTTCTGAGGCCATTGTTTTTGTCCCTCCCCCTCCAAGGAACTCAGCATAGTCAGTAATGTCTGATTGAATCGCTCCACTGAACCGTTTCCTTGAGGATGATAGGGGGTTGTTCGGCTCTTCCTTGCGCCATACATCTTACACAATTCTGCTATCACTGAGGACTCAAATGCAGCTCCACGGTCTGAATGTACCCTCTCTGGACATCCAAACGGCTGGATGACATGCTGCCAAAGCATCTTAGCTGTGGTTGTTGCAGTTTGATCTCTGGCAGGCATTGCCCATGAAAACCTAGAGAAAACATCTGTGGCTACTAGAATGTTTGGATATGTGTCACCGTCTCTCCCCAGGGATAAGTAGTCTATTGCAAGTATCTCCATTGGGTAGGAGGTGACGACAGACTTCAATGGGGCCCTTGTCTCTGGCAGTGACCTCTGTGAACGGCAGTACTCACATTCTGTAGACCATTTGTGAATATCCTCTCCCTGCCCCGGCCAGTAGAACCTCCGCCTCAAGAGGGAAAGTGTTTTGGTCCCTGCCATGTGGCCGGCTGCCTCGTGATACTCCTTCCACACCAGTCTCCTCCATCCTGGGGGCACCACGATCTGTGTAAACAGTCCATTTGTTCCACCTTCCTCCGTATGTTTCATGAGAAGGCCATCATTAATCTTTAGCAGAGACCAACATTTAGTGTATGGTGCTAATAGTCTTTTGTTAGGCCTTTCAATGTGTTCCAATGTTTTACCTTGTTGTACCAGGGTTATAACATGCCTTAAGATGGGATCCTCCTGCTGGCGTCGCTTCCATTGCTGGAGTCCACCTGCTGTACCATCCTCTGTATTTGTGACTATAACATGGCACTTTGGATCCAGAGGCCTCCGTGACAGGGCATCTGCATTGCTGTTCTCCTTTCCTGGGCGATATTTCACAGTAAAATCATAATTAGCCAACTGTGCTACCCATCTTTGCTCGGCAGCCCCCAGATTTGCCGTGTCCAAATGGACCAAGGGGTTATTGTCTGTGTACACAGTGAACTGTGCCCCCCACAAATAATCCTTAAATTTCTCCGTTATAGCCCACTTTAGTGCAAGGAGTTCCAATTTGAATGAGCTATAGTTTTTATCATTCCGCTCATTTGGGCTGAGAGTTCGACTTGCATAGGCTACAACTCTCTCCTTTTCACCCTGCACTTGGGAGAGCACTGCACCCAAACCCTCAAAGCTAGCATCAGTATATAGCTTAAATGGTATTTTGTAATCTGCATAGGCAAGAATCGGCGCACTCACCATCATCTTTTTTAGGTCGTCAAATGCTTTTTGGCAGATGGGTGTCCACTCAATCGGTTGGCTCCTGGACCCCAGCTGTTTGGTGCCATGTGTGAGTGCATGCAAAGGGGCAGCAATCTTAGCAAAAGAAGGAATAAACCTTCTGTAATATCCCACAAACCCAAGAAAGGAGCGCACCTGCTTAACAGTGGAGGGTGGTGGCCAATCCTGCACTGCTTTAGTTCGTTCGGGGTTTGGAGACACTCCTCGTTGGCCCACCACATGACCCAGGTAGCTCACCTCAGTCTGGAACAAGGTGCATTTCTTAGGCTGCAACTTCAGCCCATGCTGGTGGAGTTTCTGAAACACTCTGTCTAAGTGGGTTAGGTGCATGTCAAAGGATCCTGAATAAACAATTATATCATCAAGATATATAAGCAGAGAGTCATTTACCTGGGATCCGAGGCAGCGCTGCATAAGCCTCTGAAAGGTTGCAGGGGCGTTGCAGAGTCCAAAAGGCATCCTTTCAAACTCATACAGCCCTAAGGGGGTCGTAAAAGCCGTTTTCTCTCTGTCTGCAGGGTCCATCTTAACTTGCCAGTATCCACTAGCAAGATCAAGGGTAGAGTACCATTCAGCTTGGTTCAGGGTGGTCAGGGCCTCTTCAATGCGAGGGAGAGGATATGCATCTTTGTGGGTGAGGGCATTGAGACGGCGATAATCTACACAGAATCTCCAGGCTCCTGATTTCTTTTTCACCAGGACTACAGGGGCTGCCCATGGGCTACTGCTCTCTCGAATAACGCCCCTTTGCAGCATACTCTGTAGTAGTGATCGTAGCTCTTGGTAGAGGCTAGGGGGCACAGGACGATATCGTTCACGAGAGGGGGGTGCATTGCCTGTAGGGATCTGATGCAGAACAGCCTCCGTTTGCCCGAAGTCCTCCTCATCTTGGGCGAACACACATTTCCATTTAGTCAAGAGCTGGTTCACTCTATCCTGCTGTTGTTTGGGGAGGTGGGGACACTGGGGGAGGTCTCCTGCAGTATTATCCTCTGCCAACTCTTGCACAGCTCTCACCACCACCTCTACTTCCCCCTCCATCTGCTCCTGCAACACAAACTCGTTAGCGTGAATTTGATCAGGTGAAATGCAACACACTTTTGCTAGTGGCTGACGTTGTGGGATTTCAATGGGGTAAGGGTGAGGATTACACACACGAATGGGAATCTTGTTTTGTACCACTTCAACCACAGAATGTGCAACTTGCCAGGGTGTCTCCTCATCCATCCTCTCCACTAATGCAGTGTATGCTGGTTTACCAGCATCTCCGGGAACCTGCGTCAACAACACCATCTCCGTCTCTGGTGGCACTGTGACTGGCTGTTGTTTGGTCAGCCGGGCGGTGAATGGTTGATCTTCTGTGGGGCCCACTGCCATAGCTCTCTGACAACAGGCAAATACTCTGTCCCATTCACCACGTAAGTGGGAAGGAACAGCCGACTTAAAAACTTGCACTCCAGGGTGTGTCTGTCCGGTAACAGTTTCCCACACTGTCCCAATTACATTCATTCCTAGTAATCCATGCTCAGGCCCCATACAGTCATCTGACACAATCAGTACCCCCCGCTGTGAGATTTCTACACCCCCAACTTTAAAATCCAATATTACATAGCCTACATAAGGAATGCAAAGTCCATTTGCTGCTTTCAACTTCAGCCAATTAATAGTTTCCTTGCCTTCAGCCTGTTGGTCTTTAAAATGTCTTTTAAAAAAAGCTTCACTAAAAAGGGTTACCTGGGATCCAGTATCCAGGAGGCAGGGGATAACTCTTCCTCCAGCTGAGACCTCCACTGTTGGACACTCCCCGATGAAAGAGGGCTTGATTGGCGCTCCGTTTTGTTGTTCTCCGTCCACTCGCCCTACAGTGGCCGGACCTCGGAGTTTAAAGGTGCCTGGACCTGCGGGCGGTGAGAACAGTCTCGCTGGAAGTGCCCAGGTTCCCCACAATGCAGGCATATAGGACGTCCATGTTCATCCCAACGGGGACGTGCAAGCAGGCGTCGAGGGCGGGCCTGCCTGAAGGCTCCTTTCACCTGGGTGGGGATCTGCCTGCTGTTCTTTAGTTCCTCTTTAAGGGAATTTTCTAGATCTGTGACTAGTCTGACTAATTCTGCCCTAGTTTCATCTTTCCATTTGGCGAAGTCATCAGCAGGGGGCACTGTGGCAACTTGACAAGAATATCCCTCCAATTCATCACCCCAGCCCTCTTTCTCCAATTCTCTTGCTTCCTGAAACAGAGCAGAACTAGTCATGTCAGGATTTCTACGAACTTGTCTTTGGAGCTCCCTTTTTATTGGCCCAGCCTGTAGGCTGACAAGGATTTGGTCCCTCAGAATAACCTCCTGGTTAGCAGACCCATTTGGCTCTACTGCTCTCCACTGCTGGAAAGCCTCCCTGATACGCAGACTAAAATGACTCAATGCTTCCCCACTGCCTTGTCTAATATTAAAAAATTTTACACGTAAATCAGCATCAGATGGAGTCTTGTCATACAATGTCTTTAAAATTTCAAAAATCTTATCAGCTGTATCTTTAGCATCTTCATTAATCAGCTGAATCTCTCTTTTAGCATCCCCCTCTATGGCACTGAGAATAAAATCAATTTTCTGTAGCTCTGTGAGACTCTGAGCCCTAAGAAGGGCTTTCATCTGGCTGGCCCAATCCCCATATTCAAGTCCACCAGTCTTGCCATTAAACTTTGGAGCCCATGGCACTCCCATAAACCAAGGCCACATTGAATTAAAAGTAGCTGGCCCAGGCTCTGCTGCTGCTGGGTTTTCATTACTCATGACTGAACACCTATATACCAGAGATCCTGCCCACAACGCCAAAAAGTGTCACAGGTAGTTTCTTTTTCTCTGGCGCAGATGAACAGACAGAGACAATTTAATTAATTAAAAAGGAAAGTTTTATTCTCTAAAAAAAAAGAAGCATCCTCTTCTGAGGGGGGAATCACCAGAAGCAGCAAGAGGAATAAGCAGTTTCCCATAAAAGAGTCTTTTTCTCAGTTAGTTACTTCACCTCAGTGACGGGCTCGGGCAGTGAACGGAGGCAGGGAGGGGAGGGGGCGAGGAGGCGCGCTGGATGCGAGGGCAGAGGAGCGACTCGGTCCCGACACTCAAAGTGGCTGGTTCTCCCGTCTTTCTGTCCGTCCAGGGAGTCTGTTTCGCCCGGGATAGTGTCTATGTTCCTCAGCTCCACACGACTGCTGCTCACTCACAGTCCCGTGTTTAAATAATTCACAGCAGCCGCTGATTCCCAGTGTGGCACGCTGATTGGAAATGCGCTGCAGGTGCGCAGGGTAATGGGGAGGTCTCTAGATAGTGAGAGCTCAAATAATATAAAAAACATCACTGCAAACATGTAAATCTTAAAAAAAAAACCACACACAAAAGATGAGTCTCTACTAGCCTTGTGACACCTATTCGAAGCTGGAGATGTAAATTACAAATGACAGGATCATTGTGCAGTAGAGGTCATTAGAGTATACATGCAGATCAGAAGCTCTGATTTCAAATACAATCTGTCAGAACTGGAACTGTCAAATGATAAAACATTTTTAATCAGATTAATCACAGGCTCCCTGTGGATTAGCTGCTGCTAGCCGTCTGTGGAACATCCTGCCAGACCACCTCAGAGAACCACAGATGAAGGACACTATCAAAAAAGGCCTTAAAACATTTCTTTTTAGGAAAGTCTACTCACTGCTTTTTACTGACTCACATCATACTATGTTATATTATTTTATCATATTTTATTTTATCTTTTAACTGCTGTAGCATTTTCAGGTTTCTATCTAAAAATTTAAAGTGCTTCATAAATAAAGTGCATTATTATTATTATTATTATTATTATTATTATTATTATTATTATTATTATTATTATTATTATTATTATTATTATTATTATTATTAATAATAATAATAATAATAATCATAACAATAATAATATTAATAAAAATTTCAATTAATCACAATTAAATGTAATTCCTTTTTAATCTAAATAAATAATTTATTTTTCATGAGCAAAACGACTCAAAAAAGAAGTATACACATATAAAGGTCAAAACTGGCCTGTTAAAGGGTCAAACCTGACCAGCTGAAGGGTAGCCAAACATCAACCTCAGTCAGACCAAAGTGAAGCAAACCTGGACGTGACAAATATTGCAATTCACCACCCCCCAGTAGGTGGCTGGATTCAAAAGGGAGTTAATCCTCATAGACTCCCATGTTAAAAAGGTCAAAGTTCACAGCAGAAATAAACATGTTTACTGCCTGGTTAAAAAAAAAACATTGGAGCTTTAATAGCTCAAATTTAGAATATAGAATAGAGTAGTATAGAATAGAAGTGCTTAATTGATCCCACAATTGAGAAGTTGTTTTGTAACAGCAGTGGCATTCACATAAGAAAAAATAAAACAAAGGTACAATGGCATAATAAAGTTTACCTTCATGACAACTGTAAGGTTTTTTTATTATTATTATTCATCTATTTAGATGCAATTAAATTATAAATTATGCATAATTAGGGACGTGTACTTTTAATGACAGGTGTCAAATGAAAGAGTGTCAATCTGCAGCGACAAGGGTGCCGCCATAGCTCCAGCCATACCAGATGTCTACACTGAAAGGTTTTTGTTTGGCGGCTACTCCTTCCGTCTGGTCTGAGCCATTTAACTCCATGAACCCACCACATAATACACAAAACCGCATTAATTGGTTCATGTGTTCACCACAAAACGGGCAAAACACCACTTGACTGCTGTCCATCTTGGGTCACCATGAACCATGAACGTCATCAATAACAAGTTCCCATTATCATTTCTGGTTCAGTTGGTACATTCCCTTTCCAGTAGCAGTTGTAATTTGGTTTTGGGATATGTAAAAGTGTTTCCTCACTTGTAATTTTGTCTATTTTGTTACACATGGTTTGCACCTCCCGAAATGACAAAGAGTGAAATTGAAAAATCATTTTCATTGAGTGAAATTAATAAAAAATAGAATAAAAAAATTTTTTTTTTTTAAAAATCAATAACTAACTCCTTACAAAACTACCTAAAACATATAAAAATTATGGATAAAATTCACTTTGTTTTCCTCTTTTTCAATGTCGGACTTGTATTGATTTATTTGGCTCCAGTTGTTCTACCATCATATGACACTTCACAGTTTGTCATGTCTGTGGTTTACAGTCTTCTGGTCTAAACTCTACCTGGAACAAACAGACTAAAGCTGGGACGAAGCAGCACAGTCAAGCTATGCAAAGTCCAGTTAAATTTAAGGTAGACAGACAGACAGCTGCTATTAATGTTCATGTAAAGTCTTTAGCTTAGCTTAGCTGCTAACCAGGCTGCTTGTGGCTGTAAGTATAAAGACAACTATGGGCCAGCTAATGTTAGTTGTCAACATTAACCAGCTTCAGAAACAATCAGTCTAGCAGGTGCAGCAGCAGCTGGAGAATCGGTGGCCAGTCCTGGAGGCTCCTCTGAAGATGAGCAAAGACAAGGTGAGATCGTTGTTCAGAGGCGAGCTCCCCCCACCGACACCGTTGGGATGTTGGTTCGTGAGAGAGTAGAGAGACAGGACTGATAGAAATGCTGCATATGTGAGTTAAGCTTAAAGGAGACCTATTATACTCAGTTTTAACTCTCATTATTTAAGTTTTCAGCACCGACAGAGTAGCTTTGCATGATTTCCAGTTCAAAACACTCCATAGTTATCTCATACCATTGTTCACAAATGTCCCGATCCAAGCCGATTTCTACCTATGCCTGAAATGCTCAGTTTTGGCCTCTGGCCAATCTTGCTGTTCTCTGATTGGCCGGCTTGGGGGGGGGGTCTGCCCCCACATGTGTATTTGTTTACTGTGTGATACCGGTGGGCTAACATAGCTCTCACTATTGAACTGGGAGGAATCAAGCACATTAATATTTTGGACCACTCACACATTACGTTACGTTGGCCAGTAAAAATAAAAGGTTCCTACAGTTTTATGGTTGGGACATCTTTTGGAAAAGAAAACAGGTGATATTTTCCTTCACAGTTGAAAAAACAATGATGGACTGTTTTGGGAGTCATGGTCTCTCTTCTTCTTCTTCTTCAGGTTGGAAACGTAACTCCTGGGAATGTTTGAATTTTATGCCAGGTGGGCGTGTTTTGAGCCAGTTCCACGCTGTTGGACCATTCGTCCCAATTGGACGCTTCAACCTGATGTCAGGTTTGTACACATCTTGCAAACGTCTGGCAACGGGCTGTTTATAGTGGCAGGAAACCATGTTGCAGGATTACGCCATAAACACTACAGTTGATATTTTGTAACTTTGCTGAGGTTTGTAGTCGACATCCGACATAACATTGTATGTATGTACAAAAACACAGATCGGTATAATAGGTCTCCTTTAAAGTAAATTATCCTTTTGGTTCAGTGCGTGTGCTACAGCCTATTGTCTACTAACACAGCAGAGCTGAAAGTGAAAAGCATTTGGCTCATGAAGGTGATCACCTTTCTTGTACCTTTGCCACCACTTCTGTACCCACCATACACTTCTGCAAAGGGACTGAGTGACCTACTGACGAGTTTTCCCTGCATTACGGAGGGCAGGAAGTTCAGACGCAGAAAAAGTTGCCTTTCCAGATATAGTCTTGGCCATGTTAACACCAACACCAAAATGTGACAGAAAATGACATGTGCTTTATTACAGAAAGAAACGAACACACTGGGACCAGACAAATACATATATCTCACAAACAATCCTACAGCTCATGGATGAGTGCATGTGAGCTAATTTTGAGACAAACTGAAATGTTGTATAGCAGGGAAAACTTAACTTTTGGGACACGGTGTACAGACAGGGCAGCATTTGACAGGTGTCAGTCATCTCCCCCATGCTGTCAGCTCCGCCTCTGAATTTATTTTTGGAATTTCCGGGAGTGACAAAAGAGTGTGACAGCGTGTGATGCTACCAAGATGGTGATGATGTGAACCACCGACTTTGCTTCATTTCAGCTTCAGAAACCAATGGGTCACATGGATGGAATCTTCATCTGTTTTTTATCTATGTTCAACACTGGGCCGCCAAAGGTTCACTTCTGACTGACAGGAGGGTCAAAGTTAACCCACCAAAGGGTCAAATCTAAACCTCCAAAGAGTCAAAACTGACTCAATACAGGGTCAAATCTGGCACCCCAAGGGGTTAAAACTGGCCCACAAAAAGGTCAACGTCTGCCCCCCCCAAAGGGTCAAAACTGCCCCCTCCACCAAGGCTCAAAGCTGGCCTACCAAACTGTCAAAATTGACCAGGTAAAAGGTCAAATCAGACCCACTAAAGGGTCACATTTTTGTATGTTTGTTTTAATTATGTATGCATTTCATGTACTTTTCCACAGTTGTTTATATTTCTACTCTAATACAACTTAAAAGAACGTCGTGTACTTTTAGTTTTTTTTTCCTTGCTACTGTTATAACTTTTCTATCCGTTAGTAAAGGGGTACGTGGTACAGTATATACGTTGTGTACATTTTTCTTTTGGGCATTTTATGGTTTCTTTCCGGTCTGTAACTCTTACACATCTCGCTCTCTCTCTCTCTCTTTCTCCACTGGAACATCCTCCTTGTTCTCTTTCACACAGAACAGGGGACAAGACAACAATGTTAACTATCTCAAGGCCATGCCGGGGTACGCCAAGATAAAAACTCAGGTTCCCAGGCCCTGACAAACAATACCCACCACAACATCAGCGTCTGTGGTCGCTGTTCCTCCGACCGAGACCAACGGTGCCCGCCGAAGCCTTCAACTGCTACCTGACCCGACTCGGCACAGATTTCTCGATCCACCATGTCGTCTGCATTCGTGGCCACAATGACGCTTCTGGGCTCTTCAGTGGTGATTGCTTTTGTACTGCAGCCGCCCAAGCAAGACTCTGCAGTGTCTGCTATCTCTGCCATTTCCCATCACAGGTTAGTATCACATGCAAACGCCTGCAAGGACAGAATGTGAGTGAATTTTGGCATTAAATGTTACAATGCAATGTTTTTATTGTTTAAATGGGTCTTTCTTTGCATTTCTGAGACATTTAGAACAAAGTATCTTCAAATAGCTTAAGTTTGTTGGATCTCGGTGTACATATAGTTTGCTGGGGCCTTAGCACATGGACGAGGGGGCGAAAACTGAAATGGATCCTGGTCAAGTTGACCTGTGGTTGTCGGTGTGTTTACATGTAATACAACTTTCTGTTTTACTCATTAAATCATTTCAAGTGCAACCAAACACTACTGTGGCCGAGCCAAATTTCAGTCTGGAGAGTTCACTTGTGTCACTTCATAATGTACAGCTGCCATGTAACAGGAACAGAACCCACATTAACCCTTTACAGGCCAATCAAAGGAATAGTCTGAAATTCAAATGTTCAACCTTTGTGTGTTATTGGATATTATCGTCTCCCTCCTACTGCCTTAAACATCCAAGCACCACTTGCTAAAAAGTAAATCCATGCAATAAAACATCTGTTATAAGAGTGTAAACTGACAAAAATCACTTGTATTTCCTATTTACAGTTACAAATATAGCTTTAGAAAAAGCTAACACACCTCTGGAACTCACTAAGGCATTGACTGGCCCTGTATTTAAGGTTTAATGAAATTATTAAAACATAGTCACTTGCTTGATAAAGGATTAATTAAAAAGGGCTTCATATAAACATCATTGCTATCACACTTTTGCGTGTGCCCTTTTTTGCTTGTCTGTTTTTTATGCTTACATTGTCTTTGTACTTGATTGTTTTATACTTATATATTTATTATTAACTGTATAATTCATGTGTGTATTTTATTGGAGCACCTCACAGAACCTTAAACCAAATTTCATTGCCCTGTACAATGATATTCTGCAATGACAACAAAGCTTATTGCATTTTATTATATGCTAATATGTTCTGTGGTATTTTGTTCTAATTGTCTTCTGTTCTAATCTTTTTTACTCTGTTCTGTTTTGTTCTATGTTATTTTATTTTATTTTATTTTATTTTATTCTATTGTATTCTATTCTTTTTTATTCTGTTCTGTTTTATTGTATTGCATTGTATCATGTTCTATTAGTGGTCTGTTCTGTTCTATTCTTTTTGTATTCTATTTCGTTCTGTTCTATTCTGTTTTATTGTATTGTTTTCTGTTGTATTGTATTCTTTATGTATTCTTTTCTGTTTTGTTCTATGTTATTCTATTTTGTTCTATTCTTTGTTATTGTATTGTATTCTGTTCTATTGTATTCTTTTTTATTCTCTTTTATTGTCTTGCACTTTATTATGTTCTAATAGTGTTCTATTCTATTCTGTTTTATTCTAATCTATTCTGGTCTATTCTATTTTTGTGATTGTATTCTCTTCTATTCTTTTCTACTCTCTTCTATTCCGTACTTTTTGTATTCTAGTCTGTTCTATTCTATGCTGATTTCATTATACTTCTTCCTGCAGTTTGTTTTGTGAGTAAAGAGTTCTAAGCATCTGTAATACCATGAAACATGACAGTTGTTACTTCCAGTGTTGCTGCTGTTTTGAACTAACCTGATGTGTCATATGGCGCCAGGTGCCAGGGGGAGTCTATGCAGTCCATCAGAAAGCGCCTCCTCAAGGACCTGAACTTACAGATGGAGCCCCAGCTGCCCACCGGTGCACTGGACGGTGTCAGGAAGCAGTGGAAGAGCGCCTTCAGGCCTGTGTCTGAGCAGAGCCAGGATGCTGCAGGTACCAGTGGGCACCAGTGTCTATAATGTGCCACACTTCATGCTTCAGACTTCATTCCAAATCCCCTGTTGTTTCTGTTGTGGCAGTTCCTCCTGCTGCTCCTGCTGCCCCTGGACACCCTGGGTCCACTGATGATGCAAACCACCTCAGCTGCTGCTCCATCAACTCCCAGCTCTTCATGAGAGGTACTTCAACTCTGAGCATGTATTTGGACACAAGTTTTTGGGTGATAATGAATAGTAACTAGTGTTGAGCAAGTCAAGTTACATCCTATTTTCTTTCTTTTTTTAGTATTATTTTTTTTTCCTGTCTTGTACAGAATGAGCTATTCTGGCTGCCTTTTGGTGCTGAGAAAATTTGTTTTGCCAAGGAGAACTATTATTATTATTATTATTATTATAGTAATACATATTATTATTATGTATATAACTTTATTTCAAACATGTAGAAAATAAAATATCAATACAAATCAAGCAACATACATAAAAAACAGCAATAATGATACACAAGGATTGATAAGTAAATAAAACATTATTATTAGTAGTAGTAGTAGTAGTATTATAAGCACCATTTAAGCAAGAAAAAGCTCATTGAGATTCAAAAGCTCTTTTTCAAAAGGGTCCTTTTACAAAAAATGGAAATCACAGCCATACGTCTGCAATAATATACAGAAATACAATAAAAGTCAATGTTAAAAACAAAATTGTCATTATTTTAAAAGGTGCTGAAAGTATAACAACAGTGCAAAGCTGAGCCTTGTTAGATTCGTTGGAAAAAAACATCTATAGCCACATTTGACACTTTCTTATGAGTTTTGATCAACTACATTTCAATAGGGGGGGTGGGGGTAAAAAATGCTAAAAACCTTCAGAAGACAATATCAACATTACAAACAATAACAACCTTGGTAGCAACACCAATACCAACAGCAACTTGTAAATGAAAGAAAACTTCCAACTATAATCCATTGGTGATTATTAATAATTACTGGAACTTAAAAGTAATTACATTTTTAGTGTCAGAATTGTAATGCATTACAGGACTCCTGTATTACTTTTGAGTTACCCCCCCCCCCCCCCCCTTCTCTCTCTCACACACACACACACACACACACACACACACAACACCAAACAATTGGTTAGATGTCCTCCTAAGACCCAGCAGTGCATTTTTGGCCTCTGCATTGGACAAAGGTTTCACAGTTTTATGTTAAAAATGCTGTCTATTACAAATGACATTCCAATAAAAAAATAGAGAAATTAATGAAAATAATTTTTTAAATGTATCTGCTAAAAACTGTTGCATTATCAAGTTTTCAAACAAGACAAATTATTTAACACAAAGAAGCTCTAGCTTACATTTTTCTGAGTCTCAAGAGGTTAGGTTTGTTCAGTAACACTAAGCTCTTTCTTTTTTTTCTTTTTTTTTTTTCAACATTTCACATGATCAAACAGGGGGTGTGGCTCCAAGGACAAGGGTAGATAATAGCAGCTTGTCTTAGAAACATTAGCTTACTTTGTCATTACTGATCACAGGGCTCATGCTAATGCTAACTAGCTTCTGTAAAGCAGCGTTAGTTAGTAATGAGCATACGTCCATGTTGATAATGGATTGTCTTTTGTCGTGTGCACCCGACACCAACAGGAAATAGAATTTTACAGATGCATTTTTGATTCCTTAAGATCTCACAACCTTGTTTTTTTTTTTATTATTATTATTATTTGAGCAATTAACTTAAGGGTAAAAAGAGTGTACACTATTGAACATGTACCAATCAAAATGAACATTTGATTAGTAATGCCTTACAGTATTGCATTTTAGCAAAAAAAGTATATTTCACTGTAATAGATTACTTTTATAATGTTCTAGCACTGACAGTAAGTCCTTCTGTCCATTGTGGGTTTGACAGATCTGGGTTGGGACAGCTGGGTGATCCATCCTGAGAGTCTCACCCTAGTGCAGTGTGCAGCATGCAGCTCTGCAGGGAACGCTGTGCAGTGTGCGTCCACTCGCACCAACTCCCAGGATGCAACACAGGTAGGTACAGTGTCCAACACACCGAGGTTATAGATTACATGTCTCCAAAACCCATTTGTATTTTAGTACTGATTTTATGTTTGTTCATTCATTCATATTTATTTGTGGTCCTTGTATTAATTTTTTTCTACGACATATCACTGTGTTTGGATGGAATATTCCACTGGGTTGGTGAGAATTTGTGAGTTTGTTTCATGTGCTGGAGCTCCAAACAAAGCCAGCAGTGTGCTATGAAAAGGAAGCAGCTGCCAACAGATAAGCCTGTTTCAACACAACAGTGCCAACATAACTGTGCCTAACCGCATGAGCCAAAACTCTGCCCAAATTAAATCAGTGTGGAATGTAGTCTGGTATAAGAAATCTGTAGCCAACAGCAACAAGTGACAGGAACAGCAGGCTTTTAATGTAGCCAAAGTAGCATAGATAATACGTAACCAAAATCCTGCAAACACTGAGACCATTCATAGTTTAATGAGAATTCTTAAAGCTGCTTATGACTTTCATCAACACTTTTTCATCAAATCTGTAAAACCCCAGTCATAGTCTAAGAATCATAAATCTGTGAGTAAACAAATTATCTGCAGTAAAATTCATTTTAGCTCATTTTTTAGATGATTGTTAGTACATTCATATAGTTCACATCAAATCACACCATTCAGATGTACATTGAGAAATTTAGATTTTGCAGTTTTGAGCCAAACTGTGTTAATATGGAAGTGATTAGAACATGTCTTTATCATTGACACCAAACTGTATTTTCAGACTAACTCTTCTAAAGTTCTAAACAACATCACACTTCAGTGGTAGTAAGTAGAGGGTCCCTAAAGACAAACCCAAGTGTCCTGAGGTCTTCATGTCATCAGATAGTGTGTCCACAGTTACTGATCTACACACATGGACCTTTCCAGATGCAGGAGGCTTCTTTAGCAGGAAGTCTGGAATAGTCGATTGCTGAGTGCAGAGGTAGATGTTCTGGAAATGTACAATTTCATTGCATTGTTTTTTAAAAGTAACAACCTGTTAGACTAAGCTTTACTGTTGCATACAGCTTCATTTATATTTTGTAATGAAACACTGGACTATGTTTTTAAAAAAGGATGCAATTAAATGGTGAATTTCCAGAACATCTACCTCTGCACTCAGCAATCGATTATTTCAGACTTCCTGCTAAAGACGTCTACTGCATCTGGAAAGGTCCATGTGTGTAGATCAGTAACGGTTGACACATTATCTGAGGACATGAAGACCTCAGGACACTTGGGTTTGTCTTTAGGGACCCTCTACTTATTTCCACTGAAGTGTGATGTTGTTTAGAACTTTAGGTGAGGTCTAAAAATAGGCGAGAAGACTTCCATTCTAACACACTTTTGGCTCAAAACGGCAAAATCTACATTTCTCAATGTACATCTGAATGGTGGGATTTTGATGTCAACTATATGTATGTACTCCCAATCTAAAAATTTTGCTAAAATGTATTTTACTCTGGATAATTCCTTTACATTACTCCATTTACATAAAACCCATCATCCCCTCTGCCATACTTTAGTTAATAACACAGAATATATATATATATATATATATATATATATATATATATATATATATATTTGGAAAAATGTGGATAAGACTGGATAAGCATTGGTTCATGGTTGTATTTTTCTGTGTATTTTTGTGCATTTTACTTTATTTTTTATGTAATTTTGTGTATATTAGTGTATTATTAAAGAATGTTTGCATGCTTTAGTGCAGGGGTGTCAAAGTCATTTTAGTTCAGTTCCAAAATGTAATTCTTATTATTCTGTATGTCGAAACTGAGTTCAAATAATTTTTACACCATTGATTGTTAATATCTTCATTGTTATTTCTCCTACGGGCCAGATTGGACCCTTTGACAGGCTGGATTTGGTCCCCGGGCCTTATGTTTGAAGCTGATTTTTTAAATGGATTTCTTTCTTACTCATTAGGATTATTTGTGGACACGTTAAAACAGTGATAATTATACTTGTTTTGTGGAATAATTATGATTTGGTTTTGACACAATTGTCAAATTATTTTCTGCTGTATTATTATTTTTTATTCTAAATGTTTGAAATAAAGTAAAAAAAACAAAAACAAATTTGACTTTAATTTCAATTTAAACAGACACATGCAAACACCACTAAAGTAGTTTTTGCCTTTGTAAGTTCGTACAGATCATTTTAAAGTAAGTTAAAGGCTTTTATGTCAAAATATACATTGTTTTACTTTAATGAACTGCGCTTTGAGTGGCCAAAAAAAGCACTATATAAATCCAACCCATTATTATTATGAAATGATGGTGGGAGATTCCACTTGCAAACATAATCCATGTCACATGACGTCTCCATTTCACCACTTGTTGTTTTCTCTATCCAGGTGCTGTGTTGTCAGCCCACCTCTGAGACCACTGTGCCTATTGTCTACATGGATGAATTTGGCACCATTGTCATCTCCTCAGTGCAGATGACCCAGAGCTGTGGCTGTGAGCCAGGCCTCATCCAGCCTCTTAACTCTGAGTAAAGAGAGTCCACCTGTGTGTAACGACACGTCTGTGAACCAGCTGGTATACACTAAAACAGCACCATCATTATTTTCGCTTTTTTTGGACTGTTTGTCATTATGGGCATTATCTTACATCATGGGTGTCAAACTCATTTTAGTTCAGGGGACACATACAGCACAATGTGATCTGAAGTAAAATAATAGCCATAATAACTTTTACATTCCTAAGAATTCAAATCTTACACGAAATCCAAGAACACAAGAAATAATTATTAAATTATTAATTCAAGCAACAACAAAAAAACCTCCCAATGGAACAAGTGAAAATTATCTTAGTAAGGTTTGTTAAAATCTGATTTAATATCTCACTGAAAAGTTACTCTTCAGGTGACTCTGTCTTATTTTAAGTGTGATGAGATATTTGGATAAGAAATTATAAAATACACTTGGTAAGATTTAGAATTTTTTTTCAGTTTAATGCAATTTGACACCCTTGACTGTTAATATTTTGAGTTAATTTTTGTTTCATTCTGTAAAGTAATGCTGTGGGCCACATCAGAGCCTTTGGCAGGTCAGTTTTGGCCCCTGGGCCACATGTTTGACATCATTACACTGTGTAGCCAACACAAACCTTGGGAACCACAACAAATGAGAAAAAAAAAAAAAAAGATCAGTTGTTGATTTCAAATTATTCTCTAATATGTTTTATTTTTTCATTGAGTAGATGATGCATAACATGTGAATGTGCTGTAGTAAACAAGTGCAGCTGACAGTCTTGCTGCTAGGTTATCTTGAAATGAATCTTATGTCAGAGTGCTATTTTAGGTTACAAACTGTTACTGAGTGTTCCTTCACAAAAATGAGTCAGTATTCAGAGCCAAATGCTCTGACAGGCCAGCTGTCGCCTCTCCATTACAACCATCTCCTCTTATTTAAAATGGAGCTCATTTTATTCAATTAAGTAACATGAAAATGTATGTTTGTTTCTTTTAAATGTCCATTTCTCATGCTGGGTAAAAGTTCTCTTCATTTTTAAAAAAAAAATTATATTATTATTATTTTTTATTTTTTTTACACATTTTAAAGTTTAATGTTAACGTTACCTCACATTTCACTTTTTAATTATTTTTCCACAAACCAGCACTTATATTAATATGTGACCAATCATTGACTATTATCAAATATATATATTGCAACTCTACCATTCCATTCTGATCATTTGTACCATGACTTTAATTTGTTGCTGATAAAATGTATGAATAAAATTGATCGAAATCCCTCGTATCCTGTGTGTTTTGACTACACCCTTTATTTTTCATCAGTATTAAAGCCGTCTCTTGTGCCAGCCTTTTAGGAAGTTCAGTGTGTGAGACATCATTCTTCTAGGGGGAGGAAAATAGCAGGGGAAGAAAAGTTGGCACTGTTTTTCAGAAACGTGGTACAGCTCTAGGGGAGAGCAAATGTTGCGCACTTCTGCAGCTTGAACACTTTGATTGTATCTTCACATGCATTTTACCTGGAGATTTGTGAATTTTTCTTTAAACGCATCATTTTAAAGCTGTGCAAGGAAGATATTAATTCTGGGCTACAACTACAGAACAGAACGAGACACGAAGATCTGGCCCTAGAGTTCAACACTGCCGACAATCTGAAGATTTATTGATTCTGGAAAGATGTCAGGATTCGTCACTGTGTGGATCTGTTTTGGTGTTTTATCCTTGTCACCCCTTTTACTGGCTGTGGGGGCATATGAATGCACAGAGAAGGAGGCAGTGGTGAGGCCGATCCCCAACACGGCAACACAACCGACAGACTGTTTAATGGAGTGTACTGGCATGACATATATCAACAAAATGCAACTGCAGGACCATCGGAATATACGCTTTCAAGACTCCACAGAAGGTAAGACAATGGTTTTCTATTACTTTTCTTTAAAAAAATCAAGATTCAAGACTGTTTATTACTTTTTTTTAAAGCTATTCTTGGCTAGATTAACCCATAAAGCAAAAATAATTTAGTGATCTAAAATGTTTAATTCCTTCTGTACAAATAAACATATCAATATGTTGAAATAGTTCAAGTAAAATGCAGTTTGTCATCTTTTTGTAGTCCTTAGCTATGACCCATTGGACATGTGGAGGACGTGGACCTACAGTCAGTTCAACTATATATTTAATTTTTAATTTATTCATTTTATATTTAATATTTAATTTATACAGCGTTCATCATACATGTTACATGCAGCACAAATACTTTATATCAACCCCCCCCCCCCCCACACACACACACACACACACACACTGTCCTGCAGTTGTAAATAAAAATGAAAACAACAGCAACGGAATAGAGCAATGTTAAAAAAAAAAAAAGTTTAATTAAAAGCTAAACTAAAAAGTTAGGTTTAAGTTTATTTTTAATAATTCTAAACACTCAGATCGACTGTCACAGTTCAGGGCCATGGAAACTGAATGAGGCCTCACTATGAGTGTAAGGATTAGATTTCTACAATGCTTTTCAAGGCACCCAAAGCATTTTACATTATTGATCATGATTGATTCATTCACTCTCACATGCTTACTCTAGTGGTGGTAGACTATATTTTGTATCCACAGTTGCCCTGGGGCAGACTGACAGAAGTGTGGCTGACAATGCACGCCTACGGTCCCTCCAAGCACCAACGATAATTCACTCTTTATTCTTTATTTTTCAGGACATTGCACATTAATGAACACATGTACATGTGTGTAAATGTGGCAAATTATGAGAAAATAAAAGCACAGATATACCATTTGTAAAAAGCATGAGTAAAAATGTAAGAATGTACAAATACAGAAGAAATAATAATCATCATGGAACTAAAAAGAAGAAGAAAAGACCTAGACTAGGACTGTGTGTGAGTAACTTAGAGGTGTGTAACTCATATGCATCCTAACATTCATACACATTCATACACTGCACTGCACTGGAGGCAAGGAGGGGGAAGTGCCTTGCCCAAGGACAGAGTGGAACTTGAGCCACCAACCCTTCGGTTAATGGGCTAGGGCGAGGTTCTACCAACTGAGCCATGCCCCCCACCCCGGACCCTCAGATATTAGTACCTGAGGGTCAAAAGCAAATCAGATAAATAAATAGAGTGAAGACAATTAACAGTTTTAAAAACCAATTAAAGCATTTTAAAATCAATTGTGCAGCTGACAGGAAGCACAGAGCTGAGCCCTGGTCGAACATGATGTGTTTCTGCTCCTCGTCAGCAGACGGGCGGCTTACGTTCTGGAGCAGCTGCAGAGGTGCAGTGGTCTTCTTAGGAAGACCAGAAAAGAGAGTGGGGCAGGAATCAATGTGACGAGTCACACATGCATGTATATAAAATTTAAGAACCGTTGAATTTGCTCTGTGCTTGAATGAACAGTGAATTAAATACAGTGGTACCTCTACTTAGAAAATTTATTCTTTCCACAAATGTTTCCATACTGTGAATTTTTCGTAAATAGAGTCACATTTTACAAGTAAAAGGCCTGATTCGTTCCAAGGCCCCCAATACTACCCCTCAAACCCTTTAAAAATGATAAAACTGTACAGATTTGTGTTAAAAGAAAATGTAGATTTAAATTTTAGATGTTATTTATTGGTGTCAGTGGGTAAATGTGTCTTCACTGACTGAACATTTAACATTAAACCATTAACATGAACCAGACATATAAATAATTTTCATACCATTGTGTTTGTTTTAACCATCACTTTCACCTTTAACAGTGTTTGTTGACCACCCACATGATGCTTTAAAGTCTGGGGGTGTTAACTGTTCCTCAGAACCCTCACCCCCTCCCCTCCCTCCATCATCAGATCAGTGAATATATCGATGCTTTTTCTGAAACAGTCGCCTCAGTCACTGTATCTCCTGTCATTTCTTTCTCCTTTATCCAAATGAAGAACAGTTTCTGCATCGATATCACACAGATGCCTTTGGAAGGGGTCGTTTCCTATTGTTTTTTTAATCATCTTTTGTTTCACTTCAATTAATAACAGTCGCTTCTTCTTTTCATTCGCACCAGAATCACTTTCTTTGGGCTTATGATGAATAACAAATACGTACTGTAATAAAGTTTAAATTAACACACTGGGAAAAACTCAGGAAACAGTAACTCTGATGAATGAGGGTCAAAGGGTAACGAAAAGCATCATGGGTAGCTCCCTCATAGCCATTGAGATGATACGTACAGTACGTATGTGACATACATTATGTACAGTAAAGTACATACAGTTCTGTATTTATGTCTCAGGGGTTTCAGTTTCCTTTCATAAATAGAATTTTCTTTTGTATTCAGAGATGAAAAATTATTAGCTGGGTCTTTCATAAGTAGAGGTAACAAAATGCAAAATTACATAAGATAATATTACAACTAATGAGGATAAATCATGTAAAGTTAAATTGAGGGAGAAAGTCAGCAGTATCCCTGGGTCTTTATGGGTAAACAAACAAACAAAAAAAAAACACTCAAGAATAAGGATGTCAAGATTATATACATTATATGTAGAAAATAAATGCTAAACACAGTATGTCCAGTCCAGTCCAGTAAACAGAAAACAGTTTGTGTTGTTAGGATGCAATTATGTGCACGATTGGGTGGACATAAGATAATATATGTAGAGCGGGTTGTCCTATAATCGAAGGGTTGGTAGTTCGAATCCTGATCTGTCCTCATCTGTCTGTTGTGGCCCCCTTTCCTCCAGTGTCACCACACATGGGGGGGGGGGCTGTTTGGCTTCTGTCAGTCTGCCCCAGGGCAGACTTTGGATACTGATGTAGTCCATCACCACCAGAGGGAGAATGTGAGAGTGAATGAATAACACTGGTCTACAAGTCAAACACTTCCAAACTAAAAGTAATGAAATGTTCCACATGATAAAGAAAACTCAAAATTAGAAATTTCCTTTTACTGATTATTTTGTTTGTTTTTGTTCATTGTATTGATTATTTTGGTTCATTTTACTGAAGATTTTGTTCATTTTTGTTTATTTTATTGATTGTTTTGTTTATTTCTGGTCATCTTTAACACTGTCCAAAAACACTGATCTACAAATAAAATGCTTCTGGAACAAAACTAATGAAATGTTCCCACATGTGTGTTAGTGTTCAACTCAAAAATCAGTTTTGGCTCCAAATAACACTGGTCTACAAGTAAAAAGTGGCTCCCCAGATAAGTCTGGGGTCAAAATGGGAAATTCTTAAAATGAACAAGAGAATAGGTTTTAGTCCAAAGGAATATTGGTATCAGATCTACTAGATCTACCAGATCTACCAGATCTGGTAGATCTACTTCCAAACAAAACTACTTCTGCACATTATGATCCATTCACTTTACAGGTTCTTTGTAGTGGAATATTTACTAATCCATTGTATACATGTACATACACTAGCATATATGTGGAAGAACACACCATCATATATATTAAAAACATGAACTAACCAACACTAAAGTCATTTGTTTAATGATTCATCTGATTAAAGTATGTAAGATTTAACACATTTAATGTCTGAAGAAGATACTTTCTAAAAAAGTAGAACAGTGTAATGTAAAGTGCTTTGAAAAGAGCAATAGAAAACATATCCATTGTTATTAATTTTTTAAAAAAGGACATTTTTAGAAAAGCTTTTACTATTTGTTGATTTTATGTTTTTGATTTTGTCTTTCACTGTGCACTTTGATATTTAATTTGAAATGTATTATGATGATGTATTATGTCGGTATGAATGTATTATTATTATTATTATTATTATTATTATTATTATTATTATTATTATTATTATTATTATTATTATTATTATTATTATTATTATATAAAATGCTGACAATTTGAAGCAGAGGTTTTGAGTTGTGTCAATCCTTCTCTTCAGGAGACCTTGGGGAATACTGCTGGTCGACTGACATTAAATGCAACGTGGGAGAAACATTTGAACATGCTTTTGTGGTGGTGCCTGTGGACATGTCTGCAGCAGGACTCCCAGAGGTCCAATCCACTACCCCGACCACCACCACACTGCAGCGGCACAGCTCCCCTTCCACCATCGCAGATAATTGCGGCCTCCGTTATGACGTCACCCAACATTTCAGCTCGAGGAGCTCAGGGACGTCCTTCTGTGTACAGGTTGTCAATCAACAGGACTCTCTTGGGGACAGCATTCTGAAATGTCCCCCTTATCTTGTCAGTTTCTGGCAGAGGAGCCCAAACCAGTCCAACCAAGAAAGTGGTGGATAGAAAATGTCAACATGACTGATCCTGATAAAACTTCCAGTAAAGCAGATTTAACAGAAGTTTTCAACACACAACTGTATCTACATGTTCAGACTATACTTAAATAAATACATATATGAATAAATGTATAAATAAATAAGAAAAATAGGGCAAGTTTATTGACATAATTCACTAAAAATTAAATGTAAAAATACTGACAGTCTATTTAATAGAAAGTACAAACATTCATATAAGTAAAAGTAAAACAATGAATAATCTGAAATGAAAATAGGAAAGAGGAGACCACAAGTTTCATGTCACTGTTCAATGAAAAGAGCAATATTTAACCATGTCTGCTCCAGTTGCATGAAACTGGACTGCTCAATGCTGCTTCACCACCTTTAGTTTGGATTCTATTATAATCCTAACAGGTAACGAGTCTAATAAATACTTTTACACACTCATAATATTTTATTTATAATCATATACAATCATACTGTTACTGCATATCACTCCTCTTTAATGTTGTTTTATTAAACTAAATGTTGATTATTCATGAGGTGGAATTACCTGCATAAATAATTCCTTATATAATAGCATCATTTATAATGTGATGCAAGGTACGAGACAAATTAAATAACAAAGAAAGTGTATTTCAGCTAATATACAGACAAGTCAAAACCTCTTTTCTACAGACTTATTATATACAGACTTAACTACAGGACCAAATACATATATATATTATATTGACAAACCAGATATTTCCATCCTCATACTTAATTCTGCTGTCGAAGCAAACAGGATATAAAGCTGAATATTGTCAGAGCATTTAACTGTGTAACCTTACTGTCATAGTCATACTCGTGAAGTTAGTTTTCCTGGGATATTTTTTTTACGTGTTTTTTTTTTAGTTTTTATATACCTTGGTGTTTTTATTTAGTTTGTTTGTAGTCTAATTTTCACAGCTGTAGTACATTGATGGGTTTTTATATGTGACTGCTCCACTAGATCTGTCACAAATGACTGGAAAACACAAGATGCATAGGATTTATTCCTATTTATTTACAACATGTGCATTCATTCATCATTAGAAAAAACAAGTGAAATAGTTGAGGACTTTTCATTCTTTAATAGAATCAAAACACAGTAATGACCCATCAGAGGGCAAACTTTATTTGTAGCAACATTTATTTCAATATAAAGCAGCTTCTGGTTTTGGATAATCCCCTACGGTCCAACTAAAAGTAATTAATTAATTAATGAAAAATAAATTTTAATGTAAGAATATGGGTCATTTACCAACATTAATCTGTCAAATTGCCTCTGAAATGTCCCATTAGAGAGATTTTGAATATCATGTTTTGACCCAATAATATTATATGTATATATATATATATATATATATATATAGTTTTGTTGCATATTTAAAATTAAGTAAACTAAACTAGACTAAACTAAAGTAGTCTTAACTAAACTAATCGATTGGATCAATATTTTTAGTCATTTGTGGTTAAAATATCTTATATGACTTCAGTATACTTCAATATTCTTAAACTCACATGTGTGGTAAGTTTTAAACATGACCAAAAATTCAGGGATTTTAAACATTAAATATTAATGTTTTTTTAATCCATGAAGACCAAACATCTACCAACTAATAAAATAATTTACTGATATAAACTGTTGATCAATGAATTCCACCAATACATGTAAATAATAAGTGTAAAATGGAATTATTCATCATTTCATGGTCATCAGATATGACCCATTTGGACATTCAGAGGCTCTGTAGTAACCACGGAAACACTGTCATCTTCTACAAATGTAATTCACCAGTAAAACCCATGGAATGGATGGATATATTGAGTTTATGTTTAATTATTGATAGATTTTGTGGAAAAATCACTTTTTCTTCAGTAAACTAGCCCTCAACTTTACTGAACATCTACATGATTAGTAAATGAAATGTTGGAAAATACATGATTTTCACTGAAAAAAAAGAAATACAGAAGATAATATTACAATAAATGGTGATAAATCACTTAAGGATAGTTAAATATGGAGAAAAATCTATTTGAGAACTGTCATAAATGTTACACTGGGTCTTTATGAATGAATTAAAAATGCATTAAACACAAAAGAAGACAGAGAAAACACTGTCTATATGTGTGGAAAAATGCTAAAAGTTGATCTACAGCAGATAAATATATGAAAATAATCCAGCATGTGTTAAAGCCTGATATAGTTTATTCTCTGTTAATCTGCTGTTATGGAGCCTGAGGTCTGTTTTCTTTTTCATAGATTAGTCATTCTACCATAAACAGAGAAAGGCATAGATTAGTACAAAAATAAATATGAGGAATGGTGGAAATTAAGTGTTTTGTGGTAAAAAATATATAAAAATAGGAAAATAGGAGGACTTTAAGGCTTAATGTGTCCCTCCTAGAGTTCAACTGAAACCTTCAGGTGAAACTTAAAGCAGTGATGTTTAACTTTTTTTAATGGAATTTCACCTTTTCAAGCATTTCCCTGTGTTTTAAATAAACTGTAAATACTCTGCTTAGGTTTGAATTCTCCATTAACCTCCTGAGACCCATTAAGTCAACATTTTCACTATTTTACACTCAATAATTAACTTAATTGCACACAGAATGATGCAACAGTTTTCAGATACATTTAAAAAAAATATATAATATATTTCAGTGAAGTTTTTCCCCTCTTTTTTTAGTAAAGCAATGAAACTCTTCGATACAGAGAACAAAATGAAGAAGATAATTCAACTCCACACACAAGTCCATTTTCAATCCTTTTTAGGCCCCGTCCACACAGCAACACAACAAGGTTTCTTTTTGTACCTGATAGAAAATATATGGCGTCCATAATGGATCAGTAATGTATCAACGTAAATACAATACACATGCCACACCTCTAAGACAGCCCCAGCAGATACACCAGAACAATAGAAGAAGTAAAGCATATGCACATACCACCTTATTACCTACGTAGCAGAAGTGGCAGAACCAGATCCAGTATTCACCTTATTCACCTGGCGGCCATTTTTACACTTGAGGGGTACGGAAGTTAAACAGAAGTACACAGTTCAAATTTGTTGTCAATTACTAGCTTCAGTAAAAGTTTGAGTTACCAACATGCCAGCAGTTTGGACCACAAATCGCTCCATCATGTTAAGGATCGTGGGCGTGTAAGGACTGTAATATTTCCTGGGCTGTCTTACTGAAAGGCTACAGTAACTGGGTTGAAGGCTACATAAAGTTTAAGTAGGCTAATGGCACCGCTAGCACATCACCAGTACTGACAGCCATCGGCACGCTAACCACAAAATGGAAAGAATAATGTTGAAATAGCATATAGAATGTAGTGTTATGTAATTACACATTCATATTTTATTATTTCATGGTGACAGTAGGTTGATTAGATGACTGTTAGCGCTATCATTGATGCAAGTCTAGTAAGCTAAACTTAATGTGTTAGCTAATGCATTTCAGTGACATAATTATCCTTATCTTGCTGTGAAATATAGACCAGGATCCTCTTTTATGTTTTTAATCTATTCTATTCTATTCTATTCACGCTGAAGTGCTTTATATTTAGGGAAATGATGGAAAGTCTGTCCGCGGTACAATTTTTTCCTCTTTGAGGATTTCGGGACGCAGCAGTGAGGCGCTAATGCCATCTGGAAAGTGTTGTGTGTAGCAACAAGTGTACCCCTCAACGTCTTTTGAACGTTCCAGGTGAATAAGGCCCATTGGAACAGCACTTACCTGCTGAAAAGTGTGCTGTGTGTAAATGTACTCCTGACAGTCTGCATATTATAACACAGCATCCATTTTACTCATCCACACAGTAACACAACGACACCATTGCCACATCTTTCCACTCTAGAACCCATTCTCAAAAGATATCATTGTGGGGTACCCATGACAGTGGTGTCATGGGTACCCATCGAGGCAGAAACGATAACAAAGTGTAGCGGATTCACTTGAAAACGTTGCTGTGTGGATCACCAAGAAGGTGGTTTTGAGCACTGGCCCTTTAAATGCAAATGAGCCACATCATGCCCCGCCTCCACCAGGCTGTGGGCCGTGCTGCTCTGTCTCATTTCTTTAATGTTTGTCACAAATCTTGGCCTTATACACTCATTTTTGTAATATAACTAGTTATAAAATGGAACAAATTAAGCAGGAATTAAAATCAGTTGCAGAAATCCACTAAATATAAACATAGTTCTGCAGAACCTGGAGGGATCAAAGTCAAATTTTACAAAGTATTAGGGTCCAAATCTACAAATAAATGAACCAAACTTTAATAAAAATGGGTTTACCTAAATATGAGTTCTATAACTGATGCAGATGGTTCTGTGCAAACGGTAAAACTGCACTATTAGCACCCGGTCCTGGTCTAGATCAGCTCTATAAATGTCGAGCAGATGTTGGAAAGACTTCAAAGACTGTCTCAGACTAGACTCTCTCAGCTGTAACACTGAATATAATGAGGGCTCTGTTATCTGTCTTTTTTTGGGGGGGGGGGGGGTGCTATTATGTTTTTGACCTAGTTGTCCCCTTAGAGCAGTGATTCTCAGCTTAGTTTTGTGCTGGGCTCCTATTTGGAGGACAAAAAAAGATGTCCCTCAACCCCAACAACATTGCAGCAGTGGTACTATTTGCTTTTCCTGGGATGATTATTTGTTCACATTAAAAACAACTCAAACTCAAAAAGAGAAGCACCTTGACACAAATAAGAATAGGAAATCTGCAATTATTTTACATCTATGATAATAATGTGACTTTTTTTGTAGAACAATAAACACATTTTGGTTACAAAAATAAAAAAAATTAAACAATAATAATAATTGTAATAATTTCAGAGGCTGCAATGAGTCATTGTATATCTCAGACATCACTGGAAATAAATCTAAATTTTACCAGGTGTATTTTTCTCAAAGTTCAAATATCTCATCATGCTTAAACTAAGGTATAATCACCTAAAAAAAACTTTTCAGTGAGATACAAGAACTAATTTTTAAACAATAGACCTGAAAAAGTTGATTTCAAGGAGAATTTTCACTTGTTCCATTGGCAGAGGGGTTGTTTTTTTGTCTGAATTAAACAACAAATTAAGAAAAACAAACAAATTAGAATTAAGCGACAACAAAAACCTGCCAATAGATCAAGTGAAAATGATCTTAGTACGATTTCCTGCATAGTTAGTCTTTAGACAAACGTCTTATTTTTAGTGTGATGAGATATTTTGACTAGAAATGAGAAAAATGCACTTGGTGAGATATGGAATTTTTCCCCCAGTGCAAACTGTCCAAAACAATAACATTGCACATTTTTCTTCTCCAGTCCAATCCTTGTCCGTTCTTCAAACCTAAACTCTTTGGCTGTGTTCCAATATTTGTACTTACTGCCCTTTCTGCCCCTTCTGTGGGTACAGAGGGTGTCCCAATTCTAATGGGGACAAAGTTACGTGTACCGCAAGTACCCAGATGACGCCCTCAAAAGCTGCCATTGTTTTAAGTGTGGAGTTACTGTAAATTAGATTTTTTTTCCTAGGATGGCAACAGATTTATTTACATATACCACGCCCCAAACTAATTTCATTGGTCGCCCCAATTCCATAGACTCACGCAGCATCACTGACTGACTCGCCTAACATCAGATTAGCTAGCTAGCTAAAGTAATACAGAGGATTTAGCTAGTTCATTTATCAATAATACTTTTTATTCATCATGCTTTCATGTTAACTTTCATGTTGACTTTTGGACGTCAGTCAGAATGAAAGAAGTTTGACATAATTAGATTAATGTTAAATGGTGATAGCTTAGATCTAGCTAGCTGGTTATAGTTGACACTTTGATGAAATTGTGATGCTTGTACAGAACCTTTGACTGACACTCTGTGTTTTTATGTAGACTATGCTGTTGTGTACTTTACTCTTTCTATTGTAAAACGCTCTGTGGCTGCTGGACGCTATATTAATAAAGTTTAATTTAAACTTAATTCATTCTGACTGACTTCCAGAAGCGAACATTCTCCTGTCCCTGCTTCTACTTCTCCCTTTCCTCCCTTCTGACAATGTTAGCATGAAAGCACGACAATTAAAAAATAAATATTATTGATTAATGAAATAGCTAAATCCTCTGTATTACTTTAGCTAACTAGCTAATCTGATGTTAAGTGATCCAATCAATGATGCTGCACAAGTCTATTGAGCTGGGTGACCAATGTAATTAGTTTGGGGCATGGTATGTGTAAATCAATCTGTTGCCATCCTAGGAAAAACAATCTCACTTACTGTATAATTTTGTGATGTTGAGGCCACCATATTGTCTACGTATTACCTACATAGTGGAAGTGACTTTAAAACTGCACAAATTCATAAGATAAAAACGTGGCGGACAGCGCGAGCCAAGCGACCCCTACAACGTACAGATGTAAGTTCTGATGCTTACAGTGTTAAAACATCAGTGGTGGTTTGTACTGAAAGTTATGTCAGTATACTGACTGTCACAAAATACATTTTACAATAGCACCTATTTTGATAAGAAATATATGTATTTTTCGCTGTTTCTGATGCAATTTCCGGTAAGTGTGGCAGGCAGAAACAGATCCAGTATTGAAATTGGAACAGCACTTAGTACCCGCTGAGAAATGTACACTTAGTAAGTACAGAAAGTGTACTGTGTGTAAATGTACTCATGACAGTATGAATATTGGAACACAGCATTTGTCTTGTGTAATGATTGATCACAATGGCAATAAATATGTTTGTTTTCTTTTTTGTCTCTAAAATAAGTCAAGGGCGCTCTAATGCTAGTTCCACCTGCTACATGTTCTAACCTGACAAAGAAAAACAAAAAAAGACCCAGGAATGACCCCCCCCCCCCCCTTCTCTCTCTCTCTCCCTAACCCTAACCCTCCCCCTTCACACCTCCCTTTAGGGTCCCACCCCACAGTTTGAGAAACACTGCTCTAGAAGGAAGGGTGTTCACTGCAAATCAAAGTAAAGTTGGTCCAACTGATCTCTTTAATCACAAAACATACAATAAAACATTATATTAGACTATCAAACTCATCATAAACAATATCCTAACTCTTGTGTGTATCATGTGACTAAAACAGACAGAAAATAAAACATGGAATGAATAAAAGTACTGCTTTTGTCAGTATAATGACATAGATATTGAAGTGATTTTGGTTATTAACAACAAAACATGTTAAGTTGAGAAGATTTCAGCTCTGAAATTAAATTACTATGAGCTATTTTTGTTCTAATGATATTTGTCCAAACAAATGTACAGGCATTAAAATGAACAAGAAATGGAAGAAAACAAGGGGTGGTTTAATTTTGTTTTCCCCTACGACTGTATGTACTATGTTACAGCCACATCTCAATCAACTACACACTAGTGGGAGATTGTCTAGTTACATGTTTATCTTACTATAGCACTTTATGTCACTTTTTTTCCTTTAATTTGTCACCCATATGTGTACTTTATGACTGTACAACTGGATTGATGCAAAGTAATGTAAAAGATTAAGTTCTCATCTAAATGAAGTATGTATATTTGATATGTCAGTGTTCTGTAGTGTGTATCACAATATTAAAACGTTCTATAACAATCCCATGTTTGCTGAACTTGCATGTTTGCATTACATTTTTATTGTAAATCACAATATCATGGCCATTTTATACCCATGTGTAAATGGTTTGTTGATCAACCATTTGTTACCTATTTGTTATTGTTTATTAATGTATTGCTCATACACAATTCATCATAAAGCATTTGTTCACACGGCTACAAATGGTTTGTTCATAAAAAACATTAACCATAGATAGATAGATAGATAGATAGATAGATAGATAGATAGATAGATAGATAGATAGATAGATAGATAGATAGATAGATAGATAGATAGATAGATAGATAGATAGATAGATAGATAGATAGATAGATAGATAGATAGATAGATAGATAGATAGATACTTTATTCATCCTTTTTTCCAGGAAATTGCTTTTGTTACAGCAGCAGACAAAAACACTCAGATAGCCCATCATCACAGGTCATACACAAAAAAGAGATCATTATTGCACATAAAACAATCTCTATTACCCATAAAAAAAGCACTATTGCACATAAAAATATCATTTTTGCACATACACATGATTGCACATTGTCTGGTATCCTTCTGTCTGGTATCGTTCAGTCTGGTATCGTTCAGTCTGGTATCCTTCAGTCTGGTATCCTTCAGTCTGGTATCGTTCAGCCTGGTATCGTTCAGTCTGGTATCCTTCAGTCTGGTATCGTTCAGCCTGGTATCGTTCAGTCTGGTATCCTTCAGTCTGGTATCGTTCAGCCTGGTATCGTTCAGCCTGGTATCATTCAGCCTGGTATCCTTCAGTCTGGTATCGTTCAGCCTGGTATCCTTCAGTCTGGTATCCTTCAGTCTGGTATCGTTCAGCCTGGTATCCTTCAGTCTGGTATCGTTCAGCCTGGTATCCTTCAGTCTGGTATCCTTCAGTCTGGTATCCTTCAGCCTTACATTTTGGGGGAATCAGTCTGGTGCTGAAGGTGCTCTGTTGAAACACCCTGAGAGAGTGAAGTGGGTGTGATGGGTTATTAATAACTGAGGTCAGTTTATTCAGCATTCGCACCTCATCCACCTGCTCAATAGTACCAGGTACTATTTGTAAAACATGCACCAAAGACACTCATAATATGAGACACACAGACATGTAAAATGAGAAATATAAATGTGACACAAATGTTATAATGTTACAATAGTTATAAACATAAATAAATGTATTTAAATGACCTGTAAAAGTTAATGTATGACATCCACGTTTATGGACATATTTAAGCTCATGTTCCAAAGGGTTATAAAGGCTAATATTCTCCAGACCACATGGGGGCGGTCTCTATAGACCCTGAACAACATAATGAAAAAAGGATTGTCTTAGTTTTAGAATTCAGACTAGGCTGTGATCTCATGAAGTTAACCTCCTAACAGCCCAGCTATGAGCTTTCTGTCCACTTTTATGGACAAGGATTATACACACACACACACACATATATATATACTGGTGTCCATGTCTCATGAGGACCAAGGTTATAATCAAGTAGCAATTGGGAAGTGACTAAACATATCATCTTTTTTATGAAATGAAATTAAAAAAAAAAAAAAAAACAAAATATAATAATAATAATAATAATAATAATAAGAAGAAGAATAAAAACATTAAATTTGAAACATAATTAAAATGAAGGAATATATAAATAATAATGTAAAATCAAACACATAAAAATAATTTTAAAAATCATAAATACATAAAAATTAATAAATAGATCTAATAATAATAATAATAATAATAATAATAATAATAAAATACATTTCAAAAAATGAATACTTTTTGTTTAGTAAACTCATGTCAATTTTCACTTGTTTCACCCACATGCTTTATGGGGACTGTCATAAAAAAAACAATCATTGTATTTATAGAGCCACATCATTTCTATTTTACTAATAAATACTATAAATACATAAAATACATACATGAAAATTTATTTCAATTTTAAGTTCATTTTGATGAATAATCTAAATCTAATCTAATTTTTTTTCATAATCAATGCATGAAAGGGTTAAATAAACTGTTTAAATGCAGTTTTCCAGAGTGAATGGTACTGGGACAACACTAGACTGGGATCCAGTGTATGTTTGGTAGAAATTTGGTTTATTGAATTGAAAGTGACTCATACAGTGTGTACCCCTCCTTCACCCATTGCAGCTGGATAAGGCCCCCAGTGACCCCAGTGATCCTAGTGAGGATAAAGTGGGTTCAGATGACGAGACAAGAACCACTGAGCTGATGATTGTGCATGGATTTGAAGAGCCTCTCGTTCACATGACTCAGATGTTGACTGATAGTGGTGCAGTTCTGATCATATTGATCTTACAGTAGAGCTGTGGTCTCCAGAGCCGCCTGCTGGTTCCACTGTGAACTGCCTAAGGATCAGAGTGCAGCCTTCACCCCATTTATCCTCTGGATGGCACACCTGCCACATGATAGTTTTCAAGTCCACTGACACAGACACAGTATTTTATTAAAACATTCTATATCTGTATCTCACTGTCCTGAATTACACTGAAACTTTTTACACATCACATGGAAGGAGACCCTTTAAGATGTCAGATACATTAACATCAGTGTAATATAGAAATTACACACACACACACACACACACACACATATATATATATATATATATATATATATATATATATATATATATAAAAAATGTTCCTCTCGCCCCACGTGGGCGGTGTCTCCTTCAGGCTCGGGTCCTCTACCAGAGGCCTGGGAGCCTGAGGGTTCTGCGCAGGATCTTAGCTGTTCCTAGCAATGCGCTCTTTTGTACAGAGATCTCTGATGTTGTTCCTGGTATCTGCTGGAGCCATTCTCCCAGCTTGGGGGTCATATATATATATATATATATATATATATATATATATATATATATATATATATATATATATATATATATATATATATATATATATATATGTATATTGTATTTTCCAGACTATAAGGCACACTTTAAAGGCTTTAATTTTCTCCAAAAACCACAGTGTGCCTTATAATCCAGAGTGCCATATATATGGATTCATTCTAGTTGTTCTTAGTAACTTGGAATTTTGACTCTTTACCTCATAATTTTGACTTTTATCTCAAAAATTATTTTTTTATCTCCTAATTTTGACTTTTTATCTCAAAAATTATTTTTTTATCTCCTAATTTTGACTTTTTATCTCATGATTTTTACTTCAGTTACTGTGCCTTATATTATTTATACTTATGTATGTATACCTAAGTATAAGTATATACAAGGTTTGGACTTTTATTTTGAAAAGTTGTTGTTGTTCTGTCTTCCACATTCATAAAAGGTTTGGTAGAAATGTTGAGTCATGTCTCATGAAACAGTCATGAATACTTTATATGCAGTTTATGACAACTGCAATGAATGTGTTATGAACTCACCCATCAACTAAAGTGTTACCCATATTATATTATAACTTATTTATTTATTCACTTACAAAAACATGGTGGGCCACCAGTGGGCTTCACTAGCAGACCTACCATCTGGTTTAGCAAGATTTCTGGAGGAAACCCTGAACATTATGATTATTGTTTATTAAAACTATACAGATCTGTCATGTCTCACAGCACTTAGTAACATTTTGAACATGACCACCACACCTCTCTCCAAAGCCCCGCCCCCTGCCAGAGCTCTGACGTTCTCCTCTCATACATATATATATATATATATATATATATATATATATATATATATATATATATATATATATATATATATATATACTGTATATATATCTAACACACATGGTGGGAAGTGGAGGTAGAGGCACAGGTGTGACCGTCCATTCCGGCAAGGCCATGGACCCCTCCCTCAGCAACAGACACAACATCAGCCACCTGTGGCTCTGTTATCATTAGCAGACCCTGTATTTAAGGGTCTGGTCTGTGTAGATCATTGTCTCTCCTGCACCTCTTCACCTACATTAAAAGCTCCCACAGAGGCAGGTGCACTGTGAGTGGATGTCTGAGCTTTCATGGTTGAGTGCACTCATTTTAAAATGTCCCATATCATCAGTGTTGTAAATACCTGTCTGCATTCTGCAATTTATAGAAATATTTTCAAGATTCCAGAAGAAAAATGTAAACCTTAACGCCTGAATAAGTATGTAAAAATACAAATACTGAGTTAAGTGGAGATAATTAATTTGAGTATAGCACATGGGCTACAATAAAAGCTGTTTGGATATGTTGCATATATGTGACAGTAGGCATTAAAGGTTAAACACTTGTAATTCTGTAGAATTAAAAAAAAATCAGTCTTGGGATTCAATAGTTCACAATTTGGCAAACACCAGTAGCTGTACTTCAACTTAAGTACAGAATGTGAGTACTTTTGACACATCTGGTATTTCCAAATTGAAGAAGAAATTTTTGACAACATGGAATATTGCAGAAAACTGAAAAAAAGGATTTTGACCACTGCCTTGTGTTCATTAATGCATAATTCTTTATTTTCCCATGTTGGATTTGGTCATGTTTGAAGCCTGTAGGAGGAACTGACAAGTACATGGGCAGTGTTCACTAGTTTCCACCATGAAAGAACCAAGAACACATGGAGGATTTAGTCAAATCTGGACAAATCTGGGAACCAGCCTGATTCCAAAAACAACAAGAAGAACAGTTAGTGAATAAAGAATTCTATTAATGTGATAGGTTACAAAGCTGATGGTATGGTCTGCTGGGGGAGCACCATGACAACAGCTGACAGGAAGAGGCAGGACAAACTGATAAAGAAGGACAAGTCTGTCCTGGGATGACCTCTAGAACCTGAGGTGGAGGAGGAGGAGGAAGAGGAGGAAGAGGAGGAAGAGGAGGAGGAGGCTGACAGATGTCCTCCATTATAGGCCCAGGGTGTGTTCCAATATTCATGCTGTCATGAGTACACTTACACACAGTATACTTTCTGTACTTACTAAGTGTACATTTTTTCATGGGGTAAGTGCTGTTTTAATTCCAATACCAGATCTGATTCTGTCTGCCACACTTACTGGAATTTGCGTTAGAAACTGAGAATAATAAGCCCTTTTTCTTACCAATAGATGCTATTTTTATGGTGTTCTTCATGAATATGAATCTCCAGTTTCTCTGGAGAATGCGTTGTCGCTGACACCGTGAGTGTGTCCTTTTGGCTGAAACTACACTGGTGTGTAAAAACATTTATGTGTCACGCTATTGCAAAGTAGCCGACATGTTTGTCTGTAAAGTTTGCTAATACATTAACCACTGACTAACCAGCAGTGTTGGACAAACTACTGAAAAACTCTAATGCATTACTGATTACAAAGTCATCGGTTACAATATGACAATTTCTTGTAACATAATTTTTTACAGGCTCACAATATCAAGTTACCTTCAATGAAGCTTGGGCGGAGAAAAAACACAACAGAAAAACAAAATAAAATAAAATTAATCACAATAACAGTCAACCTTATAAAAATTAAGGCGTTACGGGGTCAAACATAAAATCAATAATATACTTTTTTGCTTACATAATTTTAATGATTTTTTTTAAGTGACCATTTCTCTTAAGAACACAACTCTTGTAACATAAATGATTCCTCTGTAATGAAACCGTCCGCCATGTTTTTAATTCACGCACGTTACGTCACTTCCGCTACGTAGTTAATACATAAAGACAATATGGCGGCCGTTGAGTAGTAAAAATGTAAAACTCCCTGCTTAAAAATGGTGGCGTTTGCAGGCGTCATCCGGGTACTTGCAGTATATTTAATTAAGCCTCGATTAGAAATGGGACGCCTTTTGTACCCAAAGAAGTGGAAAGGATGATAACATAAGTACAGATATTGTAACACAGCCCTTGACGCTGAAGCACACACTGCACTAATGAGTTCCTGTAGTGACAGAATGAAACACCCCAAGTGTGTAAAACAGAGGTTAAACAGAAACTGCTCCAAATAAACTGTGCAATAAACATCCAATAACACTGCAATAATTTATATTAATGTGTATATTGTGTATATGTTACACAATTTTTAAAATTATTTTATGTGATTTTATTTCATTTTTATTTATTTATGTCTGTATTCATTTGTGGCACTGTGTTTTTAGTGAGGAGGAGTATTTGGAGCAGCTGTGACAAATACAAATGTCTGGGTTTTTTTTTATGTGGAACGGACAAAAAAGCTATCTATTATTCTATTCTATTCTATTCTGTTAGGGCTATCAAAATGAAGTAATTAACGCAGAATAATCCATCATCATGATTAATCTAATTAAAAATGTTAACATAATTCAATGGAACAGTTGTTTACAGTTCTTGTGTTGAAACTGTTGAAGATGTTGAATAAACATGTTAAATGCATATATATGGAATTTTTAAATATATATTTTATCACATTTTTGGTGGGGGTTTTTTTGGTGTAATTTAGAAGGCTTCCTGAATATGTTTTAGATTTGTCAACACTTTTTTGTGTTAGTTTTTTTTTGTGAATTTGAGTGGACTTTAACATGTTGTCTATATTCTTTCTCTGCATTTTTGTTGTTGTCCATTCTTAGTGTATTTTTGTGTATTTTGTAGGAAACTTGAGTGCAAAACAGGTGAAAGTGTTTGAAGCATGATTAATCCAAATTAATTCAGAACAAGCCTGTGATTAACCTTATTAAAATGTTAATAATTTGACAGCCATACAATATATATATATATATATATATATATATATAACCCTGTATATTGTATAGAATTATTTACAGAACAGATTACTCTTGTGTGCTATAATCCTGTTGCTGTAAACCTTTAATTTCCCCTAGTAGAACTAATAAAGGAATATCTTATCTTATTTAAAGGGCTAGCGCTCAAAATCACCTTTCTGGTGTCATTACTCAGAAACAGGACTGAAGATGGACCTGTAGAGTTGAATTAATGAAGAATTCAGACACAAGCAGAGCATTTACAGTTTATGTAGACCACGGGGAAATGATTGAAAAAGCATAATTCAATTTAAAAAATAAAATATCACTCCTTTAAAATTATTTTTCCTGACATTATTCTCATACCAATCAATACCATCTGTTTGGCTGAATGGTTTCCACATGACTACAAATGATGGTGATAAACTGAAACATATTTATCCTTAAAGCCTCGTGGTAGCTACATTCTGCAGGCCTGAGCCTTTAGTTGGTTTTATATGAAGGGATACAGTGTTGGTGTGCTGTGATGGCAGGCAGCCAGAAGCAGCACAGCCCAGAGCCAGTGTCCAATGACGGGCCTTATTCCAGAGCGTGCACTCACGCCACTATTAAATCATACACGTGTCTGTGCTTATGCCCTTACAAAAGCAATACAATCTTCTGCGTTTTTGTAGGTGAATGTGATGCCTGCATTTTCACCCTATGTGTATCCCAAGTGCATTTACATATATTCTAGTAATTAGTCTTCTGTTGCACATGCTGAAACTTGTCTAAGGTATAAAACATGAGGCTCTGTGTAATCAAACCTGCACCAAGTCTCTAAAACTGGCACAAAGGTGGCATGCAGACAGGAAACTTTAGAGTGGCTACAGTATTTTGGGCATGACAGTGAATCCTTGATCCAACAGTCCAGCTTTATAGCTCTGAAAACATCATGTGTAAAGGTTCAAACTCATTAAGTGAGAAGAGATTTGTGATTATTAAGTGCGGTATCCATAATCTTCACTCTCTGACAGAATAATTATGTTGTAACTAGGGCCATCAAAATGAACTGAACAGATTATTCTATGGCCCTCTAGAATGTTGTGACCGCTCCCATTCACTTTGAATGGACATTCCCAGCGTTCTGCGGGCAGATTTTTTTTTATAACTGCCCGCTGCGCCATTAACGCCTGCTGCCAATGGCAATGAGTTTTGTCACTTCAGAACTACCTACTCTCCAGGTTGTTCGGCCACTTTGAAAGTAAATATTCAATTGTCTGCCTTTTCTCAAAATAAGCAGTAATAAGCTGTAATAACCTGTAGAATAAGCAGGATAATGTATTGCCCACCCGTGACTATCACAAAAATGTTTTCTGACAGTGCCAAAGGGAAATATTTTTACTTAATCCATGCTCATGATTAATCTGATAAAAAATGTAATTAAATTTAACAATTGTTTTGTTTACAATTGTTAAATTTTGTGTTGAATAAACATGTTTATTGCATATGCATTCATATTTTTGCATATACGCTGGGTATTTTATACCTTTTTTTTGTGTGTTTTTTTAATTTTAGAAGAGTTTTTTTTTATATATACAGTATGTTTTAGATTGTTCAATGCTTTTTTTGTTGTCCAACTGTGGATCTGTGGTTGATCAACAGCCGGTTTGTTTTATTTTGAAGGAGCTTTATATCCGGTCACAGAAGTCACTCACTGGCATTGACAGTGTGTTTTAGCAAAAATAAAGCCCTTAAGGAATAGTTCACTATATTTCACATTAATTTGTATGGAATCAGTGTCTTTACTCTGGTGCACCCACAGTGACTTACCCCCGACAGTGTCCTGTGAGTTGAGTTCTGGTCTGATTTTGCATCCCTCATTTCTGTTGTTTTCTGTGAATGCAGTATGCAGCCAGTGGAGGTGACAAACTACTTTCAAAGGCAGCATGTGTTGCCTTTAATATTTGAATTCTGTGGGACTTGGTGCCCCCAAGACATCTGGTGCCCTAGGCAACAGCCTAGTTTGCCTATGCCTAACACCGGCCCTGCTTAGAGGCATGGCCCTTTGGGCGGCTGGGCGGCTGTGGCTCAGTTGGTAGAGTGGGTCGCCCAATGACTGAGAGGTTGGCGGTTCGCGTCCGAATGTCAAAGTGTCCTTGGGCAATACACTGAACCCTGACTTAGGCCTCCAGTAGGACTGACCTTAGAAACCTACTGGTGTGTGTGTGTGAATGGGTGAATGTGAGGCTAATGTAAAGCGCTTTGAGCACCATGAAGGTGGAAAAGTGCTATATAAGCACAGTCCATGCATTAATTTTTTCTCTTAAGTGTAGGTACAGGTCTATGGCTTGATATGGATCCCTGGGAAGATTCAGCTGATTGATTTTCAGCCATAATAAAATTACACAGTTCATAAACATCACTAATACATGGAATGGGTTGACAGAAGACACACTGGCTTTTGCACTGCTCAACAAGATTTCTATCAGCTGGGGAAAGAAAGTCCTTCGTCTCATAGTTCTGGCAGTAAGTACATCACATTTGGCTGTCCACTGGGAACATTTGGTAGTCTGATGGTCTGATGATGTGTGCATCCCAAACTCTTGAGGTGTCATCCAGCTCATTCTATGAAAACAAGTTATGAACACAGCATTATTTTAATTAATCAAATAGAATAACTTCAACATTGAAACTTACAGTGGAACAAACCTGTACTCAATTAAAGATATAAGTATTTATCAATACAATATTTACACATTATTGCAACACTTACACAAATTTATACTACAAAACTAGTTACGTTTATTTGTGGTCTTACTCAAATCTTTTGTTGAAATAAAAATGGCTGGCAATTATAAAATTAAACAAACACATCTTGGATGAATACAATGCAGTTACGTCATTTGTGTTGTCTTGTCTTGTCATCTGAACCCGCTTTATTCTCACTAGGGTCATGGGGGTCACTGGAGGCCTAATCCAGCTACAATGGCTGTATGAGTGTCCAGTTCATTTCAGGGCTGAACATATATAAACAAAAATTCACACCTATGGGGGATTTAGATTAACCAATTACAGTAATTTATCAGTGCATGTCTTTGGATTGTGGGAGGAAACCAGAGTACCTGGAGAAAACCCACACAGACACATGGAGAACATGTAAACTCCACACAAAAAGGTCTGGTGTGGGATTTGAACCAGGGTCCTTCTGTCTGTGAGGCACGAGTGCTAACCACTGTGGCGCCCCATTTGTGTTGATATTCAATGAAAAGTATTAGTGAGTATAACAATAATACTAGGTACCATTATGACATTTCTAATAGATATCTTCATGCAACATCAACTTACTTAAAATGTACTAAAACAGACTTAGTAAAAGTATTTACCCCCCCACACACACAGACACACAAACACACACTCCCAATGTCCCCTCAGGGGCTCTGTACTATTGATCATGATGTCACTATATTTTTGGATGTTCTGACCATTCAAACACATGCACTGATAGGTTAACTGGTTAATCTAGATTGCCCATAAATGTGAATGTGAGAGTGATTGTCTATATATATTCAGCCCTGAGATGAACTGGTGATTCATACAGGGTGTACCCCGCCTTCACCCATTGTAGCTGGATTAGGCCCCCAGTGACCCCTAGTGAGGATAAAGCAGGTTCAGATGATGAGGTGAGTTCTGGATACCGGAGGGTTAATCTGACTTCAACAATTTTCTCATAATAATAATAGTAATATGTTTTGGACTACAATTTTGATTGAGTGGCTCTAATGAGTGGCTCTAATCTGTATTTTTTTTTTATTTACTTCATAAAGTGTCAAGTAAATAATTTATTTTAACCATTAAAAATAGTAATCCAACAGCCTCAGATTCAGTATTATTCTTCCCTCTTATTCCTAATACTTATTTAAACTCTTTCAAAGTAGTTGTATTAGCTAATAAACATCCTTTTCCGTGCTGCTCATGTCTCAAAGGGTGTTTATTTTTTTTCCTCGTGGAAGCTCCTGTTAACCCGTTGTGTGCGCGCGTACACACCACACACTCACACACACGCGCGCGCGCGCACAGACACACGGGCCCTACCATGTCTGTCACTCAAGGGTAAAACTGTGAACTCTCATGTAACTGAACTGAGAAGTATAACGCCGAATTTAACCGGCTAGACTCATACATTTTTCTTTACAGTGAAACTAAGAACAATTTCGTAGTTGTTGTAGAAGTACTTTAGTCCGGAGTTAACTGTAAAATAATGTGTATAAAACCGGGTTTCCGACCCCGGATGGTCGAACGTAGTGGAACAGTCCAGTCGGCAGGAGAGTGGACAACCCAAATACGCACGGTTAGCAAATATCAAACAACAAACGGCGTGACAGCCACTTACATTAACAAGTTATCTTTACTGGCTAACAATGTGACCGGGTGAGGAGGGAAACGTTAGCGAGGACTGTCAGGAACGAATGACAACTATCTCTGGTTGTGGTGAGGGGCGAGACCATGGCATCCCAGCCAAGGTAGGCACACACATACACATACACACAGCCCCGGCTAGCAGCTAGCATCCTGCGCTAGCATGCCTGGAAACTACCGGTAATAATTAGCCCGGTAGAGTTAGCAAGCTAATCTGTAGAGCACCTTATTCAAGTCATAAAACTGCTCCAAACTTTTGTCAGAGTGCCGTATAGGAAGCGGAACGGACTCTTTAGGTGGTGTGTGGTGAAGGTATATGGACAGACATGTTTTGTTTATGGCTCGGGGGGGTGGGGTGGGGGGTCGAGGTGTAGGTGGAATCAGCTGGAAAGAGCAGTTGGTGTGATTTGAAGCAGCTGCTCTCCAACACAACACAGTTTATACAAAGTGTTGGTGCATTAACACGTTTGGTTTTCAGGCTCCTCACGTTTTATCCTGTGTTTTTTGCAGCAGAACTCACCACAGATGAACTTTGATTAGTTTGGCTTAAAAATAACTTCGAACACAATTAAGAAAAAGGGGACAGCATGTTAAAATGAGATAAGTCTGTCATTTTTTCAATAGTTTTAAAGCAAACTTTGTTCAGTTTTTTTTGCAACAGTGTTCAGTAAAACAGCAGCTACAGATTTATGACTCTAGTGTAGGCGGTGCCACATATTTAATGCAGACACATTTACTTTAAACATGGAGTAATGCTTCTGCTTAATGTTAAATGCCTGAAAATGAAGCTTTTTAGCATTTGCATTGTCTATTTTTATTGTCTAAACATTGACACCTGAGCTTGAAGGGCTGCTGGATGAAATTTGTGCCTTGCATAATGACAATAAAGATTCTTGTTTGATTCTTGATTGACCTAACTGAACCTAACTGTATTTAACTTCTATCTTCATTATTTACATGTTGTATGTAAATTAGAATAGACTTTATTTGTCATTGTAACAAGTACAACAAAATTAAAATGCAAACACCATGCAGTGAATGAGGAGTTAAAACAAGCTTAAAATGAAAAATAGAATTTAAAAACAAGCTTAAAATTAAAAATGTGTTCTATACTGAGTACATTTTAGTACAGTATAGAGTACACACTGTGTATATACTCTATTCTGTTCATGTTAATACTGGAGTTGCATCAGGAATGGTCTTCTTTTAGTTTGGGTGGAATAGTGGGAGGGGGGAAAAGAAAACAAAAGAATGGAAGTCCTCTCTATCACATTGCACTGTCATGATGTTGTCTGCAAAAATACTTCTAATAAAGACAGTCAAATGGGGACGGGGCGTTAAATCACCTTTTCAATACTGATTATATATTTTGAAAGTACATTATTTCTAGTGTTCAGCACAAGTTTTAGGTTTTAGAGAAATGTTTTAAAAATCCATAGATGGTTTATGTTTGCATTCTTTTTTCCATTAGTGAAATTCAAAGCATGAATTTGATGGGCTTCTATTGGGTCTATATTATATTGGTTACAAATCTCTAATAAGCTAAATGTATATTAAAATGCAGTAAATTAGTTTAAGGTATTTGACTTTGCAGATTTTATACATGGGATGTACTAATAGATATGCTGCTGATTAAACAATTGAAGCTTGTAACAATTCTCTCTTGCCCATCACTATTGAAACACCTTACAAAACTCTTACTTTATGCCCTTGTATATTAAAAAATACAAACTGTTTACAGTTTTGGAAAATGGACACCCAACAGTAAAGATTGTAGAGTTTCAAGAACATTGGAACCACACCTTTAGACAGGTTTGGTTTTATAAAACTGTCAAAAACAGAGGTTCATTTTTCTGTCCAATTACTTTACTTTTTGTAACGTTTTATAAGCCATTAAATTAGGTCAAAACATTTTTTCATGCATTTAAGTATTCAGTATTCCTTGCAAAATGAGGCATCACTCATCTTTCTATGGTAAATAGTTACTAAAGGGCAAACAAAAATGTAGTTAAGGCTGTTCTATTCCATTTAAGGTGGATCTGTTTGTTTTTCTTACAAGTTTCAGGACTCAAGACTAATGAATGCAAGTTCATGCAGTTACAAAGTATTGATCTTCTGATGTGTTATCTTCATATGTATTGATCATCACCCTCGATTTAGCAAGTTGTGTTCTTCTAAATGATGTGTGTTGTGCTTTTTAAATCATAATGACCTGACTCTGCAGATCCCAAGTGTATATTTAAAAAAAAAAAAAAAAAAAAAAAAAAGCATTAAATATTTGTTTGTCTTTTTTCTTGGAGTCGGTACTATTTTATTCTTGAGTAAAAGCTTGGTCATGCCACATCTTACTCTATATTTAACGTGTTTTATAAGGTACCCTAGTGTAGATGGTGGTAGTAGTAGTTTTTATAGTACGTGACTACACACAGTGCAGCCCATGGGCGCTCCAACCAGTGGATTAATGATTAAGCACTACTGTAAAATCACTCATAAGTGCCAGTTCAGGAAAGGTTTCTGTGCTTCAAAAATAGTTTTGGTCCATGTTGTTCTCAAAAGCATTTCCTGATGTTTTTCTTCATTTATCTAGGTCTGTCATGACAATAAAATTATGTTTAACTAAATAATATCAGTTTATTCATATATATGTGTATATATAATAAACATGTCATTTATTGGCATTGAAGAGTAGTACACAAATAAAAACACAGACTGAAAAATGACTGTACTTGACTGCTGTTTAACTTTAAAAAAAAAAAAAGATCATTCTGAATGAATGTATTTAATGCTTGTGTCTCTATGTCTGTCAAAGATGAATTTCTGTCACTTGTGACATACAATAAAGTCTGTCTCAAACTTAAATACAAATTTGGTTGCTGAAATATTTAGGCAAAGTCAAGAGTGACACAGATGGACAGTCCAGTACTTTTTTATTCTTAACTACTTCAACCAGAAAGGTTTAAGTGAGATATTACACATAAATGTAAAGGTCTAAATACTTAAACATATGCAAAGGGAAACATTTATTTTCAAGTATTTCTAAATGAAAAATATAAAAATCTACTGCATCACAGATGGACAATAAATTACTGCCCATTTTTCTTTTTTTTCTTTCTTTTTTTTTGCAAGAATCACAAAGTTGTCAAAAGTTAAGTTCGTCTGACATTTTCATCCTAAAATGTATTCAGTCTATACATTAAACATTTTTATTTCACAACACAATAATTGGTTAGAGGGAAAAAAAGATCATACCTAAATGGCAGGACAACAAAAGTAAATATTTTTATTTCAATTAACAGTGTCGTATACCTTTTTATTTATTTATTTTACAATATTTACAACATGCAAGTAATAACATTATATTCAAATGTATTTTGTATAGACATATGCATCTATTAATGTTAAGCAATGTGTTTAGAATATAACATAAATGATATAACATTCAAATATCAATGCATTTGGAATAAATGTAGTTCATGATAGTTTATAAAATGAACCCACAACAACAGTACACAACTTTGTCATTTTCCAAACATTCACACTTGCACAACTTTTTTGTCATTTAAAAATACATTTTCTTGAAAATATGTTGCCTACCAATGAAGATGTTTGATGTTGATTATTGTAATATATATATTTATATATAATCAGATGTTACCCTTGATCCATTTGAGAAATTACTCAGTTACAGATAGATGCCAATAAAAGTAAAGTGGTAACTACACCATTAAATAAGAGATCTAGTCATATTGTAACTACAGTGTGTAGACTGTGATGTCTTTTGCACTTTAATGGAGGCGGTCTTTGACAATCTGCAAAATAGTTTTGTTTTAATGGAAACAAACCAAAACAATGTGTTGACCAGACTCCCAAACATAAATTTACCATTGCGTATAGTAACAGAGTTTTGGATCTGAGTTATTGTTTGCTTTTTCTGGCGATCTGAATGTGTTGTGGGTGTCCTCATGGGGAATACAGATGTAGGTTCTCTGTCTCTGACTGGGCAGTGTCAGTCTGTGCTCAGTATTTTTGGACACTATCTGTCTACATTAATGAGTAAGTGCCCATCTGTTTGGCTCAGTCCCAAATCTGTGCTGCTTCACTGGTTGTCATGGAAACTTCCCATCGGAGTTGGTGTTGGCAAAATGGATCAGCAGCACTTTATTATGAGGAGAAAATGACTAGAGTAGTATATACAGAAAAGCTAATTTTTTTTTTTTCAGTGCACCATTTGTGTCTATGATGGTAACTGAAACCCAAGGCCACGGGTCCTGCTGATATTCAACATTATAATTACCTTTAATAACCCATCTCTTTTACTTTGCCACTGGCATCATATCAGGGCTGGCAGTCATAATCTTTCATTTGATGTCTGTATGGGCTGCATGTCATCTTTGGGGATTAGAGAGCGCAGATGTGAATGTTGTGGGGAATCCTCATGGCGTCTGCTGGTCTAAAATTACACTTGTCTGTATTTATAATGGGGACTGTCCTCCCCCATTAGACACTGCAGCTCTAACCCCTTGGGTAGGTAAGTCTGTGTTAAGATGTCCTAAATTTACAATCTCTAAACTTGCTGGGACTCTAACCCTAATGCTATGGTCAGTTACATGAGTTTTATGTTTAAACCTGCAGTTTATAAGCGTGTATAATATGGGTCGGTACCATTGAAACTGAAACACACTTCAAATATGTGAATCTGCTGTCTTCTTGTCTAATTAATGTTAATTAATTTAGCACCATACTATTTGTTGGTGCTACATTTGTTTTGATAGACCAGACAACTATTTTTACTTTGATATTTAAAGGAGACCTACTATGCTGATCCTTTTTTTTTCTACATACGTACAATGTTATGTCGGATGTCGACTGCAAGCCTCAGCAAAGTTTAACAAAACATGAGCATTTCCTGCCACTCTAAACAGCTCATTGTGAGATGTGTGCAAAACCTGACGTCAGGTTGAAGCGTCCAATTGAGACGAATGCTCAAACAGCATAGAACCAGCACCAAAACACGCCCATATAATTCAAACTTTCCTGAGAGTTACGTTTCCAACCTGAAGAAGAAGAAGAAGAGAGAAGATGCCTCCCAAAACATTCCATCATAGTTTTTTTTCTAACTGTGAAGGAAAATATCAACTGTTTTCCTTTCCAAAAGATGTCCCAACCATAAAACCATGGGAAGCTTTTATTTTTGCCAGCCAACCTAACGTAACACACTAGTGATCCAAAATATTAACACTTAATTCCTCCCAGTTCAATAGTGAGAGCGACTCGCCAGAGAAATGTATATTAAGACCGAAAAGTGTGTGACTGGGTAGCTCTGTGTACAGTAGCCTATGTTACTCTACTGGTATCACAGTAAACAAATACACATGTGGGGGCAGACCCGAAAACCTCGGTCTATGAACTGGAAATCATGCAAAGCTACTCTGTAGGTGCTGAAAACTCACAGTGATAATTAAAACTGAGTATAATAGGTCTCCTTTAAGTTAGTAGTAGTGCTAAGTGTTATGTTGGCAATTTATGGGCTTTCATTAAAGATATACCATGCCTTCATATTGCTCTGCAGTGAGGAAAGGAACCTTCTTCGCCTCCGAGCATGGGAACAGCGGAACCAGGAGACGGGCCAAGCCACAGAACCCAACCAAATTAATGTACCACTCTTTGGGGAACCATACAAGGTAAGGATTCACACAAGAGAAATGAAACAATGGGCCTCATGCAGCAAACTTCTATTAAATTGTTCTTATTTGTTCCTTAAGAGAGAAAAAAATTGTCTCTTGATGGAGAAAAAAATAAGAGGAATCAACTCTGGATGGACCCGTCTAGGGAAATTAGCCTGAATATAAAGTAGACAAAGTTGAACAAAAGTGAAGGTTAATTCTGAGCAGGAAGTGGATTTTATCTTAACTCAAATTTTCTGAATAACACAAGTCGGGGTGGTTGGGTTCACTTCTGTAATTTGTGGACCTCTTTCTGCTACATGATGTTCTTCCAGTAACATGCTTTGGCACAGCCACGTGGGAGTATCCTACTTAGTAGATTACTTTGAGTGTGAGCAACAAACGTGAGATGTAGAAGCCTGTAGTTTGAGGGTCTGTCCAAGAAACAAGTCCTCTGTGTGTTACTACCAGTATTCTGAGACAAGTTTAGTTGTAATTTGACACATTCAATCTCAGCTGTTCATAAAGTATTCAATCATTTATCTGACAAATGACTGTTTATGGTAATTTCCACATGTATATATTACAAGACAGTGATGGCAACACTTACAGTGAGTAACCAATTTCATGTCTAATGTGGTCTCCAGGGTCTGTAAAATCCACTTCTGCATCAACAGTGAGAGTACCTGCTTTGTTAGGTACCAGTAAGTAATGGTACTAATGTAAGGAATGATGTGGCTGTGGGTAGTGGTCTGGCTCAACACTGATGTTGGTCTAATGTTCTAAAAGTGACACTGTAATGTTCTAAAATACATATTCCTTTAACATTACTTGTGTTGGTTTTACGTAGAGGTCTTGGATTATTTTTTATTTATTTATTTGGCCACTTAAGGGCAAGGAACCTTGACTGTAACCTTGGTTCTCTACATGACAATAAAACATTTTGAAGGATTCCACAAACATACAAAAACAAATTTTATATTCTCCCATAACACAAGTACGTTTACATATACTGAGAGAAATGTGAATTATTGCCTTAATCCGATTTAAAATGGAAGTTTTAAAAGCCATGCCTTAATCAAAGTGGAATCGAACTGAACTGAAGTCAGATTAACCAAGTTAGATAATGCAATGATAATCAAATTTCTCCATGTAAGTGCTACCCAACCTTAGCTTGATTAAGACTGGCCTGGACACGCCCCCATTCAGGAAGTGACCAGAGACGTGCCATGAGAACAGGCACGTTATGTGTAATAAATCAAAGTGAATGGTATGTACGAAATATACTGAATCGCTGCAGGTTGTGGTCCAGATCTTCTCTGTGTGCTGTTGTCCTCCTTACGTCTGCTTCAAATCTGCCACTTTTGTTTACTTAGAGTTCTTCTTTTATGGCGCCGGCCAGAAACATGAAACACGAAAGGGCGTGTAGCGCCCCCTAGTGTCTGAGAGTCCAAACTATCTCACTCAATAATTTGCTTTTCTCCTATCCATGTAAATGCAGACTTGTGGGGAAAGTCAAGTTAAGTTCTTATTTGGAGTGAGGCAATAATTAAAATTTCTAAGTGCGTGTAAACATACTAAGGTTGGGCATTTTAATTTCTAAGTATTTCTATGAGTATACTATAAAGGATTAAAATGACACAATCAGCCAAAGTACTGTACACATACATAAAACTAAGACAATTAAAGTTGGTATACATTAAAAAAAATAAAACCCAACCTCTCAAATGGAGTTAAAAGCCAAAGAGAAAAATATATATTCTCAGAGGATTTAAGAAATTTGAGTTGTCCTGCCTGATGTTCAAAGATGGTCATGTGTCTGCTTCCTTTTTATCTTTGAGACAATGAAAAGTGACTGATCTTACAGAACGTGAAGGAGTTTGCGGCTGGAACATGTTGGACAGATATTGCGGTGGAAGGTCATTGAGGCATTACAAAACAAATTATTTTAAAATCAATTCAGAAATGGACCGAGAGCCAATGAATTGATGTCAAAATAGGGTTGATACGGCCTCATTTTCTTGGCTTGAGTTAAGTCGAGCAGCAGCGATTTGAAGCAGCTGCAGTGGAGCAGGTGACCTCTGGCTAAAGTCCACTGCAGCGGTCTCAGCCAGTTGTGATTTAAAATCATACACAAAGTCTCATACTTTGCTGTATTTGCATAATATGTACAAAATAAATTAATGCTTGACCTGACTATTAAGTTTTAGCTTCAACACATTATTCAGATTTCTTAAGGCACTAAACTCATAAAATATCTCTTAGGAATTCAGATCAGTACAAACACTTCCAATTGCTCAATTATTATTATTTTTTTTGTGACTGAAAACAAAACAGCTGTGTCCTAGTTTCAAAGCCACTCTGAAACGTCCTTGAACAAAGTGCAGTATCAATACATGAAATAAAAAGTTAAGATATATTTGGATGATAATGTCTGATCTTTAAATTTCAAGATCTAATGAATATCTTCCTTGTCTTCTATTTCTAAAGAAATCGATACATGAGGAAAAAAATTTCTTGTCTTTTAAAACATATGTGCTTTTTTTTTTTTTTTTTTAAGTTAAACAAAGACCATTCTTTGAGTCCTTTTGCTCTCCTTGGTTTCTTTCCATGACAGCAATCACTCTCTTTGCTTGTAATATTCTCAGGTTTGAGGATTTTTTTCATAGCAATCAATATCAATTTATTCCTACGATTACAGAGATCTGGGATCTGTGTGTTTATTTTGTCTTTTGATCTGTTGAGTCATGGAAACATTCTCTAACATGTACCTCCTTTTTTTTTTTTTTTTTTTTTTTTTTTTAAGACTACAAAGGGGGATGAGCTTTCCGATCGAATCCGGAGGATGCTGGGCAGCTACGAGGACAACTGCACTGTTGAGCCCTTACCACAGTCAGATCAGGTTCAGTCCAGCGCTGAAAAATCATCTAAACCTCCATTCCATCACCAGGTCCATTGCACGTCCACTCAAAGCCAAAAAGGCCCCTCTAGTAACGCTTACTCCACTCAGCCCACAAGGACTCCTGCCCTTTCCTCTCCCATTCAACAGGAACATTTGTCAAAGGTTCCCGTTAGCCACAGTCAGGACAGCCAATTCAACCACTTGACTTATCAACAGCCCAAGAGTGAAGCCTTCTCAGATCTGCGGGAGCCTGTCAACCTTTCCCAGGAAAAGCCGGTTGAGTCTCCTGATGCTAAGCCGCTACCTTTCCTACATTCCAGTGACTATAATAACACTGAGCCCAAAGACATGCACACCAACACATTTGAAAGGCGTCTGCATCAAGGGTCGGCAGAGTACCCGCCTGAATCTGCCAGCACCACAGACGCCTCTGTCGCCAACCTTACACAGACCTCTAAAGATGTGTCACCCCCACAAGCCAAGAATATTAGCGCGCTACCCTCCCAAATGTTCCATCCTCCTCTATCTGCCAAGCAGCCCAGTGCAGCCATGACCCAGAAGCCCACAGCCTATGTGCGACCTATGGATGGTCAGGACCAGGTAGTCAGCGAGTCCCCTGAGCTAAAGCCTTCACCAGAGCCTTACGCACCTTTACCAGAGATAACGCTCAACAAATCAAACCAGGGAAAGAAGAAGATACTGCCACAATATCTGGAGGTAAGCATAGCGTTCAGATGGCAATAATACTTGCATGATGTGATGATGACTTGGTCCAGTACTTCCATAAACGTTTTTAAGCTTGTGACCACATTTTAGCATCGCAAATTTGTAGTGACCCCAGAGTTCTTTTTTTTTGGCTAAAATTAATTTGTTTTTAGATCATTTAGTTGTTTAGCCTAGCCATGCTTTCCCCATTCATTTCATGTATGGGTCTCGTCATGCTTCATAATCAGGGGAGGTGGGGCTAAATGGTTGTCTTTTAAGTCCCTCTGTATGCAATAGGACGGTACTACAACCAATCGGCGTAATCTTTAGGATGATGTAGTTAGAGCACCGGAAAGTTCACTGAGCAGTCCGGAGGAAGTTACGAATGACTAAATAAAATTAGGGGTTATGGAGTTTAACGAATGTTGGCATTTTTAATAAGAAGAATTTCAGGGAAATCTAGCCAAAAGTTACATTGAACATAACTAGATGGCAAATTAGATTTGCTGCCGCTAGGGGCGTTTAGCGCAGCCAGGCTAGTAACTGTTTGCTCTACCATGTTGTAAATGTTAATTTTAGAGGACATTTTGTTGATATCAGGGGTGGCCAACCCTGGTCCTGGAGAGTCACTATCCTGCATGTTCCAGGACACTTGATGGTCATTATCAGGCTTTTGCAGAGATTGATGATAGGTTAATCATGTGATTCGGGTGGGTTGAAAGAGGGAAACATCAAAACATGCAGGATAGAATAGAATAGAATAGAACTTTATTTGTCATTGCAACAAGTGCAACGAAATTGCAATAGGATAGTGGTCCTCCATGATGAAGATTGGCCACCCTTGGTCTATATAATGTATATTATCATGAACGGAGGCAGAAAAGCCAGGTGTGGATGTTTACTGCACAAAAATGAGAATTTTATTTTCCTTGGTCAGGATATGACCAGTCAATCCAGTTTGTATTTACAATATATATATATATATATATATATATATATATATACACACACACACACACAGTTGCATTGTAGACTTTCCCAAATAAATGAAATCATTATTTATTTGGGAAAGTGTACAATGATACTGTTTTTTTAGATGAATTGTTAAGTTTTTTAAATTTATTTATTTTTTATTTTTTGGAATGTCCTTTTGCAGTGGACATGTTTATTTTGTTTTTTCTTCAATAAAGCTTTGAAAGCTTTGTCCCCGGAAGAGGACTCAGGATCTCAGGAGGTTTAAGAAAAAAGAGGTGGACAAGGAAAGCATTTGTTATTGTTCCAATATATTACTTGTAAACTGTTCCACTCTGTCATTGTTCATACTCAAAGAAACCAGCCAACACCTCTAACAAGTACAACAATACATTTATGTTAGGCTTTTGCTGATGCACCATCCTCTTGACGGCTCTAGTTTGATCCAGATATTGCACTGATTTGTACATTATTTATAGTTAGAAACCTACAATATAATTAGTTTTATCTTGTACGGCCTTAAAATGTGTTTCCTCAGTCTTAATCATGTTTTTTCCTTCCTTTTGAGGAATGGGTTTAGGTGCAGATGAGGGATTGAGTGATGCTGTAGCCATTGTGTTAATACTAGTCTAGAGCCTGTAGAAAATGTGAGATTATTTGCTACTAATGTGTTGTGGAAGTGGATGAAATGAGTTGAAAGGAGCAGAAAGAAAGACTATAATAATTAGTTGGGGCTGTTTTGGAAGTGTGTACTGGAATCTGTGAGTATGACAATGCTAATGCTAACGGTGTCAGTTGTTACTGCTGGTGGAATTGGTAAAACCCAGTTTCAGGTGGAGCAGACAGTCTACCACTGTAGTGGTTTGTGTCATGCAAACGCAGGCGATACTAATCCACACCTTGCAAGATATATTATGGCCGTGAAGTGAGCCGCCAGTTGCTCATCCGACACTCAAATGTCACTGTCGACTTTCAGACTCGAATGAACAAAAAGCAGGAAACTGGGCAATGTGGCTCCGCCTACTAAACTACAGCTAACAACAAACAAACCAAAAATTAAAAGGGTCTAAAAGTGAAGCGATAAAGCTGAATGGTGGATGAACCAGATAGTAATGTAGCTACAGTCATTAAGATTGGTAAAATGTTCAGTTGAAGGTGAATCAGACGTTCCACCTGTTAATTCAGTAAATGATGGACCTTGTTTAACTTGTGCAAATGGGTCATAATAATAGCCTTGGTCGCAACCGGATTTGCTGTGGCCACAACAATGACAAAAATGTCCAAATTCCTGGGGGACTGAAGTTGTTAGCGGCATGTAGCACAGTTGTGACATTGTCATAGAGACCTTGTGAAGTCCATAACAGCAATTAGTTGTCATTAGTAATGCACTACGGTGCAACTGTACCCAAATCAGGGGGCGGGACTTCGGCAATGTACACGGCAATGCTCAGAGTGCCAAAATTAGAGCAATGAATTTAGTTTAATATCTTTGTTGATGTTTGTTGTAATGGTGTGAAACTTTGCACTGGAATTCGCCATAGTACTGGATGGTCACCCTCCAAATTTTTGATTATTTGGTGGAGTTGTGCAGGTGTTAGGCGTCCACAGACAAACAGGACACACTACAGACAGAGATTTGCTGAATTATAGATAGATAGATAGATCAGTGTATCTTGTAAACCTACTGTAAAGACTGTTTTCCACCATGCAACGTGACCATTGTCCCAGCACATCTTACTCAGGTGCACTGTACAGTATATGTTGCAAGTGTCCTATTGTGTGTTTTGTCTATATGAATGTGTGGTCGACCTCAGCCGACTGCGATAACTTCACCCCTGGGTTTGACAGAACAATAAATGAGCTTTGTCACAAAGTTACGTAACTGCTCTGGGGGGGGGTTTGTCACTCTGAACTTATCTTGAACACTGCCAGTTCAGGAGGAAAAACTGAAAGGGAGCATAAAAAAAAGTCTGTTTACTCATTCCCTCACTGTATTTATCTGATTTTGTGCCGGCCTATGCAGTGTTCTCGTTTTGTCTTCATCAAGTGTTGGAGTTTGTGGAGCTGAAGGTGTTTCAAATGTCTTATTCATTCCTTTAAATGCGTTAATAAATTACTTATTGAGCTTAATGTGATTCTTCAGGTTAAAGTATGATTTAACTGACCTGGTACCACATTAGAAAAAGTGTTTTATGAATGACTTTAAGGGCAGATTTTTCAGAAAGCTGATTCACATCAAATGTCATTTCTTTATATTTCTGCAGACAAACACAAATGAAGTTCACTGTGTGGAAGACATCTTAAGGGTAAGTCAGAAAATCCAGGATTTAAATGCACTGTACTGGCTGCTACAAATGAGACTGGATGAAGTAAATCTTTAGCACTGTGCAAAATGATAGTTATTTTTAGTAGGTTATAATGACTATGCATTTAGATTCTGTATCAACATATAAGCAAAGTATGAAGAAAATATGGAAACAGCAGTTGGGGAGTGGGGGGGCACCTGGAATAAGTGTCACATGTATGCTATGATTATAACTCAAAAAATAAGGCTCAAGGTTGCTAAAAGGTAGTTCTATGAAATTCATCCATTTGCCTTTCTTCACAAAATCAGCTTTAATATCTCCCATTACTGGATTTAAAGGGATTATCTGGAGTAAAGTTCATTATTTTAGCTCATTTTTTTTTAGATGATTGGGAGTACATATATCTTGAGAATGAAGCAGAACAGCTATAACTCCCAACCTTGTTGAGTTGTAACACGGAACAAAACGAACTCTTATTCTGCTAAATCAAACTTTTAAAAAAGTCCATATTATAAGATAAAATGTCAAAATATCAAGTCACTAAGCACAACCAAAATTAATCCATATATAAAGTGCTCTGGATTAAAAGGTGCACTGTCAGGTTTAGAGACAATTTAAGTCCTTTAAGTGTGTCTTATAGTCTAGACAATATGGTAATTGTAAGTAAAGGACCTCTATCATTTGGCAGAGGAAAAAAATCTGTATCATCTTAGAAATATGAGCGACATCTGGTAACAAAACTGGACTTGGCCCCAAAAAAATCCATACATCGATCAGTAATGACAATATAGTTCTTGAATAAAATATTTAGTTTTTGAAGTTTTATTACAGCTGTCTTTGAACTGGATACACTTATCTATTGTAGGTTTTCGATATATCTTTTAATTCTCTTTTCTGTCTTCTGTACAGCTCCATCTGTGACAGGAGTCATAAATTGTCCAATAATTCCAATAATTGGCCTATATAATGTATTACATGGGATGGGCTGCCATTCAAGCATGGTAATAAATTAATGCATACCTTTTTAACACTTTTTTCCCTTTATAGGAAATGACCCACTCATGGCCTCCTCTCCTTACAACGATACACACACCTTGCACAGATGAACCCTCCAAGTCCCCATTCCCAGCCAAAGTAAGGGATTACTCATGTCAGTCTTGATTTAATGCCCCCTCGTTGCACATTGGCGTTGTTGCCACTTGTGGTATGTTAAGAACACTGCAGCTGCACAGTTAGCAGTTGATTCGCTGTCCACATTCGGGGCTTGCTAAAGGATGATGCTTTTCTATTTTGAGCTCATGTTAACATTTATACTGTGCGCACAAGAAACTGAAATTTCTTCCTACACACTTGAAGAGTTATGCAGCGTGTTGTCGTCATACTAAAATAGGGTTTTCACGTTGCTCGACACTTTGTCACGTGTGGTCTCGTGAACATTGTAGCATCTATGGATTACGTTTAAGACAGTAAGTTGTGTGAATTAACATCAAAGTGCATACCACATGTTACAGTAGCTGCAACATAGTTGAAATAAAACTACTGACTGATGTGTCATCTGTGTTAAAAGCTGTTTTTCTGTTTTCACAGGAAGCAGGACATGTCTCTTCATATCCAGGACAAAGTGAGTAAGACACAGTATAAAACAAAACACAAGCCAGAGCATGAATCAGAACCAAGACAAATACAAAGAATGATGTCACTGGACACTTAAAAGACAGGTTGGAAAGCCCATTCATACTTAACATTCAGTATGAACACAGAAAATGTGTTAATTTTACTGAGATGCAGCGATAAATCTACTTTACTTTGTCTTTAGATATACAAGTACTAACAGAGGATATACTACAAATACAAGTACTAACAGAGGATATACTACAAATACAAGTACTAACAGAGGATATACTACAAATACAAGTACTAACAGAGGATATACTACAAATACAAGTACTAACAGAGGATATACTACAAATACAAGTACTAACAGAGGATGTACTGCTACTATAAATACAAGTATTAACAGTAGATATACTGCTACTACAAATACAAGTACTAACTGTAGGTAGGATAGGTAATCCACAAAGTAGATGGTTTGTAGTTTGAACACCATCTCCTGCCCAGATGTTGAAGTGTCCTTGAGCAAGACACTGACCTCCAAGTTGCTCCGAGTGGCTCTGTTGGTTTAATGTATCATGGAAATTTAGCAGGAATGTTTGCTATTGTGATGCTATGAAACCACTGTTCTGTTGCTCATGATTTTTTTTTCTCTTTGAAGCGATGTGTCTGCCGTAAGTTTTACAGCTGCCTTCTCTATTTTGAGAGCTTACCACAAAACACCAGAGGAAACAGAAACAAGCCTACACTTTTATCTCACATTCAATCCAGCTAACAGAGCAACAGCCTGTAGAACAAAACAAAGTGAATGGTCGTCCTTTAAAACTTCAAACTCCATATTGTTGTGATCTGATGGCTTTGGTCATGTTGAGTCACATCGATGCAAATAGACTTTTAACCCTCTGGTATTCAAGCGTGATTATTATGCACAACTTTGCACTTTATGTAAAGAAACCAAACCAAAAAAAACCCCTTCATATTATTTTTCAAAATTTAAATAAGATCAGCATTCAAAAGTTCTTCCTTTTTACATGCTCTTTAAAATTCTAGACATCAACTAAAATGACTCGCTGTTCTCGCTGTCCTGTAATGTCTTCAAAAGTAGTCACTTGCTCTATAAAGGGTTAAGGACTTGCAAAGTAAATTTGATATTAAATGGCTCTGATGTTATCCTTATACCTGTCATGAATCCATGCACATGTGTCAAAATATTTATTGTTAATTTTAGCCAATAGTCCATTTAATGAGGGAAAGTGTGGAGGCCAAGCATTGGTCGGTGTAATATTAAACTTTTGCTGATGCAAATTGATCTGCTATCCAGTGGTACTGTGTGCATGACAAATACTTATCTTGTTAATGTTTACAGAAGGTTTTTGCAGCTGCCTTTACTCATCTGTGATGTTCAGTTAACTAGTGTTTTTTTGCAGTTCAAATTACAGAGTAAGCTGTGCAGTTTTATGGAAAAACTGAACAGATGATCGTGATGTTGTGATATTGAAGGTTCTGACAAAACATTGTAGGATTGTGACTGTAAATGTTCCCATACTGACATGATGTAGTAGCAGGAATCCATTAAATATTTTTCTTACTTTATATTTCTCTTTACAGAAACCTGTCACCCCTCCACTACAGATCCATTACATCTCCAACGGAGCTCCTCATCGTAAGTCACTCAGTGCTTCAAAATATAAAACTTAACACTTCTTTCTCTTTTTCTTTTCTTCATTACTATTATAAATTTTTATTAATTATTACACTCTTCTTCTTCATATTAATGCTACTGGGTGTATTGTGTGGTTTGAGCTTTGTACATTGGTGAATGTTGTGTGTGTTTTTTAGTTTACCTGCAGAGGCACATTCCAGTGAAGTAGAGTCTGCCAGCTCCAGTGACTCTGAGACTAACTCAAAATCAGAGTCAGACAGTGAGAGTACAATCGAAGAACCACTGCAACCTCTGATGAGCAGCTCTGTGAAAACTGACGTAAGCTTTTAGTTGCATCCACACTAACAAAGCAGAGCCCTCTTCATATGCATACATGTTCACAACATTGTCGACATGTAGTGGTATTGGAATCTAAATAAGAGATAAAGAAAAAGGGGATTTTTTTTTAACGAATGGGGGGAAAAAAAACCCAAATGAAAGCCTTTTCCCTCCATTGCCATAAAGCTGAGTGCAGTAACGTTTGTTCATTTTAACAGGGACTTGAAGAGTATGTTTTAAAAAATGCTTTTATATGTCAAACCTTGTGCTCCATTTACTTTTAGGATTTAGTTCTTAGACCACTTCTGTTGTTTTTTTAGCTTCCCAAAACCAAACATCTTTGAATGTGGGCAAACAAAAATGGAAAACAATAATGCAGACCGTTATTTTACTGCCCTTGAATTATCACATTGTTTTTCAAGTCAATCTTGAGTATTCCCTGTTAATATAACATTGATAGTGAAACATAGGAGGCCCTGTCCCAGTAAATGTCATCATATGATATTCATTATTGCAACAGTTAGTGACAATTGTGTGGTATTATCAGCCCCTGAGTCAACTGATCACTGTTTGAAGACTGTGTCTGTGTGTTTGTATACATTAGAGACCTGTTATACTGATGGGTCAGTTACATGAGTTTGTTTACCTCTGCGGTTTGTGTCTAAAATTTGGGTCAGTACCATTGAAACTGAAATGTACAATTCAAAGATATGAATCTGTCTTCTTGTCTAATTAATGTTAAGGCATACTGTTGGGTGCTACATTTGTTTTGATATGGCAGGCAACTATTGTTACTTTGATATTTAAAGGAGACCTACTATACTGATCCATGTTTTTCTATATACATACAATGTTATAATGTCAGATGTCGACTGCAAAGTACAGAACATGAGCTATAGTGTTTATGCTGTAACCCTGTAACGTGGTTTCATGTCACTATAAACGGCTCATTGCCAGGTGTGTACAAAACCTCACGTCAGGTTGAAACGTCCAATTGGGACGAACGGGCCCACCAGGCATATAGTTCAAACTTTCCCAGGAGTTATTTAGCAAAAGTAGCTGTGGTAATACTTGCCAAACTGACACATCTTGGTCCATTCTCCTCAGCTGTAGCATTTTTTTTTTTGTCGTCTTTCATTGTCCGGGTCAGACACGGGGTCCAACACGTATAGACGCATATCAAAGACGGACATTTTTATAGCGCTGTAACTTAACGTGTAATTGTCCGAAGTATTAACGTGTTTGATTCCTCTTGATTGAATAGTGAGAGTTGTGTGCCAGAGAAGTTTATATTAAAACCAAAAAGCATGTGACTTGATAGCTCTGTGTCCAGTAGCTTATGTTAGCCTAACGCTATCACGCATTTCAGCCATAGGCAGAAATCGGCTTCGACTGGGACTTTTCTGAACACTGGTATGAGATAACTATGGAGTTTTTTTGAGCTGGAAATCATGTAAAGCTACTCTGTGGGTTCTTAAAACTCTCATAATAATAGTTAAGACGAGTAAAAGTGGAGTATAATAGGTCTCCTTTAAGGTTCATGTTGAATAGAAGACTAATGATAACCAATTTGTTGTTTGTCCTTTTTAAAAACTATTGTTGTTTTTTGTCAAAGATGTCTACTCCAGCAGTGACTCACAGTGACTGGCAGTTGGGGAACTGGATCAGGTCCAACCAACAGAACTCTAGCACCGAAGGCCTTGGAGCTGCACATGTCTCGGAGAGCCCCATCCCACAGAAACAGATCCCACCCACACAAAGCTTCAAACACAATAGCGTGGACGTTGTCGACCCCACCAGGGAGTCTCGGTCTCAGCTTCCTTCTAACCAAAAGCAATTCAGTGACAGCTTCACCAATTCCAAGCACAGCACAAGTTGTCAGGACAGTTATTATCAGCAGCAAAACCAAAACTCTTCCTCTACTACCCTGAGCAGCTGTACTGGAATCAGGAAATGTTCAGGAAACGCCAAGCTTTCAGACCCAGTAAAGTCGGCACTAATGGAAAACACAGAAGATACTGTCGTTCTAAAAGCTAACCAAAATACAACTGCACGAGGAAAAGACTCATGTTTGACAAAGAGACCTAAGGTAAAAACAAAAACTGGACACTGCAAGAAAAGTGAGGATGGCAGTAATCTTAAAGACAATAAAAGTAGTTCTAAGTGCACCTCTCTAGACAAAAGGAAGACTGGATCAGAGGGTGGGCACGATATCTCACAGGTCCAGTGTGGTCATTGTCTATGTGGTATGAGATATTCAAAGCTCTGCTCCTGCCCCACGCACAGTCTGCTTCCTCCTGACCAGCCATCTCCTGCCACGTTAGTCACATTTAGCTGTAATAAACCTGAAGCATCCCCGAAAATCACCAAGATGCCTCAAAAAATGTGCCCTGAAATCCAAGCAGAGCGTACAGTTAAAGTGTCCCAGGACAACAGTAAGGCTCCGAGGTCACTGGTGGTGAAGATTAACCTAAAACTCCTCTCAAGGATCCCGTCTGGCATTCATCAGGACACACCCATCAGCAGTACAAAGAAACCAGCAGTCGAGGAGACGCATGGAGGAGCCAGCGATGTCTGTCTAACTCACAAACTCCCCAAAACCAGCTTAAAGACGACAAATCCAAACGTGAGAAAAATGAGGGTCCTAACATACACAGACGGTGCACGTACACATCAATGCGTCCTCTTTTAATGCAAGCGTATGATCTGTTTGTTCCAGGTGGAGGTAGACAATACAACTGTTCCCAGGAAGAAACGGCGTCTAGAAAATAAGAGTTCATCATCAGTCACTGTCACACTTAAGTAGGTCCAACAAATCCAAAACAGTTTTTTATGAAGAACATCTAACATTATCTGGGAGGAAATGTCAGTATTTATTAACGCTGGTCTATATGAATACATCTATCTGCGATCATTAAAGGTCTTTAGACCTGTTAAAAAAAACCCCCTTTTTTGTTATTTTAAAGCTAATTGCTGTGATTCCTATTCTTCAAGCTGTGGAATGACCATGGGAAGACCTGAACACACTGAACAAATATTGAAATAACTTACTCTCCACTTTTATGTATAATTTATAAATACTTTCATGTTCAATCTAATAAACTGCATTTTGTGTTCCCAGTGTTCAGAAAATGTTATGTGCAATGTTCCAATGCTATTGCTGTAAATATATTTTATTTCAAAGTTATATTTAGTTGATTCAGTAAATGTATGAGGTACAATGATGTGATGCCTGATCTGACACCCTAAAAATCACCTACAATTTAGCACATTTTTGCTTTGAAAAAACTATGCCTGTCTAGATTACTAATCTATTGGGTATCACCTTATAGGGAATTTAGTCATGTTTCATGTGATACCCCCCAAAATACCCTATGGTTAATGTAGTGAAGTTATGAGGCAAAATATGGCAAAATGTCAGGTGTTTTTTTTTTGACAAAAATAAACATTAAATGGTTCATGGCTCATGAGGCAGGCCTTCACATGTTCCAACATCTAAATAATTTGATATCTGGTCATTCCACAGCTTGAAGAATGGGAATCACAGCGATTGGCTTTAAAATAACAACAACAAAAATTTTGAACAGGTCTAAAAGGTGTATTTATTGCTTTTAATGTCTGATTACTTTTATTCTGTCTGCTTTAATTTGTGTTTGCTCTGTTTTCTATTTGTTGTTATTGTTGTTGGACTCTTATTGTTCTGTTTTTACTGCATGTAAAGTGTCTTTGAGTGCCATGAAAAGTGCTATAGAAATAAAATGAATTATTATTATTATTATTATTATTAAAGCTCTTTGATCCTTGTCACCTTCAGAGGTTCCAATAATCCGTCGCAGGACAGAGAGCGAAAGAAGGAAAAGAAAAGTCACACATCTTTACATCTTACATTGGCACCTGGAGATGCAACTAAGAGAACACAAAATGAACACAAGTCTTGTACTGGGGAGACCCCGGAGTCTAGTAAGGAGGCCGGGAAGAGCAGAGACTCCCACAAGCACAAGAAGAGCTCAAGAAAAAAGACGGAGCACCTCAACTCTGAAAAGGTAACTCTGACCTATTATGTCTTCAGTTATAGACTCTAAAATGACCAGATTTAATTAAGTGTAAAACGGCACAATTAATATTTTAAGCAAGACATAAATTACTTCCAAACAGAGGTACTCGCATTCTGTACTTTAGAAGTACAGCTACTTATGTGAAAAACTACTCTGGTAAAAGTAGAAGTACTGATTCAACTCATTTTTTTGGAAGAAAAAAAGTATAAATTTTCAAGTGTAATGAAGTACAAATGTAAAATGTAAAACAGCCTTTTTTTCCAGAGATGAAATAATACATATTTAACCAGGAAAATTAGAAAAGTTTAAAAAGTTTCCAAAAATAAAGGCTTTAAAAGTAAATTACTGTGTAGAATATCTGTTTTATCAGGTCACGTTACTCAGTTTTGTGGTTATGGGCAGGAAATTATGGAGGGAAAAACACCCACAATTAAGATAAAATGTCATTATGAGATAAATAAGGCCTAAATATGAGAATGAAAAAAATAAGGTGGAGATAAAGCTACAATCATGACATTAAAAAGTCAAATTTATATGACAGTCATAAATACGAGATAAGAAATGCATAATTGTGAGAGTTAAAATTATGAGATAAAAATCCACAATGTTTAGACGAGTCATAATTATAATATAGAAAGTCAAAGTTTCTGTCCACTGATTTTATTTATTTATTTATTTTTTCCCTCTGAAGTGATTTATTTTTCCATGCTGCCACATCTATTTAGTATGTAATAGTAACAAGTCTTGATAAATTAATTGATTAATGTAAATTGTCCATAGGTGTGAAGGTGACAGTGATTGTTTGTCTATATATGTTCAGCCCTGAGATGAACTGGAGACTCATACAGGGTGACCTCTGACCCCACCTTCATCCATTGTAGCTGGATTTGACCCCTGTGACCCTAGTGAAGATAAAGTGGGTTCAGATGATGAGACGAGATAGTAACAAGTCTATTCTGAGAATGTAAGGAATATAAAGAACAGATATTTATGAAAAAATGTAGGGAGTAAAAGGAAAAAAATTGCAGAAAAATAAATATTGAAGTATATTATTTAGGTATCTGTTCTTAACTTAAGGAAAGTAACAAAGTCCTTTTACTTAAGTTACTTTCCACCTCTGCTTCAAAATAAAATACAGAATTTGTTCGAAGAAGGAATTTAAATAAAAAAAAAAGTGTATAGTGTCAGAACAACTGTAAAAGGATGTTTCAATCACAAGGGTTAAATGTTGCAACAGTTGAACAGAAGAGTTGAAGTTTGAAGTTTATTTCAAACAAAAATAAAAAGCTGAACGAAAGTCAAAGAGGAACTACAAAAAAAAACTAATAGTTGTTACCAGTCAATAATTACTAGACTCTCTTTTACACTAATGACTGTTATGGCAGTTATGAAGTTAACATGTTTTCTACCTTGTAATGGCAGCAGAAGTCTGTGAAGGACAATCTTGCGTTGCCGTCATGCTCAGAGTCAACCACGGGAGCTACAAGCAGCAGCAGACCCCTACTAAAATTTGAGGACAGGTAAGATGAGTCTAGAACAAGAGTGTCAAACTGGAGTCCTGACGGGCCTGTTTTTTTTTTTTTTTTTTTTTTTTTTTTTTTAAATATTTCCCTCTTCTATCACAACTGGAAGCCTTTACATCATTAATAGGCTTCTGCAGAGATGATGATTATTAATTATTAAGTGTTTTAACTGTGTTTTTACTGAGTTTTGTTCATGGAACAGGTGTCAAAAAGTAACTAATTTAGAAAAAAGCTAAATTAAAACTGCTGAGACCAAATTTCAATACTTGTTTTCTTTTTTTCCCCATGTTATTTATAATTTTGTAAATATTTTGTAGTTTTTGCTCATATTTTTTTATTTTAATTTTGTTCCATTTGTGCCTTACTTTGTTAATGTAACTAATTATTTTGTTGGTTTATTAGTTTTTGTTAATTTTATTGACGACTTTGGACAATTTTTTTTTCTCCTTTTTTCTTTGTTTTCATTTACTGTGGAGCGGTTAAAGGGTTAACTGAATCATGTCAAAGAGGGAGATATTTAAAACATGTAAGACACCAGCCTTCGAAGACTGTAGTTTGACACCTGTGTTCTAAAAGATGAAGTGGTAGAAAGAGGTTCACATTGTATAAAGTGACGTCAATTGTTAGTGATATTTTGCTTTTTTAAAAAAAATGAAATTATGCATTTTCCTACATTTCCCTGTGGTCTACATAAACTAAATACTAGACTAGAGTTCTGCATTAATTTAACTCCACAGGTCCATTTTCATCACAAAAAACAAAAAAAATAAATCACGAAATGCAATAATATATGTATAAATAAGTATATAAATACATTTTAAAAAGTGTAGATAATTGAATAAATATATAAATGCATTAAAGCAAGCTTTGAATTATTTTTACATTTATTTCTGCATTTATACATTTATTTATTTCTAATTTAGTCATGTTTTCCCCCTCATATTACCCTGTATTGTTAATGTCAGTTGTGGTTCGTGTTTCTCATACATTTTTTTTCTTCTCCAGACATTATCCAGTGAAACATTATATAAAGGAAGCAAAAAGACTGAAGCACAAAGCAGATGCAGAGGTAAGGTGTCTCTTATGTTTACAGTACATTAACAAATAATTAAATGAGATGACATCAGTATATGTATTTGTCCATATATATATGTGACCCACCACCACGAAACCAGGCATAAGTGTCTGGAAATCAAAACTGCGTTATGTGTGTATCTTGGTAGAGTGGAAACTAAGGTTTAAGATGGTGAAAAAATGATGTTTCTATCACAAGTAGAACCAAAGTTATGGTCATTTTAATATCCACATTTGGACACATTTTGCAATTTGCATATTTTTAGATATTGTCCGTTAAAGTTTTGGACTGTTTTGGGGTAGGAAGTCCTTAGCAACGCATAATAATTTGTATCCGATTGACACAAATTGTTGACAGATGTTAAAGGACACTCTGATGGACATGTCACAGAAGTTTTATATATTATAATAATAGGACAGAAGTGTGACGTATTATAATCATTTGGCTTACACCATTGGACAGAACATTCAATATAAGCTTTTACCTCGTACCAAACACTTGGGTGTTTACCCACGGAACGGAGATCGTTTTGTTCGGCGAAAAGAGGTGGAAGTCGTCTTTGTCTTTGCTCAGCAATACCTGAACTTTTGTCGCCGCTTAAATAATTGACTCAATAAACACCTTTATTGATTGGATTTCAATGTAATGACCACAGGAACTGAACATAGAGGTGTTAAGGTACCGTTTTTTGATATGGTGTAAACAGAAATAAGAAATCACCTTCCAGCCTAAATTTGGCTGTAGCTCTGAACGGCTCAGCGCGACTTATGCCTGGTTTCGTGGTGGCGGGTCACATATTATATATGTCTGTCCTCTATAGGGGACAAAAGTCTGTCCATCGCAAATGGCATTTATTAAAAAATAAATGATTAATAAATAAAAACATTTTTTAAATGTATTTGGAAAGTGCCTGATACTACTTGTTTATTAATAAATGAACTTGTTTATTTTAATAGTCTGATAAGCTCAGTAAGGTTTTCAACTACCTGGATGCGGCTATGTACTTTATCGAGAGTGGGAACGCGATGGAAAAAGACCCACAGATCTCAATGTCTTCGTACACAATGTTTGCAGAGACTGTGGAGCTCCTCAAGTAAGAAGATTCCCTCAGTGATATGTGCAATTCTGTACCACATTCAAATGTTTTGGAACATCAGTGGCATATTTTGATAGTCTCATGTCATAACTAATTGCCTCAATCATGTTTTTGGCCAAGTTGTAGTAGATTTGCTTTGTCATTTGATAAAAGCACCAATAGTACCCCATTAAATTAAATGCATATGCGTTTCCTCTCATGCTGTCATTTCATAAATACAATAAATAAAAACATACATCTGATATATAGGTAAATATAAAAATGTAAGCGACTAAAAGGCTAAAACCAAAATGCAAGTGCTATGAAGTTATTGTTTCCTTCCTCTTCTACCACTTCCCTCATTTACTTTCCATAATGTGCAAGAATTATAACAATAATTGTTTGTTGTGTAATAACAATGCACTATTTATTCAGGATTTTTCAAATATTGATCAAAAATAATCCACTATTTTCACATAGACCTGGTTCATAGGTATATATACTGTTTAACATAGATGTACACACTGCTTTTATATTAAACACATTCTGTTAATAATATAAATTGCACTTATTCATGTTTTTGAGTTATTTATTTTTGTGTATTTTAATTTTACTAAGCTCTAGTGTTGAAGTGTAGGTTTTATATATATATATATATATATATATATATATATATATATATATATATATATATATATATATATATATATATATATATATTTTATTATTATTATTTATTTTTTAAAGAGGGCTATTTTTTCCACTGCAAAACATTAAGCATAACAGTTGATTTTGAAAACAATCCCTGTTTCTACCCCAGGTTAAAACCTAACTGTTGTTCTAAAGTGACCTGAGCTAATTACATAAATACAGACGGTAAAACATTTTGACCAAATCAACACATGAGATAAAAGAAGCAAAAAATACAATTACACAGACTTACATTTTTTTCATACTTTTTTCCCCATACGATTTTTAAGGGTCATGAGATATTTTGGCTAGAAATGGAAAAAAAACCCACTTGATAACATTTTTTGATTTTAATGTTTCCATTGTGTAGCCTTTAATGGCACACAACGCCATTAAAGGCTATTCTATTTTATTCTATTCTGGTCAGATTTTTTTTTTATTTAAACTGAAAACCTACCTTTTTAGTTTAGGTTTTATTTAAAGTTTTCAGTTTTAACATTCTTTTATTCTGTCATTTTTATGTATTTTTTATTTTGTTATTATTATCATTATTATATTTAAAAATTTTTAAGCTGTTCCTGTAACTGCAGGATAATGGGGGGCACTGATGTAAAACACTTTGTACTACATACACCATGTATGAAAAGTGCTATATTAATAAAGTTTGTTTGATTGATTCTATATCACAATTTGGCCAAAAATATGACTTGGTTAATGATGCCATGAGGCTAATGACATGATACTGAATGAATGTGTGCAGTGTTTAAAGGCATGCTCTCATCATCACAGGTTCGTCCTGAAACTTCTAAGCTCAGCAGGCAGTTGTACGTCAGCCACAGAAAAGGATTTCTTAGCTTTATGGTATGGCCTTGAAATGACAGAAAATACTGTATAAATGTAAATATTGCAGCTTTTTATTGTGACTCACATTGGATCCATGGAAACTCTTGGTTGATGGTAACATTGTGTTTTTGTGTTTTTCAGTTTGAGGTGTCAGTCTGTCCTGCAGATGACCATGTTTCGCTACAAACAGAAAACTGCACTAAAGTATTCGAAAACCCTCACTGACCACTTTAATGTAAGTCTAACAGAGTTACCAATGTTTATAGGGCATTCACAGAAATGCTCTCAATTCAGTTTCCAACTGTAGTGGATTATTGGAGGACATAACAATACTTTATTACTTTTGTAAAAAGTTTACATTTTCTTTATGGTTATGCAGAAAATCAAGGTTACTGTATTTGGTTTTTTACCAAACGTGGTGGGGTAAGGTAATGTCACAAAAAAAAAATACCTTCAAGATGTATATGTAAATAATACAAGAAAAACATTTGCAAGATGAAAGAAACACCTATATTACACAGGGCTGTCAAATGATTACAATTTTAAATGAGTTTAATCACAGGATTGATTTGGATTCATTTCGATTCATCATGATCAAAACACTTTATATTGGTTGATTGTTCTGTCTCAGGTTTATCTTCTTTTTTTTTTGGTCAAATTTCCCACAAAATACACAAAAATACTAGCCTAGCCGCGCTAGATGCCTCTAGCAGCAGCACGTCTAATTTGCTACCATAGACGGTCTAGTTATCCTCAATGTAACTTTTGACTAGATTTACCTGAAACTGGCCGACGAATCAGGGTGAAGTATAGAGTCAGAGGGCGGGCGTAACAAAGTGACGACACAGCTGCGACAATCCGGAGAGAAACGACTCTGGAAACGACCATAGAAGAAGAACAACAATGATTATAGATGGCTACCGACTGAGTGTAGATTTCCTTTCATCACAGATGAGTGAAGAATGTGAGAAAACGTCATCAAACTTTAAATTATTTTTACAGAAGTGACAACAGTCGTTCAGCTCCATAATCCACCATTTTCTTTAGTCATTCCTAACTTTCTCCAGACTCCTCCGTCAACTTTCAGTCGCTCTAACTACGTCATCCTAAAGATTACACTGATTGGTTGTAATACCGTCCTATTGCATACAGAGGATTTGAAAGACAACCTTTTAGCCCCGCCTCCCCTGATTATGAAGCACCACTAGACCCATACATGGAATGAATAGGGATAGCACTGCTAGGCTACAAAAATACAATAAGAAACGCAAAAAATGGGAAACGTGCTAAAATTAACTAAAAATCACACAAAACATAAAAGTGACAAAAATTGAAAAAAAAATCGTCTTTAAAAAAAAAAAAAAGCCAAAAAATTTGATAAAACATTCACAACATGTGCAAAAATAGGCTATATATATATGCACAATGAACATGTTTTTCCATTTAATTGCATTAAATTTTTTAACCAGATGAAGCATTATTTCGTGGTCGTGTTAGCTTTGACAGCCCTAACTTTAGAACATTAGACCAACATAAATGCTGGTCCTTTGAAACTTTTCCTTTACATTAGTACCATTACTTCATGGTACCGAACAAATCGGGTACACTCACTGTCCATTACAGACCTTAGAGACCACATTGGACCAGATGTTTCCTCACTGTAACCATCTTATTGTCTTGTCATGTATGTGGAGATGATCAAAACTAGTCACTTGTCCAATAAAGGGTTAATGGATTTTGAGGTCAGGGGGGGGTGTTAATCACTTGTATACGTCTGACAACTAAGTATCGGGGTTTTGTTTTTTGTTTTTTTAAATGTCTTTTAGAGTTCTGCACAAGCCACACCGGATCGTTCCAGGTAAGTCACCTAGTCCTCTTATCAGGGCTGCATCTGTTTTCCATTTGCATCCATTATCTTAATTCATGGCTGTATCTCTGAGGTCATCCACGTCTTGCAGCTCATTCCTGAATACACCCCACTTTTCCCTGTCCCTTAGAGGCAAAGACACCCCGTCAACCATCTCTCCAGCCAACACACCCAGCAGCTCAGGTCCTGGATCCAACCACAGCTCTGCAGGCTGCGTCACAGGTCCATTCAGCAGCACCGTGGTGGTTCCCCAGGCCATCGAACAAGTAGCTTCCACCTACGTCAACATCACTACATTACTCTTAAGCGCTCATGAGGTGTGGGAGCAGGCTGATGAGTTGGCACATAATAAAGGCAGCGGTAAGAAGATATGGAGGGAAACTGTGTATGGGTGGTTTTGATGAGAACACTTGGATAAAATATTAATCAGGGCTGTAGTCAAGACCACCTTTGTCCTTAACTCATAAAGACCCAAATATTCACCAGTGATCAAACACATCACCTGATCTGACATGTATGATACCCATTTATTAAATATAAATAAATCAGGTAAAATGCATTTTTTTCCTGCTTTTTTATCTTTATCATTTGGACGTTCAGAGGTGTTGTAGTTACCATGGAAACACTGTCATCTTTTACAACATCGATTCACCTGTTAAAACCCGAGGAGGTGGATCTATGACAGTGGATGGAGACAAGTAAATGTTTTCATGTAATAACCCTCAACTTAAATCTGAGCTTAAACGATCATCTACAGTGAATTAAACACAGGAAATTTTTTTATTGGAAAAAAAAAATCAGAAAATACAGAAGATTATATTTCAATGAATGGTGATAAATCACTTAAGGAAGGTTAAATATACAGAAAATTTCAGGACTGTCGTCAAGAACACCTTTGTCGAGTCCCAAGTCCTGGACCGTTTGAGTCCAAGACAAGACTGAGTCCAGGACCGAGAAAAAATAGTTGTATGCATGACAGTATGAAGTCTATTATTTTGGGTTGTTATTTTTTTTATCTAAAAAGCGAAAACAGTGTCACAACACCCAGGATTTCTAAGTAGAACCATTCACCTTGATGTGATGTTGTTTAAAGAAAACAGATTGATATAAGCTGATACAAACACTGATAGGTATTAGTACTATTACCACTGATAGGTACTAGTACTATTACCACTGATAGGTACTAGTACTATTACCACTGATAGGTACTAGTACTATTACCACTGATAGGTCCTAGTACTATTACCACTGATAGGTACTAGTACTATTACCACTGATAGGTACTAGTACTATTACCACTGATAGGTACTAGTACTGAGCATTTAAACAAGTAAAATACAATATAGCTTCAGTCCAGACACAGACCAGTATAACCAGTATAACCAGTATAACTAGTTTACTCCTATGGTTGGTTTATTCCTTCCCTGGAAAAACAATAATCTATCATTTTGTTTTATAGATGTGTGTTAATGAAAAACGCATCTATTTTCAGAAAACATTAAAGTTTGGTGAAATAAAAAATAAACAGAGTGCAATTTAAAATGTTGTTTTTATTTCCGAACAAAGTGCAGAAGTTGTTTATGGCGTACACACACACACACACACACACACACACGTTAATGTAAACACTTGAGGGTTTGTGTAGCTTATTGCATTAAAATTGTTCATTAACATGTTCAGCAGTAGTTAAAAAATGCTGAATGTGGTTCTTGAATCTGAAAAAAATTACCCTGGAAAGTTCTTGAAAGGTCCTTGAAATTGATGTTAACTAAGGTGTGGGAACCTTGTTATTAGGTCGAGAGAGATGTGGAGTGTCTATTTTTTGTTTGTTTGGTTTTTTTTTTCTTGCAGAAAGTATCTACAAATTGCAAAAGAAAATGTTAACTTCCAAATGTTACAGAAAACTGACAGTATTTTTGACCACTGCTCTTGTTAATGGACTAAACCCTGAGCGCTAATGTTTATTTAATGATCTTACGTGTCTCAGGTTTGCTGACGGAGCTGGACTCGGTTCTGGGTCGACTGAGCCTAACGTCGAGTACGAACACCATGGTCCGTTACACACGGCAAGGTCTTCACTGGCTGAGGACGGACAGCCAGAAGGTAAAATGACCAACCTGCTGCTGCTTGGACTAGAACAAAAACCTCCAAAGTCTTCCAGCTGCCTCTCGCTCTCTCGCTCCGTACCTCACGTCAGATGTGGCCACGCCCACTTCGGTGCTTCCTCGGGCTGCACTTCACACAGACTTGATCTCATCTCACCAGACAAACGGACAAAGGTGTAAAGCTTCATATTGTGTTGTTAGATGTGGGAAATGTCCAAGTAAGCCAAAGAGATCAAAAACACTTCTTATTTATTTCCACTTTGGTATTTCAGTAGGTCTCTTTTTATATTTATATATATATATATATATATATATATATATATATATATATATATATAAAGGCTACATCGGACACATTCTAAGCTTGAAATGACCTAATATAGTGGTAGCACATTATTATAATGTGTACAAATCAGGGCTATATCGAAGAAGAACATTAATTCAGTTTGGTTGAAAGTTCAACCAAAACATAACCAAAGCAGTGCGAGTCTGTTCCATAAGTGCCATATGGTGGTGACGATTGTTCAAGTCCTAGACTTATTTAATAACTAGACCCCATATTAGTCACATCAATCCATCACTGAGTGTGTGTGTCCCATACAAGGGAAATGTAAGCTTTATCTGGATATGAGCACTGATATTTCCTGAGCTGATTTTAGTGCATTATTTGTAGCCCAGATATATACTGAAATATCTGGGTTTAAAATGTTTTTTTTTTCCCCACAGTGACGCACTGGGGGAAAAAATTAAAATCTTACCAAATGTATTTTTCCTCATTTCTAGTCCAAATATCTTATTGCATTTATTTAAAGAGCAACTTTTCAGTGACATATAAAGAACAGACAATCGAGCTTAAAAATATTATTTCATGGAATCTCACCATGGTCATTTTTACTTGTTCCATTGGAATTTTTTTTTTTCTGCTGGAATTGAGCCAAAAATAAATAAAAATCCTCAATTAAGCAAATAAAATAAAAAATCATCCTTTCCAATCACCCGTTCCCCTCGTGCAGAGGGGGAAGGTCATGCAAACCTGGAGCTTCTCAGACCCAATGGAACCACAAAGGACGTTTCAAACATTCCTTATTTACTCATTTTTCTGCAATTTAGACAGTGTTGGTATGAGACTTAAAAACATCTGAGCAGTTTCAAATTATTTTAGATTTATTTTACTTTACAGAAAGTATCCACCCATGTGTGTCCAATTGTGGATATTGGTTTGTAAGTTGTTTTAATCCATGTATTATATCCAACACAAAAGACAGTGTTGGTAGTATTGAATTAAGTAAAAAATAAAATGAAAAAATCTGCCAATGGAACAAGTGAAAAATGATCTTCATAATATTTCTTGAAATTAAATTTTCTACATCTATTGTCTAGAAATCAGTTCTTTATATGTCACTAAAAAGTTAGTCTTGAGGCGACCGTGTCCTTTTAAGGGTGATGGGATATTTTGACTAGAAATGAGAAGAACACACTTGGTAAGATTTCTATTTTTACAGTGCAGCCATCTAGACATATCACCTGAAGGTTCACACCTGACCTGAGTAACCAGTTAAAGTGGGGTTTAAAGGGAGTAAAAATAAGTTTAGCTCATTTTTTAGATGATTGGGAGTACATACATAGAGTTGACATCGAAGTCACACCATTTAGATGAACATTTAGAAATTTCGATTTTGCCGTTTTGAGCCAAACTGTGTTAACATTAGGACATGACATGAAACTATTTTCAGACTAACTCTTCTAAAGTTCTAAACAACATCACACTGACGTGGTAGTAAGTGTCCTGAGGTCTTCATGTCCTCAGATAGTGTGTCCACAGTTACTGATCTACACACATGTACCTCTATATTCATAAAACGTCTGTAGAAGGAAGCCCGAAATAGTCGATTGCCGAGTGCAGACTTAGACGCTCTGGAAATTCATGATTTCGTTGCATTCGACTATTTCGACTTCCTCTTAAAGACAGTTTTTGCATCAGGAAAGGCTTGAGATATAAGTAACTGTGGACACACTATCTGAGGACATGAAGACCTCAGGACACTTGGGTTTGTCTTTAGGGACCCTCTACTTACTACCACTGAAGTGTGATGTTGTTTAAACTTTACAAGGGTTAGTCTGAAAATAGCATTTGGTGTCGGTAAAAACACATGTTCTAATCACTTCCATGTTAACACGGAAAAATCTAAATTTCTCAATGTTCATCTGAATGATACTCCCAATTATCCAAAAAATTACCTAAACTTACTTTTACTCTGGATAATTTCTTTTAAGCCCCCCCCCCCCCCACACACACACACACACACACAGAGCTTAGCTCTTTTCTTCTATATATTTTCAGGGTAAATCTGACACTCTAACACGGCAGAAACATCATGTTCTAGCAACCAATGTGACTTCTAGGTTATTAATTATCATAACTTTTATCCAGAATTCTGACATTAAACACATTTTCATATCATGTCTTATAATTATAGAGACTGAAAAGCCCTGAAACACTAAAGATTGCTCAGAAGTATCATTCCCACATTTTGCAGCAGTTTTTATTTCTATTAAAATCATTACATTTTCATTTAATTCAGTTTTAGTATGAATGATTGGTGTGATTTGGAATCGGGGATTATTATTTTTAAAATTTTTTATTGACATTGTTTTTCTTCACAAAAATCCTAGACTTGTCACTAGAGGGCAGTAGCCATGAAAACTTCCGAATGGATTTTGATGAAATTTTCAGGGTAATGGGGCGATCAACACATATATGGTGGGGTGCCTTGGTGGAGGTCTGCACTCTTTTTTTTTTTTTTTTCCCCCGTGTTTTAAGAGTGACCGTGTGACAACGCCTGATGTTTACGTTTGAAATCAAATCTAGCTGTGCAATATTTGGATGTATTAGACCAGGGGCGTCAACTCCGTTTTAGTTCATGGACCACATCCTCCCAATATGATCTGAAGTGGGTCGGACCGGTAAAATGATAACATAACCTATGAATAATGTCAACTGTCAATATTTCTTTGCAGTATTGAGTGAAAAATGTAAAGTTACACAATGGAAAATGTTGACATCTGACAACTATCTGTTAAAAAAATCATAATATCAAAAAACTGACATTTCTTAAATAAGTGCAGTTTTAACAATTAAATGCCTCAGTTTATCATTTATATTAGAACACACAGATCACTGTGGATCTACAAATACACTAAATATTTACCAATAGAACGTTTCACTTATTCCTCTTAAGGATGTTCATATTTATTCTGATTATTCAAATGTTTTACAAAATGACAGTTTCTAAATGTAAAGAAAGTATGTTTTTCCTCATTTCTAGTCCAAATATCTCATCACACTGGAAAAAAAACCACACTCATCTAAACATTGAGTTTCAGTGAAATATAAAAACTTATTTTTAGACAATAGATCTGGAAAATGTCATTTCAAAAAATATTACTAAGACAATTTTAATTTGTTCCATCGACAGATTTAATTTTTTTTGCTTGAATTCTGCAAATAAAATAAAATCCGTTCTTCCATCTCATTGAAAAGCTACTTTTTGGTGATTAGATATTTCGACTAGAAATGAGAAAAATACACAAATTTTGATTTTTTTCCCCCAGTGAATAAAAGCTAAACTCATATATAATTTTAAATGTTTATACTAATCAAAGAATAACAAAAAAAATTGTCATTATTTTTCGGTTATGATAATATGTTACTGGTCTGATTCACATTAGATGAAATTAGTTTGAATGTTGGAACCTGAACTGAAATAATTTTAACGTTAATTGTTAAAATGTTCAGTCTCACTTTTGCATTTCACAAATTCATCCCATGGTTCTGGTTGAACCCTATTTGGGAGTGGGGGGTGGGGGTGTTTTGGCCCACGGGCCGCATGTTTGACACCTGTGTCTTAAGAAAAACAAGTGCAATTTCAACAATATTATGTCTGGGCTTATTATTAATATACAGATCATGATTAATCTATTTTGTCCGAATTCTTATTTTTTTCCCTTTATAATATTTTCCTGTTCGTATTTATGTTTTGAGTTATTCATGTTTTATTGTGAAGACTGTTTGTAAATGTAAATGTTTTCATAAGGCAATTTGACGCCCTTGACTGGTCATATCCTTTATAATTTTTTTTTTTCTCCATCCCATCGACCGTCTTTTGGCCCCAGGACCATATGTTGACTGTCACTTCACTCAGACAATGATCATTTTATTTATATATATATTTTCTTTTGCATCATCGTAGTTACTAGTACGATCTGTTCCTTCGACGATTGAGACCAGTTTGTCCTTGACCCTTGACCCCCCCCCCCCCCCCCCATTAATCAGACACTAGTTTCCCTTTTGGTTCCGCTTTCTTTAACCAGGGGTGTTAGACTCATTTTAAAGGGATAGTTCAGTATTTTTCACATGAATCTGTATGTCAACAGTGTCTTTAAGGTTAGGGTTAGTGACTTACCCCCAGACCGTGTCCTGTGACTTGAGTTCTGGTCCATTCGTGGTCCAAGCGAAAGTAGTCCCGGCAGGTTCCCTGGGGTCACGAAATTAAAAGGTGTTTTTCTCTAAACAATATGTGTTTGAATGAGTGATTTATTTGCAGCCGCACAACTGATGAAAGTAGTTTGCTAAGGCGCACAGTTGTTAGCAATGACAACGCTAGCATATTGATCGAGAGAAAGTAGCTCCAAACAATCACCAGGTCTTTTGTTCCGTGATGGTTTTTTTATGCAAATACATCACTCATTCAAATACATTTTGTTTTGAGAAGACACGTTTTCATTCTGTGACCCCAGGAAACCTGCCGGGACTACTTTCACTTTGACAAAAAAACGGACCAGAACTCGACTCATAGGACACTGTCGGGGGTAAGTCGCTGTGGGTGCACCAGAGTAAAGACACTGATTCTATACAGATTCATGTTAAAAATACTGAACTGTCCCTTTAAGTTCAGGAGCCATGTAAACACTGGGAAAAAAAATAGTCCAAATATCTCATCACACCCAAAATTAAACCTAATCACCTGAAGAGGAACTTTTCAGTGAGATATAAAGAATTTATTTTAAATACAAAATCATATCAAAATAATTTTTCACTGCTTCCATTGGCAGATTTTTTTTCTTCTTTGCTGAAGATATTTTTGCTTAATTCAACAAAAAAAATTTTTTTTGAACCGGTAGCATTTTAGTTAACGGGTGAGTTCATAACATGTTCATAACGGCTGCATAAACTGCACATGAAACATTCATGACAGTTTCATGAGACACAACTCAACATTCATACCAAGCCTTTCATGAATGTAGAAGACAGAACGATGACAACTTTTCAAAATAAAAGTTCAACAATCGCAAAACAGCACTGCTATTTTTTTCCCCCAAACCCTCTGACCATCACGTCTGAGTCGATGGGTTAGTCCACTGACAATTTGTTTAATCATGTAACCTTTGCTAATGATTTATCTTTTGCGAATGGGAATGTCCAACTGTCCCAGATAGAGGCAGCAACGGGACGGGTACTCCACGGGATTGCTTTTTGAGTGTTGGACTTTTATTTTGAAAAGTTGTCATCGTTCTGTCTTCCACATTCATGACTGTTGAGTCATGTCTCATGAAAACTTTATGTGCAGTTTATGACAACTGCTATGAACTCACCCTTCCAGGAAAGTGTTACAAAAATTTAAAGAAAAAAATTGGCCAATGGATCAACTGAAAATTATCTTAAATCCCATTTTTCCAGATCTATTTTCTAAAAATAAGTTCTTACACCTCATTGAAAAAATACCATTTAAGTGATTATGTCTGATGTTAAGTGTGATGAGACATTTAAACTAGAAATGAGGAAAAATACACTTAATAAGATTTAGATTTTTATTTTTTTCCCTCCAGTGACAGTGATGGAAACATTAGAGGCGTGTTTTTTTTCCTTATGTCTGATGACGGCTGCGTCTCATTGGCTCAGTTAACTGTCAATCATCTGATAGAAAAGTAGCATTGTATTTTCTCCATGTGTTTTTGCACCTGTAAGCTATTTCTTGTTCACTTTTTCCCAAATATCACGTCAAGTGCGTCCGTGGGATTATAGCTTACCGACAAAAAAAAAACTGCACTTTTTCTTTTGCCCAGTATTTGACGTTTATTTCATTGTGTTACCACGGCAACCAAATGACTTGTCAAAATCAGCAGGACTGTCCTCTAAGATTTACGCTAATTTTTTCACACTTTGCAATATCCCATGAGTTTTGTCTAATCCCCCCCCCCACCTTTGGTGTGTTAACATATAGTCATTATAGGAAACTAATGAAAAAAACGTTAATTTAAAGTGGCACATTCAAATGTCTGTTTTCTAACTAATTCAATTCTATATGTTGAGTTTTGAGGAGGATCAACAAAATGTCCCTGCGTTTATTTTTCCACATTAATGAATCGATCTCGTCCATTTAAATAGTGACACCGGTGCCGTAGAATGTGGGGTTTTTCCCTTTTTTTTTTTTTTACACATTTGTGGGTCTTGAACAGACTTTGACATGTGATCTTTAGAGTTTTTTGCCACAGATGTTTCAACACCCTGGAGTTGGAACCGGTTTTGGACTCATAAACACTCACAGGTACAACTTCATCTCTACGTTTTTGTTGTTTAGTGTCTTTTTTTTCTCAAACCTGTGGCTTTATTTCCACCATATTTCCTTGTCATTTCATGATTTTTTTTATTTTTTTTATTTTATGAATTCATCTTCGACAACTGTTCAAGTTTACTTCTTGTACTTCTTGCAAAATGTGAAGGATGATTTTTTTTTTTTTTTCATTTTGTGATATTTGTAAAGAATTGTTCTTGGAGTGTACAGAGATGAATAAACACCTGGAATAAATGGGGTTTTATTTATTTATTTCTACAATTACTCTATTCTATACATAATTCACAATCCGTATCCATTATGTTTTTTTATTCCGTACTCGTACTTGTCGTCGTCTCCCACTTCATCTGTGTCAGTCGCGGGGTCCGAAAGAAAAAATCGTAGCAGCTATCATGACTTGAATGTCATTGACAGTGCCACCCAGTGGTGGTTTTGTGCATTACATGCTTCTTACAAAAGGGGGAGGAGACTGCCCAAGAAGTTTGGTGTCAAAGGACTTTAATTTAGATCAGATATCAGGGTTCAACGTTACTTCTACCAAACGGTTGAGCTGATCAACAAAGGGTTAAGAGCTGGGGGTACAGAGGGTTCTGATTGGACAGAACGGTCACATGATGTCTTGATGTCAACCGGAAGAAAACAATTGCGTCCAATTCCTGTTTTGTTGAGCACTCTTTCCGTGATATTTAATTCTTCCAATTCTTTAATCAAATATTTAATTTCGCTGTGACTCCAACACTTGATTCGTTCATCTGGGAAAATGTTCCTACATTAATGTTGGCAGCACGGAATATGTGTGTAATTGTGACAGCGCAGTTAACTGTTTACATGTAACAGGAATGAACGTCGGAATAAACCAGTGACTAAATTTGGAATTAAGTTAAATTCAGAATGACCATTTTAAACTGGAATTAGACTTTTACACAGTGATCTTAAAGCAGGATGAACATTTATTCGGAATAAAAACTCCCATGTAAAAAGACTTAATGTTTTTATTACATATTACACCAGCAGAATGTTAGAGTAAAACTGATTATAATTTATCATACATTTTTATATTTATTACAATATGTACAAAAGATTCTTGGAACATCAGACCTGATGCATCAACGACAAAAACCAACGATTCATTTGAGGTTTGTCAAAATATTAGGTTTTTTTTTTTTTTTTACTTGTACGACAGGAGTGGACTTTTTCTAATTATTTTAAACTGCTGTTTAAACCATTACAGGCTTCAATAAATGAACGATGAGTAACTAACACTTGAAGCTGCTCTGTTGTCATGGAGATGAAACATCTTCAGGGTTATATTTACACTAAGGATAAGCGATCGATTCTGTCCTAAATCGAACCAACAGCCAACCAATTACGTTGCGTTCATTTGGTCACATGACACTGATACAGGAAGACAATCTACTATTGTGGCGTGTTCCAAGATCTGTACTTACCAAAGAGAATATAACTAAATATTAGTGTGATTCAGCTTCCTTTGATCCACTTACTTAAACATTTCTTAGCCTATAATAATAACTTACCACCACTACCAAATGTATTGATTGCAAATTGTAATGTGATGGATAAAAGATGATTGGTGATGATTTGCAGTCCAGACTTTTTCATAACTATTGCAGACTTCTAATCTAATAACTTCACACACAATAAATAAAGCACAGTCAATATTTATAAAATGGCCTATTTTACCTAAAGTTAAAGAAACACTTTTTAAAATCAAACATTTGAAACAAAGGATTAGAGTTTTTTTTTTTTGTGGAATAAAGCATGTGATTGTATTTATATTCTGTTGCATGTATTTGTATGTCTTGTCTTTTCCATCAGGGATCATGTTGTAAACAAGTGTTTACCCTTTTACATGTTATCCCTTAGATACCTTATCATGCTATATCCATAAATAAACCAAACCAAAGTGTATCCTGTTGAAGAGCTTCTTAAGAAAAGATTCAAATTTGAGGTGGATCAATGCTCCTTCTGCAATGCTGTTGATAAAACACTGGATCATTTATCTTTTGGGTGTCCTGTATCTGTGTTTTGGTCTAATATACATACTTGGATTTCACTAAAAAATTACCATATTTTCTGGACTGTAAGACGCACCTGTATATAAGCCGCATCCGCTGTATTTTCAAAAATATAATAAAAAAAAAAGAATATACAAGGCGCACCGGTTTATAAGCTGTAGATATTTGATGAAAAATCATATATTTACTGCATGTACAGAAGGATTTAACTATAAATGTAATAATTACATGTTTGTACCTGAACAGATTTTTTCCTAACAGTGACTTTAAACACAACAAAAACTTTACTGATTAAAATGAAACTGAACCAAGAGAAAAATAAACAGTATTTACCATATTTATTTTCATTTCTTCCGTGTTTTTAAATCACTTTAATTATCTTCACTCAAACCCATGAAGTCGTCTTCTTCTGTGTCACAGTTGAACAACCTCAGAACCTTCATCACATCTGTCTGATGATGATGATGAAGGGGTGAGGATTTGAAAAATAATTAAGTTGGTAATTTATCATTTTATCTGCTAAAGAAAAAGTAGCGTATTCTTCTTTGCATTGATTGTTGTAAATAGTTTTGATTCTAATTCAAGTTACAGCGCCCCTAGTGGTGGAACAAAAATCCACAGAATAGCCTCACCTTTGTATAAACCTCATGATTCAAAACATATGAAAAAAAGTAGCGTCTTATAGTCCAGAAAATACGGTAATGGTATACCATCCTTTGAATTACATCAACTGTAAAAAAAAAAAACATCTAAAGTACAGTAATGAAATACTTTTGCTTAGTTTCTTACCATGTCTGGTCACCAGTGACTATTTGGTCTTAATGCGTTAAGTTATTCTGTTTTATTGTAAGTAAGATAAAATATTTGGATTAGAAATAAGAAAATTAAACTTGGTCAAATTCATATTTTTACAGTGTTTAGTTGTTTTTCAGAAGAAGAAATACCTCTAAGGTTTAACAGTGTAGTTGGTGAATGAGGCCCAGCATCAGCAGTGATTTATGACAAAAACACTCATTAGTAGAACTGTACAACACTCGTAGGATGTTTCGGGTTCATGCGTCCATCACGTTTGCGAAGTTGGGGTTGGAGAAAGCGGGCTGCAACACAACAATGACGACAACAACTTAGCGTTTGTTTTTTACAGGAGCTAAAACAGATATATAGACTGATGGAAAACTCACCACGTCAAACATTTTACCAGTGTCTGTTCTGGTTGGGAGGCTCAGGCTGCTCAGTTTATATCCACGGACGATGAAGGCGTAGTACAGCAGTCCGACGATCAGGGTGACCAGAACCACGGCTCCGATGATGGCACCGGCTATGACCCCGCCATCTGAACACAACCAACACATCCACATCTGAATGCCAACACGTAAAGCTTAAAGGAGTCGTTCTATGGTTATTTCATTAATATTACTGTGTTCTTCATTGTTATTGAATATATTGTGTGGTGGTTCTATTTAAAAAAAAAACCTGGATTGTTTTGTTTCCAGCTGTTTTTTCACAGTAGAAAAACGACTTGAGAGTTATCCCCACAGGCTTAAACCCACATTGGTGACGCTAAAGTCCATCTGACGTCAGATGGACCGGCTTTTTCTGGGTCCCTGGTTCCTGTTGTTTAGTGTGAATGCAGTATGCAGCCAGTGGAGGTGATGAACCACTGTCAAAGGAGCATGTGTTGGTAAGTCTGGGTGAGCCATCACCATGGTAACGCTGGGTGAGCCATCACCATGGCAACGCTGGGTGAGCCATCACCATGGTAACGCTGGGTGAGCCATCACCATGGTAACGCTGGGTGAGCCATCACCATGGTAACGCTGGGTGAGCCATCACCATGGTAACGCTGGGTGAGCCATCACCATGGTAATGCTGGGTGAGCCATCACCATGGTAACGCTGGGTGAGCCATCAGATTCCAAAAGGGGAAAAGTGGTTTTCTGCGGAATGACACCTTTTACGGACTTTAGCGTCACCTATGTGGGGTTAAGCCCATCCCCAATTGCAGTGAATCAGAAGTAGCATTAGCATTAGCATCTACAAAAGAAGACTGCACCACAGTAGCTGCTGCACAAACTGGAACAAATGTCAGATCAAACTGGTTCATGTGTCTCTGTGGAAATAGACTTGTTTTTTTTTTCCCTGCACGTTTTCAGAACAAGCGACGGCACGAAACCTAGCTGGATGTTACTCTGGTAAAGGTAAACACACAGAACCAGGGGGGAGGGGGAAGTGTTCCTTCACAAATTCTGAGCCAATCAGAGGCGCCTCGTGACCGCGTCATAGACATGAATAAGGAAGTACCAGTAAACTCTGTTGTTTGACCTCAAGTCATTTTTCAACTGTGAAAAAAACAGCTGGAAATAAAACAATCTGGACGTTTTTGTTAAATAGAATCAACACACAATCTATGCAATAACAATGGAGAACACACTAATATTAACTAATATTAACAACATAACCATGGAATGACACCTTTAAAAACCCGCCAAAATAAAACTCCTAGCATAATTTCATATTTTTTGTCATGTTGTGATATTTGTGTAATTAAATACCTGAAATAAAAGGTGATAAATAAATAATACTACAATTAAAAAATGTTTTCTTCATGTTTTTTTTTTTTTTACATTTGTTTACTTTATCTGCATTACGGAAGCCCTGAGCCGTACATTCGGAAAAAAATATCTGCGACAAATCTGTGTAATTTTTTTGAGATGTTAAAAAAATATATATATTTTTTTACATCTCTCAAAATTTTGAGAGAAGTCATTGTGACGTATGCATGTGTAAACATTGTTGAAAAAAACCCAAATAAAAAAAAGTTTTTCAAAACATCTCGTAACAACATACTTGTCCCGTTATTTCGAGATTGTGTAGATTAGATTAAATAAAATTAGATCAAATCACATTGAGTTGAGTTTAAACAAAATTAGATCAGATTACAGTTTAGATGATATTAAATACAATTTGATTAGATGCATTTCGAATAGATTGTTTAGATGATATACGATTATATTACATTAAATACAATTAAATTAGATCAGATTAGATTGCGTTTAGATTAAATAAAATGAAATTAGATTAGACTGATTAAACTGATATAATTTAAACTCAATCTATTCGAAATGCATCTTATTTAAATTAATCTAAAATGGAATAGATTTAATTAAAATTATATCAGATTAGATTTGATCAAATTAGATGAGTTTAGATTGAGAGTAGATAACATTACATACATTTAGATTAGATCAGATTAAATTGAGTTAATATTAGATTAGACGAGTTTCGAGCAAATCACATTCAATTAGATGAGTTTAGATTGAGTATAGATTACATCAAGCAAAATTAGATTAGGTCAGATTTAATGAGTTTAGATTAGGTTTAGATACAACTTTAAGTGAAATGTATGATTATAACAGTGACATGGATGTAAAGACAGTGGAGGTTAAAGGTCACTTACTGTTACTGGATGGACTTTTAGTAGGAAAAATAGGACGTCCGTTATCGTCAGTTGAATAAACTGTAACAAGAGTTCAGCAGAGTTTGTTCATTCTGTCCATAGTTACATTTTCTATCACTTTATTCTAAACTAGTTCTGAAGTATGAGCTGTATATAGTACATATATTTCTATAAATGTAAAGAGTATAAAGTAGAGATATTTATATAAATGTAAAGAGTATAAAGTACAGATATTTATATAAATATAAAGAGTATAAAGTACATATATTGCTATAAATATAAAGAGTATAAAGTACAGATATTTATGTAAATGTAAAGAGTATAAAGTACAGATATTTATATAAATGTAAAGAGTATAAAGTACAGATATTTATATAAATATAAAGTACAGATACTTATATAAATATAAAGAGTATAAAGTACATATATTTATGTAAATGTAAAGAGTATAAAGTACATATATTTATATAAATGTAAAGAGTATAAAGTACATATATTTATATAAATATAAAGAGTATAAAGTACATATATTTCTATAAATATAAAGAGTATAAAGTACATATATTAAAATAAATGTAAAGAGTATAAAGTACATATATTTCTAGAAATATAAAGAGTATAAAGTACATATATTTCTAGAAATATAAAGAGTATAAAGTACATATATTTCTATAAATATAAAGAGTATAAAGTACAGATATTTATGTAAATGTAAAGAGTATAAAGTACATATATTTATATAAATGTAAAGAGTATAAAGTACATATATTTCTAGAAATAAAAGTACATATATTTCTATAAATATAAAGAGTATAAAGTACATATATTTCTATAAATATAAAGAGTATAAAGTACAGATATTTATATAAATGTAAAGAGTATAAAGTACATGTATTTATATAAATATAAAGAGTATAAAGTACATATATTTATATAAATGTAAAGAGTATAAAATACATATATTTATATAAATATAAAGAGTATAAAGTACAGATATTTATATAAAAATGTAGGGAGTAAAAGTAAAAAGTCTCCAGAAAACTAAATACTCAAGTAACATACAGATACCCAACAATAATGTACTTCAGTACAGTGCAGTACTAGTACATAAACCAAAGGTCCATTCTTACACTGCGGGTGTCGACATGCGAACCCCCTCTTCTGCAGACAGTTGTTGTCGTTCCAGCGTCCGTCCGGGTACATCTCCACACAGTTCTCCTCCGCCACCTCCCCTGGATGGAAGGCCTCGTTGGGTTCACCCTGGGCCCAGTTCAGGAAGCCCAGACCGGTCTTATCTGTCCAGCCCCAGCCAACTGCAAAGTCCACATTAGTTTTATTTCAGCGGGACGTTCAGGACGACTGAAGACTTTACACGTTACAAAACAGTTAATGTGGTCTGTAGGGTGTGTAAGGTCTATGTCTGTATATGAACAGTGAGGGGACCTGCTGTGTTAGGTACCGTGTGTGTGTGTGTGTGTGTGTGTGTGCATTACTATCGTTCTGGGGACATTGATATGATATGTAATTAGTTTTTTTCTGGAAGTCCTCATAAAGCATGAGGGGGAAACAAGTACAAAGTGTAATTTATTTTTCAAAGGTTTGAAGATTTGTTTTTATTATTTATTTATATATTTAAAATTTTTCATAGTATTTTATTTTATTAATTTTAGAAATATTTATTTGTGGTATATCTGTTTATTTTCTTACATTTTAAAAAATGTATTTATGTTGTTTATTTGTTTACATTTGACATTTTTTATTATTGTATTTTTGTTTACTTATTTTTATGTTATTATTTTTATTTATTCATTTTATTAATTTTTTTGTGTATTGCTTTATTTGTATTATTCTATTTATTTATTTAAAATTATTGTTATTTTCATTTATTTTTAATTAAATTTTCATATTTTTATTATTTATTTACTTTATTTTATTAAAAACATAAGTGTTTACATTCACTACCCAATGGCTACTTACTTATTACAAACTTGGTCCTCATGAGACATGGAAACGTGTGTTTGTATTCCTTCATGTGGACATTATGTTTACACATTCACAGCATGGGGAACTCTGACACTATGGGGACCAAAATTCAGGTCCCCACAAGGGTTAAATATAAATGTAGGTCCCCACTAGTAAAATAGAAATGATGTACCTCTATAAACACAATTAGTTTTTTTAGGAAGTCCTAATGAAGCATGAAAGAAAAAGGTGCAAAGCAAAACATATATTTTTCAAAGGTTTAAAGTTGTTTACTTTGGGGAAAAAAAATAAAAATAAATATATATATATATATATATATATATTAATATTACAATTTATGTATTTGTACATTTTTATTTATTTATATATTATTTAAATTATTATTTATCCTATTTATTTTAATTTATTTTATTGCTAAAGTATTATTTTTTTCATTTATTCATTCCTTTTTTTTTAGTTTTTAATGTAAATTAATTTTCAAATTATTTATTTATTTATTAAAAAATGAAGATGTCTTGACACTCACTACCCAAATGGCTACTTGATTACAAACCTGGTCCTCATGAGACATGGAAACAAGTATGTGTGTGTGTGTGTGTGTGTGTGTGTGGACCACCTCACACCTTTCCTGAAGATTTGATGGAAATTGATTCAGTAGTTTTTGCATAAAGTTGCTGACAGACAAACAAAGAAAACAAATCAACCCCCCCCCCCTCCCTTTTTTTTTGGGGGGGGGGGGAATAAGAGCAGCTGTAAACTCACAGTTCCTGTCCCGGGTCAGGCCGATCCAGATGTTGTGGTACTTGCTGTTGTTGAGGTTCCTGATAAACTCCACCTCTGCTCGGCTGTGGACAGACGCCAGGTCTGAATGTGCAGACTGACAGACGACTCTGGCATCTGACCACGAGTAACCCTTGTGCTCATTGTAGACAGAGTAACAGTAGCGGCCGTAGGGTACGAAGAAGGGCAAACAGGTACCGTCACCAGGGGCAGGAGTGGCAGGTGGAGTCTCTGAAGGAAGAGGAAAAAAACAACTGGAGTCACAAACTAAAGATGATAAAATCAGACTGTATTTTCCAGACTAAGGTGAATTTAAAGCTTTATGATCCAAAGCATCTCGTATATGTGGATTTCTTAGCCTAGCAGTGCTATCCCTATTCATTCATGTATGGGTCTAGTGGTGCTTCATAGTCAGGGGAGGCGGGGCTAAAAGGTTGTCTTTCAAATCCTCTGTATGCAATAGGACGGTACTACAACCAATCAGTGTAATCTTTAGGGTGACGTAGTTAGAGCGTCTGAAAGTTCACAGAGGAGTCTGGAGAAAGTTAGGAATGACTAAACAAAATGGTGGATTATGGAGCTGAACGACTGTTGTCGCTTCTGTAAAAAGAATTTAAAGATTGTTGATGTTTTCTCACATTCTTCACTTATCTTTGATAAAAGGAAACCTACACCTGTTGTTCTTCTTCTATGGTTGTTTACGCTTGTTTCTCTCCCAATTGTTGCAGTGTCACTTTGTTACGCCCGCCCTCTGACTCTATACTTCACTGTGATTGGTCGACCAGTTTCAGGGAAATCTAGCCAAAAGCAAAACAAGACTAATATGGTAGAACATTAGATTTGTGTTTTGATTAGATTTATGCGACTCATATATCATGGATACATGATGTATGAGTCACAGTTCAGTCTAGGCTGCCCTAGGAGTTAGAATGCTGGGGGAAGTACAGACACTGAGTTCTTTCTTCTCTTTCTCTCTCTCACACCTGTTTCTGTCATTTTTATAACCTATCTTTCATACCAAGTCTGTTCATGACTAGCCACCTGGTGTCCACTCCCCTCCCACCACTCCCCCCCTGGGGGGGAGTGGTGGCTCTCCTGACAGAGTCTGCACGGGAGCCATGGATGACAGGATCTGCAGTGTCTCGTCTGTGCCGACCTGTGACCCCGGATCCCCGCCCCTGCCTGTCTGGACCAGCCCCCCTTCCTGCTTTTTACATGGACGTTCATCTATAGCCTGTCCGTCCATGGGAGTGGATCTGTCCTCCAATGTGGTTCTCCTCAAGATTTCTTCTTTTTCCCACTGGGTTTTGAAGTTTTTTCTTGCCGAGAAGGAGGGTCTAAGGACAGGGGATGCTTGGGACTTTTCATGTATCTCTGTAGTTGATTGTGTTTTTGTAAAGCCCCCTGAGACGACTTTGTTGTGATTTAGGGCTTTATAAATAAAATTTAATTGAATTGAATTTGCTGCTGCTAGGAGGGGCTAGCGTGGCTAGGGTAGCGCTTTCCCATTTGTAGGAACCTTTTTATTAGTTCCTAGAACCTTTTATACCCCTACTCACAGGCAGAGACTTTTTCAGTTATCTAGGAACTATATGACGTAGGTATTTGGCGATTGGTAGAGTTGAGACCACGCCTATTTCCTCATCTTGCAGTACCGCTATCTTTAAAACTGTCTGTGTAGCATCAGCTGTGTGTTGAAAAGAATACAGAGAAAGTAATAAATAAACGGACTGACACCGCAGCTTTGTTTTTGGGTTAATGTCCTGTACTACCAGCACTAGTTTGCTGTATTAACTCTAGTAGCAGTGCCCGCTGTAAATTCCCAGGGCCGGTTCAAAACCGCTCCATGGAAATTACACTAATATTTTGCCATTGGTCACAGGTCTGGACAGAACCATCTCCTAGTCCGGATCAGAATTGGACTCCGCTAATCGGTGATGTCGGTCTATAACACGAAGTGAAAAAGTTAAATCCAGAATTTGGTTTTGACTTTTATTGTGACCTTTGACCTTGACAGACAGACAAGAAACCAACAAGTAATAAAAAGAAAGTGTTAAAAAACTAAACTAAAGAGTAAATAAACTAGTTAAGATCATTTATGCTGCCTCTTGGTCAGGTTGTTATTATATATGAAAACTGGTTCTCAATTGACCTACCTGGAAAAAAAAAAGGAAAATAAAATAAATAAATATTACATGTTGAGTTATTACATCCTGAGGTCTAAGAGAAAAGGAGAAAAAAAGGAAATGCAGGGAAAAAAGCATCTGTTTTTGCCTTTCACCTTTGGAGTATTTGCAGATGTAGGGTTTAGGATCATCACACTTGGTGTCATTCCAGGTTCCGTGGAACAGGCGTGACCCGCGCATGCTCACACAGCCCTCGTCCTTATGGGTGCTGGGTTCCCCTGGGCCCCACTGTGTGAAGAACACTGGCCAGCCGTCTGTCCAATAGTATGAGCTGCTGTTTGTCTGCATCAGCAACAGAGTCCACAGTCAACAATGTTCTACTTCAGCTTCAATGGAAAACACTTTGGATGCTTTGAAACACTCTGTGGAATTCTAACCCATTACACTGGTCGACAGTAAAATGTTTGGAATAAAACTAAAGACGTTTTACTACATGTGTGTCAGTGATGAAGAAAACTATATATATATATATATATATATATATATAAGTATATATATATATCAGTTTTCTCTGAACACAAATCCTCAAAGCACACAGTGGATCCATTATTCATTCACTCTCACATGCTCCCTCTGGTGGTGGTAAACTACATCTGTATCTACAGTTGCCCCGGGGCAGACTGACAGAAGCATTGCCCCTACAGCCCCTCAGACCACCACCAAACATTCATATGTATCCATACTCCAGTGGGAGCACTGAGGACAAGGATGGTGAAGTGTCTTGCCCAAGGACACAATGGGATTCAAACCATGAACCCTTTGGTTTTTGGATGACTCACTCGACCACCTGAGTCGTTTTCACCCCAGACTTATCCTGGAAACTTAAACCAATCAGCATTTAAGACTATATATATATATATATATATATATATATATATATATATATATATATATATATATATATATATCAGTTTTATCAAACATTATAATTGATACCCTTAAATATTTCTCTAATGTGCTACTTCCAAGAACATGTGAAAATTGTCTCCACAGTTTATTTACAGCAGGAGTGTCCAAATCCAGTCCTAGAGGACCAGTGTCCTACATGTTTTAGATATTTCCCTCTTCCACATAATTCAGTTTAACCCTTTAGCTCCTGAAACTTTAGCAGTTCCACAGTAAAAATAATTAAAATAAGCAACAAAATGAACAAAAATGAATAATAAACTGACAAAATAATTAGTAACATGAAGAAACTAAGAAGAAAAAAAGAAGAAAATAAAAAAAAAAATATGTAAAAAAAAAAAAAAAATCAATGAGCAACAAAATGATCAAAAACTTTGTGTCTTACTTTCTTCATATTACAAATTATTTTGTTATTTTTGTTCATTTTATGGATGACTTTGGCCATTTTTGTTCATTTTGTTGCTTATTTTAATTAAAGTTTCAGGAGTTAGCGGGTTAAACTGAATCATGTGGAAGAAGGAACTATCTAAAACATGTGGGACACCGGCCCTCGAGGACACCCCTGTTGTACAGCTTCAGAACCTGATAGAAAGTTGAGCTATAGTTGTGACACAAATGTGTATTTAGTCAAGTATTGCATTAATGAAATGCTTATATGTTGATTAGACTATTTGTTAGATATTAATCTGAAAAATATGACGTACATTTAGTTTGCTGAATAAATAAATTAACAGAGTAGGATGTAATTTGAACAAAGCGCTTTTTTAAGATCAATATTTTATTTAGAGTTGATGGAAAAGTGCTTTCCCCGACCAGCAAGGTATGGTTTCGTACCTTGCGCCTGAGTCCGATCCAGGCGTCCGGTCCTCCCTGCAGAACCACTCCGGCTATGAAGGCCTGGTCGTAGCTCAGGTCGACGCTGGCCAAGTGGCCGCCCTGCGCCCTACAGCCCGCCTCAGCTGCGTCCCAGGTGGTCGGCTCATTGACCAGCCTGTAGCAGCTCTGGTACCAGGAGATGTAGCCGCTTGGACAGGGGCTGCTGGTCGGTGGTGGGGGGTTGATGCTACTGGCTGATTAGGTGAAAGAAATGTAATGGATCAGAACTGGTCTGTGATTCACCTGCTGAGACTCAGCAAGTCAACATTTTCACAATTTTACATTAAATAATTGTCTTAATTGGAAACAGAATGATGCAACAGTTCTGTTTCATATATATATATATATATATATATATATATATATATATATATATATATATATATATATATATATATATATATATATATATATATATTATAATTGTTTTAATATAATGTCCTTTTCAGTGGACATTTTTATTTATTTATTAATTCAAGCAAAAAAAAAAAATCTACCAATGGAACCAGTAAATATGATCTTGCTAATATTTGATGAATCAGATTTTCCAGATCTATTGTCGTAAAAAATCCGTTCTTATATTCTCCTGGTGAGTTACTGTTTAGGTGATTATGTCTTATTTTAAGTGCGATGAGATATTTGGCCTAGAAATGACAAACATGCAGTTGGTAAGGTTTAGATGTTTACAGTGTTAGCTTCATTGTATGTTGTGTGATGGAGAATGTATTTGTGTATTTTGAATGTATTTATTAGTGATGTTACCATAGCGACTGACACGATATAATGATGTCATCTCAAGGTTCTTACAGGTCCATTCTGTAGGGGACCGGGCTAACTCATGGCCCGGTCAAAGTACGCCCCCCAAAAAAAGTCTCAGAAGTTCCGATAGTGGTTAAAAAGTATTTTAAATTATTATTTATTTCTAGCTACATGTTTCATCATCGGTGCCCCCTGGTGTTCAAATGGTGATGCTGTTTCTGTTTAACAGTGGAGGGAGGGCACTATTAAACAACAGCTGTGTATATATATGTGTGTGTGTGTGTGTATGTGTGTGTGTGTGTGTGTGTGTGTGGTACTGAAATACTGATCTTTCTCTTGGTTGCTTTCTGTGTGTGAGCCAGAATGACAGAATTACGTTGGGGGGGGGTGCTCAGTTTTCATTTTCATTTTGGTACTGCACCACAAATTAAGCTATGTATGGGAAACACTGACACTCGGTTTCAGGCTACATTTATACGGTGACGGTGAAAACAGAAGACACAAAAGTGTCGTCTCGTCTTCAGTTTTTCATCCGCATTTAATCGAGCGAATTCAGGAGGAAATCCTTCTTTATATGAAGACGCAACAGTAGATGAAATATGATTGGATAGTCCTGCCAGGCCGTGTATGTGGTACTGTGATAATAGACCGCCGACACGTCCTTTTCTGTTTTTGACGTATGTAATGGTACACCCATCTCTGTTTAGGTATGTGTCTAATTTATGTACAATAGCTCCTATACATTTACTAGAGCTGCTAGCGCTAATGCTAAGGCTAATGCTAGTGCAGCTGGAAGATCTGTGGGATCCAGGTTGTCTGACATGTTTGTTACTTTACCTGCTCAAAGTGTGAATGTAACATGAAAGTGTATGGGACGTAAACACTCTGGAAGGAGTCTTCAGATTTGTTAGTATTCACACCCTGACGGCATCGGCTTTGTGTAAATGTCGTATTTAGCCGCACTCCTCCTGGTGTAAACGGCCCCTCAGAGTATTTCTATTAGTGGTCTATAAAAGGTTAAGTGACAGGACGAGGTGTTTACTGACATTTCTTCCTGGAGCAGACGAAGCTTTGGTTCTTCTGACAGGCGTCGTCGTTCCACCTGCCGCTCATCAGGTTGTTGTGAGTCATGGCAGCACAATGTTCCTGTTGACATTCACACAAAACAATCCCATTAACTAGACCTGACTTGACAGTGTTTGTCCTGGTAGACGGTGGTTTTCGTACCGCTCCTCCTGCGTTGTTGGGCTCCTTGTCGTTCCAGTTGGTGAACTTGACCGGACTGACGCCGTCACTCCAGGCGTATTGGTTCTCCAGTAGCAGGTCTGACAGTCCGATCCATGTAGGGAGCTCCAGGTCCTTCAGGTAACTGGACACAAAGTCTGGACGGCAGAATGACAGCAATAAATAACAGTATGTGTGTGTTTTTTTTTAATTAAATACATTACCAGTCAAAGGTTTTAGAACACCCCGATTTTTCCAGTTTTGTTTGGAAATTCAAATAGTTCAAGTCAAATGGACAGATTCAAATGTTACAAAGGAAACGGTGAACTGCTGGAGGTAAAAACATTTTTTTTAAAAGGTAAAAAAGAAAAAAAAATCTGAAAAATAAAGTTTTTAAAGGTTATTTTAAGTGTTTAAATGTTTTTAAGGTTTTTTTTAACTGGTTTTGGGTTTTTTACGTTTTTTTAAAGTGTATTTAAATGATTTTTAAGTTTTTTTTAGGGTTTCTAAAGAGTTTTTAAAGGGTTTTTGAAAGGGATTTTAACTGGTATTCGAGGGTTTTTTAAAAACATTTTTTAAAGTGTTTTTAAGGGTGTTTAAAGGGTTAGCGTTAGCTGCTCATACCACTCAGGTTAACTAGCAGACGCCTCTTCAGATGTTGTGCATTTTAATTGGATTTGTATATAGTGCAGGTCACTGTGCCGTTTGGTTCAGTGAGACCCACCACCCTGTTTTACCTGCAGCAGCCATGTCTGCTCTGGTTTAGGTCTGACCGAAGCAGAGACAGAATAAGATGCGACTGGTCGACTTGTGCTACGGGGGTCAACTGAAAGTCCTTTAAAGCTGAAGGTGCGTTGTGCGCTGGACGTACTGTTCTCATACAGGCTGTCAATGACGGCCAGATCTCCTCCCTGTTCCCTGCACCAGTCCCGAGCAGACGTCCAGTTCAGTTTAACTTCATTTTTTCTTCCTTTGAACATAAAGCATTTGTCCTTGTAGCGCATCCAACCTGCAGGAAAGACAAGAAGAACACGCTTGTTCAGTTTTATTATAATGTGCTTTATTTTATGTTACATTCACTTTGATGTGATCACAATGTTTTTTTATTTCTTAGCCGCCCTCTATAGAAAAATGAAATAAGATCATTTTAAGAGCTTTGATTAGATCACTTTGTTAAACTTAAAGATGCACATGACTTCATCACCAAGTTTTCATCAAATCTGTCTGTGATCATCACTCACATGCACTGTGCACATGTAGCTTCATGCAGCTGCAGCAGCAAAAGGTAATGAAGCTGTTTTTGTGTTTGTTGTAATAATAATGAGGAATAAAGAGGAGGATGGAGGGTTTGTTTTACAGCTTAGGTTAAAGTTATAACCAGGGTTAGTGTGAAGGTTACAGCCACACTCTAGCTGTAACCCTAAGGCAGTGGTTCTCAAACCCTAACCCTGCATGTTTTAGTTATTTCCCTCTTCTATTACAACTAGTTCAATTATTGATCAGCTCTTCAGAAGCCTAATCATGATGTAATGGCTTCCAGGTGTGATTTTTAATATTTAAACTTATTTAAAAAAAATATATATATATTTTACATTTTTTGTTAATTTAAATGTTTTTAGTTTTTCAAATAAATATTTTTTTAATTTTTAATTTTAAAAAAGAGGGAGATTTTTCTTCTATTTTAATTTAATTTATATATTTATTTCTTTTTTTAATTTAAAAATATTTTTAACTTAAATTTTTTTTACTTTTTACAATTGTTTTATTTTTTTTAATTTGTTTTCATTTATTAATTATTTCGTTTTACATTTTGAATTAGTTTTTATTTAAAAAAAAAAAAAAGGAAGGGGAGATCGTGGTAGGAGTAGTGTTACGATTGATAAAATACAGGTACTATGATCACATACTTAAAACCCACACATTCTAATCAGATAAACTGAAGGTTGAGTTACTAATGAGTTACTAATGAGGTACTAATGAGCAGCCATGCTTTTATTCTGGCGTCTGTACGTTACCTGCCGGGCAGTGCCCCTCCCAGGGCTGTGTGGGTGGAGGGTGGGTGATGGGATTGTCACCAGGGGGCTTCTTACAGACATAACCCGCAGTCCGACCACAGTTGGCATCATTCCATCCACCTTAACGAGCCAAAGTGTCTCATTATCAGGTGATCGCTTTGCACGAGGGACTGAGTAGAGACATGAAGGTGTTAAAAAATTAAAAGTCTAAGTACCTTGATGTCTGTTCATCTGGACACACTGCTCCTCCCCGTTAGCGTTGTTGGGCTCACCTGGTCCCCAGTGGGTATATGTCACAGGGGACATATCCACCCACCTGTTTACACAGAAATTAGCATTAGCATCATTAGCATCCGCATATTGTATTCATACACAGCACATACAGCTCTGGAGAAACAATCAACACTGGCAGTGACATTTTTTATTTACTTTAATTGATGTATTTTGCCACAATTAACCGTTAACAACCCAAACATCCACATTTACTGATATAAACTATTTAATCCCTCTTGATGCACTAATTATATATATATATATACATGTAAATAATTGTTGTAAAATAGTTTTTAATCTTTTCATGGTCATCAGAAATTATCTATTTGGATGTTTGGAGGCTCCATTGTTACCGTGGAAACACTGTCATCTTCTACAACATTATTAGCTGCGTTTCCATTACCCTTGGAAATTTGCAAAATGTAAATATCGCTACAAAAACTGGTAATGGAAACACATGAATAATAATTTTTAAAAAGTCAAATATCGCTAAAAAGTTTGTACGCTTTCATGAGGTGGTTTTTCAGATGTTTCAATTCACTTTTTTCCTCAATTATATGTCACAGGATATGGTCACATGATCACTTCTCTCAGAGTGAAAATGGCGAAGAAGAGATGGAAACTTTTCTTGAAATAATTCAAAATTGTAACTGCCACTTTAGAGACATTATTATCAAGACATCTTTCATCAGTGAAATTTCATCGGATGACATTTTACGAGAGTTACGACACTCCTTGTTTAGTGGGTTAATAATAATAATAATACCTAAATATGAGGTCTTTACACTTTATAATAATGCTGTGTGTGTTGGATGTATTTCTTCTTTTTTTTTTTTGAAGGCTGGAGAATTTATACAACATTTAATTCAAAAGAAACACATAATATAAGGTGAATATAAACGTACCTATATTGTCCACTTGCAATACCAAACATCATCATTCCTATCCATGCTGAAGCCACCTGTCCTGTCCCAACCTGGAAGAGCAGAGGAACACAACACAAACATATGTCACACTCTTAATGTAAATAACAAGAATGTATAAATACAGGGGGTCCGCAAAAGTCTATTTACCATTTTAAAAATATATATAAGTTATTGCAAAAGCAATTTCATTTTCTCACTTTTTCTGTTTTATGATATATCTCATATCTGTTCATAAAAATGCAAAAAAATATATCATAAAATATGTAAAAAAAAAAAAGAAAGAAAAAAGACAGATTGTGTATTAGACAAAGATACAGGAAATCAACAATCTGAAGCTAAAAGTATCATTTGTTCATTCGTTTTTCAAAATAAAACCAAAAATAAGACCACAAAAAAACAATTTGTTTTTTCATTATTTGTTTCCAAAACCAAAATGAAAAAACGGATAATAGCTGTTTACTGTTTTATCCTATTTTGACCTGAAGCAAGTTGAATAAACCGGAAATTACCTTTGACCCACAGTGACAAAGATGTAAACCTACGTCCTATTTGAGGAAACTGAGAGGGTCACCTGAGACCTGAAGATATGACCACGGTATCATACCATAATGACCTTCAGTCCAGTGGACATGTTTCTTTGGGTTCATTTCCTGTTTATTCAACTTTCTTCAGGTCAAAATTGGATAAAACAGAAAATGTCTGTTATCCGTTTTTTCCATTATTCATTTAAACACAAAAAGGTAAACTGAAAAACCACGTCACTATCTGTTTTTTCATTTTGGTTTTGGAAACAAATAATGAAGAAATGACTTGTTGTTTTATTCTCTTATTTTTGGTTTTATTTTGAAAAATGAATGAGACACGGATTTGACCATTTTCCGTTTTATCTAATTTGGACCTGAAGAAAAGTCCTGAAATGAGTTGAATAAACTGGAAATGACCTTTGACCTGCAGTGACAAAGATGGAAACCTACATCCTATTTTGGGAAACTAAGAGGGTCACCCTAAGACCTGAAGATATGATGAAAAGTCTAAATTACGAGATAAAAAATCAAGTCCCTAAACACAACCAGAATTAATCCACATATAAGGCACTCTGGTTTTTGGAGAAAATGAAACTGTACCTTATTGTCTGAAAAATATGGAACTTTGTGTATTCTATAAAATCTATAGAATACACAAAGTTCCATATTTACATTTACTCTATCTTGTATATATTATGCAGTATACAGTATATATATATATATATATATATATATATATATATATATATATATATATATATATATATATATATATATATATATACATATAATCTGAAATAATAAATAAAGTCAGTGTAATTTTAATAAATGTTGAAATAATAATAAATAATAAATATTGAATAGTATAAAGTCTTTATGGACCCCCTGTAAATGGTTGTAAAATCAGTTGAAGGAAGTCAAAGTGTGTACCATGGTGTTGACGTACGCCTGCTCATCCCTGCTGTGGATGGTCACCAGTCTGGCCTTCTCATCATGGCAGCGAATCATGGCGGTGTGGAAGTCCACTACGTCAGTGTCGTTGTAGTAGTAGCACATGTTGTTGTTCTTCCTCCAGCCGGGGTTGGAGCCACAGTCAGGAGCTGAGGACAGACACATCTGATCAACGGTCTGATGACACTGGACAGTTAACTATTGTTACACATCATGTGACACATGTTATTTTTTCACCTTATACAAGTAGATTCAGATTGAAAATTTGGTTGCAGTATTTACCTAAAAGTTCATTTCCTTGACCCTCATTTAGATTTTTTTTTCTGGGGAAAATGTGTCTGATGTGTGACATGAACATGGTTTTAGATTCTACCAGGATAGAAGTGAGATGGAAGTACTTTGTTCCAAAGGAAAGGAAAAACTACTGCTGAAATACTGCTGGGGCCTTATGTGGGAGTCACAGACTGATAAAATAAAATAAAATAAAATAAAATAAAATAAAATAAAATAAAATAAAATAAAATAAAATAAAATAAAATAAAATAAAATAAAATAAAATAAAATAAAATAAAATAAAATAAAATAAAATAAAATAAAATAAAATGTAAAACAAAATAAAATAATTTAATTTAATTGTATTAAATCTAAAGCCTACACCAGTACTACTGCTGACTGCCTCTGGAACCTTGTGTCTGAGTCACAGACTACAGTTCCAGCCGTAGAAAACAAAATAAAATAATAATAATAATAATAATAATATTGGTTTCACTTCTGTTTGTTTTCACTTATTACTTGCTATTGTATGTCAGACTGTATTTTAGTAAATATTAGATTATATTATTGTGAAAACTATACTGACTTTACCCGCAAAAAAATCCACATATTAAATCTTAAAACTGATTTTTATACCAGAATTGACTAAAACGACACCAACATCTATCTGTGAAAAAATATTTCATAAAATGTTGTTGTGCCGTACCAGCGTTTCTCCTGAAGTCTGTTTACAGCTGCTTCTCCTGAACTGACGAGCAGGGCCGAAACATTTTTAATGTAAGAGAACTAACTATAAAGGGTTAATTTAGGAAGCACTGCTCGATAGGACTATGGCATGATGGGAAGAGTTTACCTGGAACAGGGGGTGGAGGCACCGGGGGTATGATGGGTGTCTTTCCTTTGGCGATCATGCATATCCAGTCCTGATGAGCGTCACAGTTCAGATCGTTCCACCAGGAGTAGGTGCCGTTGGTGGTGCTCACCATCTCCACACAGTCTTCTCTGCCTTCATGGTTGTTGGGTTCTCCAGGACCCCAGTTGGTGTGGGAAAGAGGTGTGCCGTCACTCCAAGAAAAGCCTAGAACGGTAAAAAATAAATACATTAAAATTACTGTATTTTCTGCACGATAAGACGCACTGGACTATAAGACGCATTAAGTAAAGTCAAAATAATGTAAAATAAAACGACAAAATTATAAGATAAAAGTCAAAATTCATGAGATAAAGTTAAAATTCCACTAAACACAACCAGAATTAATCCATATATAAATCGCTCTGGATTATAAGGTGCACCGTCGATTTTGAACAAAATTAAAAGTCTTTTAAGTGTGCCTTATAGTCCGGAAAATGCAGTATTGCCTTATTCCAAATAAAGACTTAAATGGAGTTTCGCAGAAATCTGAGTTTACATGACAGCAAATAAATAAAAAAATAAATAGATTGTATTCGGCCATGACTGAACACAAAGAATTTATGCCAACATATTAACATACATCTCACCTGTTTGTGTCCAGTAATCATATTGCACTAGGATATACATTTGTTTTTAAATATTACCTTCTTTATTTTGCATTTCTTCAGTGAAAATTATGATTCAGATTAAAGTTGAAGGTTATTAAATCAGAAACAGAGAAATATTAGCAAATATATCAATAACTGAAATAGGAGTGTGCGATCTGATGATATTAAACTAAAGAATGAAGAACGTGACGATCTGGCCAAAGAGCAGACATCGTAGAGATCACCTTTGGTACATTTTATAACTTGTAGTTCTATACTGGTGCGCCGCCGATGCAGCAGACATTACGTCGTCAACCTGACAAACCAATCACAGCCAATATTATGGAAAGTGTTACGCTTCCACAACGAACGCAAATTTGAAAACTCGCGCATTGAGATTATATACAAACGCAGAGACGCAGTTGGACACAGATTCTCCCTTTTCCACCTTCATAGAATAGAATAGAATCTTTATTTGTCATCACACAAATGTGATGAGATTGGTGCTCAAAGCGCTTCACATTAGCCTCTCATTCACACACACCAGTAGGTTTCTAAGGTCAAAGGTCAGTCCTACTGGGGGGCCTAAGCCAGGGTTCAGTGTCTTGCCCAAGGACACTTCCACATGTGGACAGCCAGAGCCGGGACTCGAACCGCCAACCTCTCAGTCATTGGGCGACCCACTCTACCAACTGAGCCACAGCCGCCCATGAGGGAAACTTTCCAGGAGTTAACCAACTCACTCAAAAGTATCAGGAGTAACTAGTAAAAGGGCGACTGTAACGCCAGACAAGGTCGACAAAATGGTTTTATCTAAAACCCTCTGAAGGGAATCTGTCACTTTTTAAAAGGAGCAGGTTGATGTTTTTTAGTTGCACTAAAACAGATAACCACAGTTACTGTAGTTTGCACTTTATTTGAACCTTTTCAATAAGATATTTAGTATTTTGATTATACTTAAATCCTGTTAAAGTGAATAACAGTCATGTCTACATTGATATTTTTACTTTGTTGTTTTATGTTCCATGAGTGCACTTTAGCTTTTACACTGTTTACACTGTTTACACCAAACTGCAAGTATTTAAATTAAACTGTTCAGAAACTTTATTTGGCCTAAACTGTCTATTTTTATTTTTTTAGACTTAAGATTGTGGTCAAATCGAAATCGTGATTTTATTTTTTAAAACTTGTGATATAATATTTTTGCCATATCACACACCCCTAAACTTAAGGTAGAACCCAAATGTCCATCCTCTGTTTTTTTCCCCATGGGTTTTATTGGTAAATCAATGTTTTTAAATATGGCTGTGTTTCCATGGTAACTACAGAGGCTCTGAACGTCTAAATGGGTCATGTCTGATAGCCATGAAAAGACAAATAGTGCATTTTACATCAATTATTTACATGTATTGATAGGTTTAGTAGCTCAGTGACCATTAAACGTTGTACTTCAGTAGATGGTTTTGGTCGACGGTGGATGTTTGGGTCTTTAAAGGTTAAACTCACCTCCTTCTATGGGGTTGTGTTTGAGGCCGATCCACTTGCTGGTGCCTTTGCTGTACAGAGCCAGGAACTCCTCCTCCTCCTGGGTATGGATGCTGATCAGATCAGCTCCTCTGGAAATACAGTCTTGATAAGCTGTCTCCCAACTCTTCTTCTGGGACCAGTCTACATTGTGGAAGAGCTTTAAAAAAAAAAAAAAAAACCAGAAGTCCATAATACTGTCCTGTTTAATCCCTTAACGCACAGGTGTCAAACATAGCACTTAGATGTCAAATAACATCTAAGCGCCTTGAGAGTTTTGAAAAGCGCTGATAAAATAAAATGTATTATTATTATTATTATTATTATTATTATTATTATTATTATTATTATTATTATTATTATTATTATTATTATTATTATTATTATTATTATAAGGCCCAGGGGCCAAATCTGGCCCACCAAAGGGTCCAATCTGGCCCGTAGGATGAAGATATTAACAATCAATGGTGTAAAAATCACTTTAATTCAGGCTACACATACAGAAAAAGTAGATCTCCATTGGATCAGAGAAGTAAAAGATGATAATAACCTATAAATAATGAAAACTGTAGCTTTTATCTTTGTTTTAGTGTAAAAAGGGAAATAATATATTTATGATAAATAATTGATTATTATTTATAATTATATTATTATTTATAGTTATTATACAGCGTATAATAAATCATGATTTATTATATGCTGCTGAACTTTCCTTTCTACCTTGTAACAGTTCCTGAAATGGGGCTGACCCGACCAGCCTTGAGCACAGCCGTGTGGAGTAGGGGGGGTCGGGGCCTTGGTGGGCGGGGTGATGTCAGGCCTGGGTTTCTCACAGATGAAGGAGAACTTCTCTGAACACTGCTTGTCATCCCAGAAACCTCCAATCTGACCCGTTGTCATGGCTACACAAGTCCCATCCCCGTTATCTAGAAGACATAATACATGAGTGGGTCCAGTTTGTATAGAATACCCCAATGGTCAAGGTGGTCCTGGGGGCAGTACCTGGCTGGTTTCTGTCCCAGTGCGTGAAGGTCAGAGAGGCGCCATTGTCCCAGATGTAGTCCACCCCTCCAGTTGCGCCTCCTCGAGCTCTGAGTCCAGTCCACCATAAACCAGTCTTACCTGACAGTATTACGGTGAAGTGCGACTGCTCATAACTACACAAACAAAGGACACACAACATCATGTTTGTTTGTTTTTTTTAAAAGAGTGATACTTTGCTTTTTTAAATGGAATTATGCATTTTAAAACATTTACCCCTGGTCTACATAAACTGTCACAAATTCTGACCGGACCTTTTGGTGGGCTGGTTTTGGTCCCTGGGCCGCATGTTTGATACCGTTGGCATGGGACATATGTGGTTAATGCTAAATTGTTTCATTAACATTCATTCTTTTTGGACTCACATGTCTCCAATGTGCAGCATGAATCCATCCAGCTGATCACAGAAGGCCTTTGCCTCAGACCAGGTTCTAACGGTTTCTTCCATCCAGTAGCAGGCGTATGCGTATGCATCCCAGCCCTGACCCCAAGAACACAACACAGTTACACACACACCATGCTCATCTGAGTGGGCCTGTTTGAGGCCAATGAAAAATAAGACAAATTTAATTCTATCGTTTTTAGATATTTTTATTTATTTATTTTTTATCTATTACTTTTAATTAATTAAATTACCATAAATATTTGTTAATTAAGTCTATGTACAGTACGTCAGTGATCTAAAACTACAGAGTAAAATATGGGAGTGGTTCTTACCTGAGGGCATCCATACTGAGTGGGTTTTACAGACGGCAGGGGGTAGTGCGCTTTAGGCTTTTTGCATATGTAAGTATTATGTTCTGTACAAGTCACGTCATTCCATCTGCCATTCTAGAGCACACACAAAAAAACCACATTAATTTATATGTCGATATATATATATACTCAAGAGATTAAAAAACACAACTTAAAGAACTGGCAATTTTGCACTATTTTTGTCCTATTCTGCAATTTTTGTGTAGTTGAATTCTTATATTATCTTTGATAACTTCACTATTCAATTAGGGAATCTGGTTAACTTGTATGTAAGCTACACATCATTTTTACACTGTTATATTTCCACCTTATTTTGTATATTGTATACAGCCAATACCTCTGTATTTAATTCTTACTTCTTGTAGATATATTTAACATTTTATGTCCTTGTCTGCTACGACACAAGCACAAGCTTCAATGCCTGTACTGCTGCAACGACTACATTTCCCAACTTGGGATGAATAAAGTATTATCTATCTATCAGTGATGCGTGGGCTGACCCGAAGTGAACGGGTGCCCGCGGTCACCTGAGGTCATTCACAGTTACGGGTCATTAAAAAATATTTGTAATGATATTTGGGTTGCAGTCGGTCGGGTCGTTTGTCATTTGAGATAAACATAAAAAAATAACCTGGTAAATACGCTATCTATATATATATATATATATATATATATATATATATATATATAGCGTATTTACCAGGTTATTTATATTTATATATAGGTATATATATATATATATATATATATATATATATATATATATATATATACATATGTGTGTGTGTGTGTGTTTTTAATGGTGTCACTTATATGTTTGAATGACAAAAACTCAGAGTTACAGATGTGTTTCAGTGTCAAATTGCCCACCAGCAGTCAGTGTGTTCATTGGAATAAACCAGTGACTTTATTGGGAATTAAGTTAAATACGGAATTAACATTTTTAACAGGAATTAGGTGTTTACATGGTCACCTTAAAGTGGAATGAAGCTTTATTTGGAATTAAAAAGGAATAAAAACTCCCATGTAAACTCACCCACAAACACAAGTGGTAAAGTTTCATTACTTTTATTCCAGAAGCATTTTACTTGCAGACCAGTGTTGTCTATCAATCAGTTCTTAGATTTGACTGAAAAGGGATTCTCTATGATTTTAAATGTGATGAGATATTTTAACTAGAAATGAAAAGAATACACTTGGTAAGATTTTGTTTTTTTTTCTTTTCCCCAGCGTGTAGTTTTGTGTCTGAAACCAATAATCGTAGTAGGTTTTAAATCCCTTGAGTATAAATGGGTCATGTTTCTCACCTGGTGCCACATCTCAACACAGTCCTCATTGAAGCCCTGGTGATTGTTGGGTTCTCCTGGAGCCCAGTAGGTGAACGTGACCATGTGATCATCAGACCAGGAGAACATTCCAGGTATGACCAGGTCATTCAGACCAATCCACACGTCACTGGTAGCTGTCAAGGTGAGCCCAGAACATAATCCAAATAATTAGACCAATGTCCCTGTATCTCACCAACATGTTAATTAATAGCAAGTTGAATCAGTGAGGTCATCAGGTTCTGTTCTATGTTCCAGTCTACGGAAGAAAATATGTTTCATCAGATTTTCAATTTTAAAAGCTACTGAATTTTTTTGCACCGAAATTAAACATCAGATTTTTTTATTGATATAATTTTTGATATAATAATTTTTTTTTAATTTATTTTTTCACACAAGTAGCCTGTACTTCTACCAGGGGCAGATCTAGCCAATTTGGGCCCCAGGGAAAACATAGAGATGGGGCCCCTCATTCTGTAAACACTTACAAACACACCAAGTAATGGTAAGAGACACAGAGAAATTGAGAGAGAAAAAGAGAGAGAGACATTGAGAGAGCAAAATTGATTGAGAGAGAGAGAGACAGAGAGAGAGGGAGAGATTGAGAGCAAGATTGAGACAGAGAGATAAAGGTTGTAGTTAGGTCAAATGTCCCTGTTCCATCAGTCCAATGTTCAACAACAGATGGTGGTTACATGCGTAATGGGACAAATATTATTTAGACAATTTTATGCAATAATAATAATTCAGTTTATTCTGATGATATTTTGTGTTTTTTTTTCCATAGAAGGATGTTTCAAGTATTTTTACCACCTCTTTTTATGTAACATATAAACATATGAATGGACTCTTTAACTTTCTGCTCTTTTCTTCCTTACAGTCCTTCCTAGTTTTCCTAACCCTTACCCATGTAGAGGTAACTTTCCAACCAGCTCTGCTCCTTCATAGACAGGATGGACGCCAGCTCAGCACCTTCATCCCTGCAGGCACTTTGGGCATCGTGCCATGTCTTTTTCTCTCCAAAAGGTTTGTAGCAAAAGTCTCCAAATTCATACCAGTCGAGGCCTGGACACCTCAGCTCTTTATCACAAAAGAAAATAGAAGAGAAACTTGTAAGTAAGGCCTATTCAGTGGACAGAGGATTAGTACATTCATATAAATGCATCTTAACTTACCTCCATCTGCAAAGGTGTACGATACAGCAAAGTTACCATTATACCTGTGGAGGAGTAAGGGACTAACATGTTACTAATAATGCATTACAGTCAACTAACTACGACAAAACTACTACCATTCTGGACTCAAGTAGAAGTACGGCTAGTGTGAAAAAAAAAACTGTGGTGAAAGTAGAAGTACTGATTCAACTTCTTTACTGGAGCAAAGGTAAGAAAAAAAGTACAACTTCTCAAATGTAATAAGGTACCAAAGTAAAAAGAAAAACAGCATTTTTTAAGCAACAATCCTCTATAGTAATGATAGATGGGTAGTTTTTAATGATAGGCCCAGTGTTCTACATGTTTTAGATATCTTCCTTTTTTTAATAAAAATAAAATAAAAAAATTATAAATTAATTAATTAACAAATTAAATTGAATATATATATATATATTCAATATATTATATATATATATATATATATATATATATATATATATATAGCGGGGGCAGCAGATTATTCACCTTCACATGTTTCAGTTTATGCGTCACATCCATTCATTTAGAAACAAACCAACAGAAAGAATTTAAACCAGTTACACCAGTCAAACCAGTTAAACTAGTTAGACCAGTCAAGCCACTTAAACCAGTTCAACCAGTTAGACACATACAGCTCTTGTGACAATCCAATAATAAAAGTTCCCACATAATACATGATAATGCTTGATGGGGTTTTGAACCCCCAACCAAGCCTCCAAGGCAGCTGGGCCTGGAAGGCACTCCCCGCCCCCCAGCAGCTCTAGCCAGGGGGCAGGGATCAGGATTTCAGGCCGGGAATATCCTGCAGCATCCAGGCCAATTCCAGCACCACAGAGGCGGAAAAGGAAAAGAAAAGAAAAACACCTTGTGTGTGTGTGTGTGTGTGTGTGTGTGTGTGTGTGTGTGTGTGTGTGTGTGTGTGTGTGTGTGGAGCCAGTGGAGTAATACTCCTCCACTGGCTGTGATACAACACCACACTATTAAACAAATGCATGATAACAGCTCAGTACAGTACTGGTCTCTCATCCTCTCCTGCCATCAACATATTTCCTTTTGTCTAAGGTTATTAAGTACAGGGTTGGATTGTTTTGACTATTTATCTAGCATCTACTGTCCCGATTCCGTATATGATCTAGTGCCGACCGTCAGTGATCTGTCAATGCTGCAGGGGCGGGCCCATGGAGAAGGAAGGCAAACCAATCACGATGTGTTAAAAAAACGCTACCAGTCCTCACCGCTCCGACAAGCTCTGAGCACGTTACCATGGTTTATAGACACACTAAAGGTGTGTGTGTGTGGGGGGGGGGGGGGGGGGGGGCACACTGAGCATGCAGGCCACCGGGAAAAAGTACTGGTCATCCTGTGTGCCAGTCCGGGCCTGGCCAGGAGGACTGGATTCAGAACCACTGGCCTATAGCCAGCTCTGCATATTCCAGTATGGTTTTAACACCAAGGACCATGCTGGAAATAAGCCCCGTGCTTTTGCATGCCATCCTTTGGATTGCCTCTTGTAAGGTTCCAGAATAAAATCAATCAATCAATCAATCAGTCATTTCCAGTAGTGTTTGAACTCATCACTAACTTACTGTCTGGATGTGATGCCGTTCCTGGTGGAGCCAGAGTAGAAGTTTTGTCCTGGAGCTTTCAACAAAGTGCAGTCTCCGCCCAGTTCATCTAGAACCACGCCGGCATGGATAGCAGCAGCACAGATGTTTGAGTCCTGTTAGAAAACAGAGGAAGAAACAAGAACAAACTAAAACATTACAAAAAAACAAACCTTATCACTGTACATAAAGAATAATTCAACTGCATGATCACACACCCCACGATACACTGTAGTTCCATAAACTCTGTAATTGTCTCGGGCACAGCCTGCCGGACAGTGGACACTACGAAGAAAGTTGACATGAAATAAGATGTGTGTAATGAATATAAAATATATAATTAAAATAGCATCATTACAAACTGTTTAAAGCCAACTCACGTCATTCGATCATTGGCGAAGTTGAAGTTGGGCCAGTTCGCACATGTAATTGCATCTGTTGAAGACATACATTTATTGTTCATTATTAAAAAAGTAGAAATTAGACCTGCCACCAGAAGGTATCACAACTCAACCACAGCCATAAAATGTCTGCAGATATATTATGCACTTTGAAAAACAACAGTTCAAAGGTAATTCAGCTAAAATCAGGAGGAAACGAGTGATTTGTTTTTAAACAACATAATCTAATGTGACCTCAGGCTTTAATTAATGTTTCAAAGCCAAAGGTTTTGTGTCACTACATCAGTATTTGTCATTTCCCTTCTGTTCTTATGTATGGAGTCTGCAAAGGTTTTTATTACTAAGGATATTTATTTTCTAATGTTATTTCCATTTATACTTTTTCTTACACTTTATTCTGTTGCTGTTTCAACCACTGAAAAGTTATAGGATCAATGGTTTTATCTAATCTAATATAATCCAGTCTAACCTATTCTAATCTAATCCAATCTAATCAAATTCAGTCTAATTCCATCTAACCTAAACTAATTCAGTGTAATCCTATCTAATCTACTCCAACCCAATCCCATCTCATCCAATTCTAAACTAATCTAATCCAGTCTAATCTAATCTCTTGTTGTGTAATGTAATTTCATCTAATCTAATTTAATTCGGTCTAATCCAATCTAATCTAACCTACTCTAATACAATCCCCATCCCATCTCATTTTATCTAATCTAATCTATTTCAGTCCAATCCCATATAATATAATCTAATGCAGTCTAATCCGTATTCAAATCCAATCCCATTTTATCTAATTCTAATCTCATGTAGTGTAATGTCATTTCATCTAATCTAATGTTATCGAAACAAATCTAATTCAGTCTAATCCAATCTAACCTAATCCAATCCCCATCTCATTTTATCTATTGCATTGCATTGCATTGTATTGTATTGTATTGTATTGTATTGTATTGTATTGTATTGTATTGTATTGTATTGTATTCTAATGTGGTAGACTTTTTTGGGGGTGTATTTCTATTTATTTCCAGTCCTTTTTCCTGGTATACTCACAGTCAGGCGTGCATCCTAACACGTCAAAGCGAAGGCCCGCCTGCCCGCTGAACTCCAGGGGGAGGATACGGATGAACTGAGTCGACACCGGGGTTCCCAACAGCTGAGTGTCTGGGGTGTTCCTGTCTGTGGAACCTGGTAAAAACTAAAAAAGGAGGGAATTGTTCAATGATGATCTGTATTCAGCGTAGAGCAGGTGCATCCTGAGGTCGTAGGTCGTCATCTTCTCACCTCTCCGTCAGCTGTGTAGTCGGTCCACGTGGTTCCGTCCAGACTGTGCTGGACTTTAAACTTAGTGATCCAGTGGTTGTTCTGGGGACAGCCCTGGATCACCAGCCCAGTTACTTTCCTTTTCTGGCCCAGATTTACTTGAATCCAGCTTGATGTGGCTGAAGTAGAGAAGTCAGACCCAGAACAAGGTTATGTTAAAATACACCAGTTCATATTAAAATAACATTAAAATAAGTATTCAGAGAAGGTCTAATTTCACCCCTATTTTTTTTTGCCAGTCTCAAGTTTCTATGACAACCCATTGTTGAATTGATTGATTTGATTGACCTTTCTGCTAAAAGCAAGCTTGACCGTTGACCTTTTGCAATATTGATAACTTCTTTATATGTATATATGTGTAATATTATGATAATATATCCAGTATTGATTATGTTATAGCATAGTGTCTATGCTTGACACACACACACAAACAGTGTTACAGAAGTGAGTTTGGCGATATGTGACCTTTGACCTCCAGAGATCTCAAAAACTATTGGTCATAGGTGATAACACCATTTATGAGAATTGTAGAAATCTTCATTCCGCAACATTTGGTACCAATGTGAAAGTTCTGTGACCCTCTGTTATAACTAATAATGTGATTTTGACCTTTTAGTGAATTGTGACCTTGACCTTTACTCAAATGGATCATTGCATCTAATGTGCATTAGCTATTTGTATATGCCCATGTAATTTCATGGTGATATCTCAAGTATTCATACATATCTAGGAGGAGATATTAATAAAACATGGGGGATTATTTCTGTAAAAAATCTGACATTTACACAGAATATTAAAACATTTTTTTAATCCATAAAGACCCAGTGCTTATGGGACCTTTATAGAATGGAGAGAATAACATATAAACCCCCTCATCCTCTTTTTTTCCTTTTCTTTTCTTCCCTTTTCATTTCTCTCCTTTCCCCTCTCTTTTTTCTTTCCGTAATATATAGTCTTAACTGTTTTTTTTCTTTATCAAGTGTGTATTAAGTCTTGTCTGTAAATTGATTGCTATGTTCAATAAAAAAAGTAAAAAAAACCAAAACAATTGTGGCACTCCCACAGTTGTTTTTTTCTCTATATTTGATTTTTCTTGATGGTGGTTTTACGTTCATGTCATCCTATAATCCGACCATTACTAAGGTCAGCTAACTGATGTGCTATTAGCCACCGTAACTCTTAAAGCTACCAGCTGCATTCAGCACAAGTGTCATAAAACACATGATTGTATGTGGTTAAAAAAGTCAGAATTAGCCAGAAGGGGAGTTTTCATCTGTCGTCCCCTGGTCATGATGTGTTTAAAAAAAACATGGTTAAACACTTAAATTCGAGCAAATTCGATTTGCTGACCCTTGGGGCATCTAGCGCGGCTAGGCTGTCAAAATATATCATTTGATCACAACACCACAATAGACTTGTATTTTAATGTCGTCAGCTGTAGATGTTAATTAAGCCACATTTACAGTTTTTTAGTGAAGGCCTTGTAAGATTAGATTAGAAGACTAGACTAGTTCTTGTTTTATTTTACAGTGGAATTTTGCAGCATCCGGGGCGTTAGAATTCAACCTGTATGAGCTATTAGGGTCCAAATACAAAAATAAAGGAACCAAAGATTAATAAAAGTGGGTTTAGATAAATATGAGCCCTTTTAATATGGCCAGTGTTGTTTTTGCATTTCAGAAACTGATCCCAGGAGGCAGATGGGACGCCTTGGTGGGCCGCTTTGGATCCACAGTTCCTCTGTTAGACCCCTGTGCCTTAGATACTATAGCTGAAGTAATACAGGCCAGGTCTGAGGGTCAGGTTTGTACGTACGGTTTCCTGAAGGCATCCAACAGGAGTCTCCATTCAGGCGGGCTTTGTTTGGAGTATAGAAACCCAGAGAGGAGGAGGCAGAGAGCTGGGAGTCTGAGATGTTCAAGTCTTCAACACCAAGGCCCTGCAGACAAACTGAAAGCAGACAGTGGAAGAACACCACACATTAGCAGCTCATGTAAATACTGATTATGGAAATATTGAAAACACTGGTTTGTAGACTTCCGGAATAAAACTAATGAAATGTGACTACATATGTGTTAATTATAAAGAAAACATTATTATTATTAGTATTATTATTATAAACATTATAAAAACTATTATGATCCATTCACTTTACAGCTTCTTTCTAGTACAATATTTACAAATCCATTGTATACATGTACATAAACCAGCATATATGTGGAATAACACACCATCATATCAGAGGTGTTCAAAGTATTCCCATTCTGTACTTAAGTAGAAGTACAGCTACTTGTGTGAACAAAATACTCTGGTAAAAGTACTGATGCAACTCCTTTACTGAAGTGAAAGTAATAACTGTAATAAAGTAAAAAGTAAAACTGCATTTTTTTGGTTATCGATGAAATAATACTTATTTAAGCAAGAAAAAGCTGAATATTTTCAAAAATGTCCAGAGTTACTGATCTACAACCAGTACCTTTCCGGTTCCATTCTTTTTTTAAAACAACAACCTGTTAGTAGGCTAAACTTTGATATTGCATATAGCTTTATTTCAATTTCTAATGAAATACTGGAGTAGGTTTTTAAAAAGGAATGCAACGAAATCATGAATTTCCAGAGCGTGTAAATCTGCACTCAGCAATCGACTATTATAGACTTCCTCCTAAAGACGTTTTCTGTATCTGGAAAGGTACATTGGCTTGAGATCATTAACTCTGGACACAATATCCAATGACATGACGACCTCAGGACACTTGGGATTGTCTTTAGGGACCCTCTACTTACTACCATGTAAGTGTGATATTGTTTAGAACTTTAGAAGAGTTAGTCTAAAAATGGTGTTTTGTGTCGGCAAAAAGAAATGCCCTAATCACTTCAGTTTGGCTCAAAATGGGAAAATTGAACTTTCTCAATGTACATCTGAATGGTGTGATTATATGTATGTACTCCCAATCATCTAAAAAAATGAGCTAAAAGGAATTTTACTGTGGATAATCCCCTTAAAGCATTAAGAAGTCAGTGTAAAACCTTTCTGTTCGCAGCTGTAGGTGATCTGGAGGTATTTGGACACAGTAGGACAGGGGTCCTGGTCAACGTGGGCGTATGCAAAGCAGAAGGGTCGGTTGTCACAGTGTTTTCTGTAATAAGGAAGGATCCCCTCCACGGTGCAGCTCCCTACAGAACACAGGAAACATTATGAATAAACACCAAACTTTAATGAGTAGGACATTCTACTGATCGCTGCTTCTGAGAAGAAGCTGGACTGTGGACTGTAAACACCTTCTGATTCACCCAGATGAGGACAGATGTCAGCGTCCTTTCGCCCATAGAAAGCAGACTGGATGTTGATGACACTCTCCAGTGGGCAGTGAAGAACTGCAGACGAATCCTGACATACTAGAGCCGTCATAAAACCTGAACGAATTCACACCGAATAAAGATGGTGATTTGAGAGTGAATGTGAAAAGTGATTAAAGCACGTGTGAAGGAACATGGGTGTGTTGTTATTACCATCATGAGGTGGTGGAGGCTCAGGTGTGCTTCCTGAAAGAGAATAGAATTATTGATTATAATTATTATGTATTTATTAACCTCTGTGTGTGTGTGTGTGTGTGTGTGTGTGTATTCCTACCTTTATGGGGACATTGATATGTTTACGCAGTCACACCATGAATGAATTAATTTATTTTTGAACATATATTTTTTTATATATATAAAACATTTATATAAATATCTGTACTTTATACTCTTTATATTTTTATTATAGTATAAAGTAGAGTAAAGTAATTATTAAATTAATTAATTCCAGAAGTGTTTTCGCACTGTGAATTTTTTGTAAATAGTCACATTTTACATGTAAAAGGCCTAATTCGTTCCAAGGCCCCAAATACTACCCCCGAAACCCTTTAAAAACTATTTTTTGTTTAAATGACCAATTTTGTATGAAATATGTGTTAAAAGTAAAAGAAAATGTAGATTTAGATTTTAGATGTAGTTTATTGGTCTCAGTGGGTAAATGTTTCTTCACTGACTGAACATTAAATCATTAACATGAACCAAATATACAAATCATTTTCATACCATTGTGTTTGTTTTAATTGTCATTTCCACCTTCAACAGTGTTTGTTGACCACCCACATGATGCTTTAAAGTCAGTGTTTGCTGTTCCTCAGAACCCTCACTCTTCCCTCCATCATCAGATCAGTGAATATATCGATGCTTTTTGTGAAACAGTCGCCTCAGTCACTGTATCTCCTACAATTTCTTTCTCCTTTATCCAAATGAGGAACAGTTTCTCCATTTCGTCATTCAATGATGACCTCTGACCTCTTTTCAATATCACAGAGATGCCTTTCAAAAGGGTTGCTGCTTTTAATGCGTACCGATGGTAGACTGGTGTCAGTCATATTCCTTTGTGATATCACTCAACCGTGTGACACTTTCATATTTTTTTATCATCTCCTGTTTCACTTCCATTGATAACACAGCTCACTTCTTCTTTTCACTGGAACTAATACATACTGTAATAAAGTTTAAATGAACACACTGGGAAAAACTCAACAAACAATAGTAACTCTGTGATGAATGAGGGTCAAAGGGTAACGAAAAGCATCATGGGTAGCTCCCTCATAACCATTGGGATGATACATACATTACGTAGTTACATACAGTAATGTACAACCAGTACTGTATTTATGTCTCAGGGGTTTCAGTTTACTTTCGTATATAGAATTTTCTTTCATATTCAGAGACGAAGAATTGATCAAAAGGGTTTTCGTAACTTGGATTATTCGTTAGCTGGGTTTTTCGTAAGTAGAGGTACCACTGTATTGTCCTCATTTTGCACGACACTCAGGGAATGCACCTCACCTCGACGTTTGCAGATGTATCCTCTTCTGGCGTTACAGGTGTCGTCATTCCAGAAGCCGTTGTTGATGAGTATAGACAGACAGTCTTCTCCGTTCCAGTTGTCTGGGTTACCTGGAATAAAATGCAAACGAATTGAAAAAAGGGGTGTCGGGCACAACAAACCCCGTCAAATGTTCTGGCTCTTAATGGACATCTCCCTCTAAAAATGTGAAACTATATGATTGACCTTTCAAGGTCCCTCAGGGTCAAAGGTCATGATGTCATTTAGGGGCCTACATGTTGTTTCCTATCTGTCAACAATCGTAATTGAGTACTTGTTACCACTCTTTTTGGAATTATGACCACTTTAAATCATGCCACCTTCAATTTGACCTTTGAAGGTAACTCAAGGTTAAAGGTCATGACACTATTGTGAAGCCCATTTCCCGTTTCCTGTCTGTCAATAATAGTAAGTAGGACTACGTTGACACACCAGGTCTTAATACACAATTCAGATTTTTTTTGTGTGTGTTCTCATTCACATTTTGAGTGGCGGCCATGGCTCAGTTGGTAGAACGGTTGGTAATAACCGAAGGGTTGGCGGTTCGAATCCTGCTCTGTCCTAATCAGTCCATTGTGTCACTTACATTGGTGTATGAATGTTTGGTGGGAGGGGCTGTAGATGCAAAATGGCTGCCATGCTTCTGTCAGTCTAACCCAGGGCAACTGTGGCTACATATTTAGTTTACCACCACCAGAGTGAGAGCGAATGAATAATGGGTCACTAATATCAATCTATTTGTGTTACCAAAAAATGCTATATAACTCCAATCCATTATTATGTTACACATTAAATGCAACTTTTATCAATCTTGAGTGTGAACGGAATGCGTCCCTGAAGTGACCCCGCATGCAAAAGAGGCTCCGATGTAATGAGGAAATACAGCATAGTACACGATATATGAGGAAGGCTAAGATGCTAGCAGTTGCTATGGGCAACAGTGTAGTATCAACGCGCAGGAAAGAGGTGAATAAATCAAGATGTAAGATTTTTTTTTAATTTATAAGGAG
>CM035794.1:75745007-75907507 GCA_020466265.1 Siphamia tubifer
CATCACACCGCTCCTCAAATCCTTACATTGTCTTCCTGTGGGTCAAAGGTCATAGTTCTAATCTTACTCCTGGTCTATAAAGAACTAAATGACCTTGGACCCAAATAAATCCTAGACCTGCTGGTTCCATATGAAGCATCCAGAGCCCTGAGGTCATAGGTCATCACTACCTGAACACCTGAGGTATGAGAACAACTGTCAGTTCATTTAAATCAGACTGAAAACATGACTGTTCACTGGAGCTTTGACTGAGATTCTCATTTGTTTTTAAATGTTCTTATGTCTCTTATTTTAATTGTCTTTAAATGCATCTTAATCATTTTAATTTTCTTATATGTTTTATGTAAAGCACCTTGAATTGTCCTGTACATGAATGTGATAAACAAATACATTTGCCTTGTCTTTAAGTAGATTTTTTAGGTATCTGTACATTAGTTGAGTATTTATTTTGCTCAACTTTTACTTTTACTCCCTACATTTTAACATAAATATCTGTACTTTATACCCTTTACATTCTCAGAATACACTCCTTACATTTTCAAACTAAACAGAATGCTACGACACTAAAACACTAACACGAAATATTTAAGACAGAAAATCAGTCAAGAGAAATGGTCATTTTCTATATCAGGAATGTTTAAACTGGTGTAGCTGCAGGTTTTTGTTCCAACCAAGAGTTCACAGTTTGACCAATCGACTCTCTGAAGACTGAGATCAGTTGATTCATTGAATCCAGTCTGTGGTGTGTTGCTACTTGGTTGGAACAAAAACCTGCAACCACACCTGCCCTTTGTGGAATAGTTTGGACATGTCTGCTCTATATCATAATTATGACTTTTATCTTTCAAATCAATCAAAAATGAAAATAATCCTACCAAAATGAAAACGCAAAGCAAGAATCTATGTATGACTTATTCACTAAAATACCATACATACATATATATATATATATATATATATGCAATGTAAATGGTCAACACTAATCCTAAAGTCATATATTTAAGTACCTTATATATTAAAATGTAAGTAACAGTAAACAATAGGATGAGGAGACCACGGTGCAGCAGCGTACCATGCCTTTATCTGGGCTCCTAAGCCATCACCCATAAAAACTAATAATTTATTGTACATGTACATTTATGAAATTATCATAACTATGAAATGTATTGATTGTAATGTGTTGGTGGTCAATCAATAAACTATGTCTATGTCAGAGTTTTGACTCCATCTCATTATTATATATTCCTTAGCTAATATTACTTTTTTAAAATCTTAATTTTACCATTTTTATGTCATAATTTTGACTCTTTTCTCATAATTGTGCATTTGTTATCTCATATTTATGACTTTTTATCTAATTTTTTATTTCTTTTTTTATCTCTCTGAGGATCTTAAACGACACTAACCACCCAGATAATAAACACTTTCACTGACTGCCATCGGGGAAACGTCTCTGGTCCTGCAGGGCAATTACAGAGAGACTGAGGAAGAGCATCTTCCCCCAGGCCATCAGGACACTGAACTCTCTACCCCCCCCCCCCCCCCCCCCCCCCAATCCCACCACCACCCACTACATACATACACACATACCAACCACCTGCTATTTTTCTTGCACCTCTGCTAACTGTACATGCACACCTGTATACTGTCAATACCATATGTATATATTCATATATACGGACGACACTACAGTAGTGGGTCTCATCTCGGATAACAACGAGACCCACTACAGAGAGGAGGTACACCAGCTCACACAATGGTGTTCAGCAAACAACCTGGTGCTGAACACAGGGAAGACCAAGGAGATGGTCGTGGACTTCAGGAGGTCCAGGAAGACTGATCACGCCCCCCTCCTCATGGACGGAGAAGTGGTGGAGCGTGTGGACAACATCAACTTCCTGGGCCTACACCTCACATCCGACCTCTCCTGGTCCCTGAACACCTGCCGCCTGGTGAAGAAGGCCCAACAAAGGCTCTTCTTCCTCAGGAAACTGAAACGGGCTGGACTCTCCTCACGGTTGCTCTTGAACTTCTACAGGGCGACAATTGAAAGCATCCTCTGTGTCAGTGTGACCGTGTGGTATGACAGATGCACGGCACAGGAAAGGAAACAACTGGCACAGGTGGTCAGAACTGCATAGAGTATCGTGGGCTGCCCCCTCCCTGACTTGGACTCAATATATGTAGGCCGGGTCAAGAAGAGGGCAAGAGCCATCGCCATGGATCCCAGCCACCCAGGCCACAGACTGTTTGTACCGCTTCCATCAGGAAAGCGGTACAGGAACATCCGCACCACCACTAACAGACTAAAAGACAGTTTCTTCCCCAGAGCTGTCAAAGCTACCCCCCCCCCTTCCGCCGGCACTGCAGGACAATAGACTGAATCACTGCACACTGCACTTCGCAACCCACGCAACCGCACCTTAGTGTATATATGCATATGCACAACGTATATATACACATACAGACATGTATATTTTCTCTCATATTTGCACATAATTCTATTTATCTCATTTTATTTATTTAATTTTATTTTATCTTATTCTATTCTGTTTTTATTGCATGCCAGTTGGTTTATCTTGTTTCATTTTGTTATCTTTTACACGGGGGTTGCACTGAAAATTTCACTGACATGCAAATGCTCAGTGACAATAAAGACATCTTGAATCTTGAATATTCCCTCTACCACTGAGGCTATTTTTAGGTTATATTCTTTATTTTATCTTTTAGTCTATTTTTATCTTTGTATATTTTATTGCACTTTTGCAGTGTAGAAAAAGGGAGTGTTGCTTTCATTTCACTGTGAATGTACAGTACATCCACATGGGACAAATAAAGAATTCTGATTAGAAATGACTTCTTTTAAAAAAATATCATAATGAGGAAAAACAATTATAGCTATATAGGGAAAAGTCAAAAACATGCAGAACACTGGCCCTCCAGGACCAGGATCCCCCACCCCTGTTATGTGCAGTGACAATAAAGGCATTCAATTCAAGTAGCACTGGCTCTTTATACTGGTTAAAGTACTGACAGATCCTCTTCCTGTCGCGTCCTCACCGGTCAGGAAGCTGAGCTCCTTCTGTGTCTGGATGCTGGCCAGGTGACCCTGCTGCTGGGTACAGTGTGTCTCAGCGTCCTGCCAGTTTTTCATCGTCTCAGTCTCAAAAGCATAGCAGAAGTTTCCATACAGCAAATATCCAGGTTCACAGTGGAATTCTGGGAAAAAAAACAAAACAAAAAACAATTCATCACTACTCGAAATGTCAGTCTGCCCCAGGGCAACTGTGACTACATATGTAGTTTACCACCACCAGAGAGAGCATGTGAGAGTGAATGAATAATGTAAAGCGCTTTGGGTGCCTTGAAAAGCACTATAGAAATCTAATCCATTATTTTTATTATAAAACAGAAGCAGTTGAAACACATGCCAATAATTATCATTTACTATGAGGTAAAACATGTGTGTGATTCAGGTCACATGACAAACCAGATACCATTTAACATTTTATTTCCCATTGAATACCATTCATTAATTTTCCCATCTCAGACCCCATGAGCCTCCTGGAAGGAAAAAAATGAGTTCAACCCCACCCCCTGATGAGTGGGACCTACGAGGATCTGGAGGGGGTACAGGGTTCTGTCCACCTGTCATCTCACAAATGAAACCCAGGCTCTTGAAGCAGTTTGTTGTTTCCCATTTTCCAGCGTAATTCCCTAAAAGAGACAAAAGGTGAGTGTTTGAGTTTGACATTCAAGGCGTCATTTAACAGAGAACGTCAGAGAAAATATGAGGTCCAACCTGTGAAGATCTGTCCACAGTCCCACAGGTTTGCAGTGTTTCTGGGCCAACCAGGACCGTAGTTGGAATATTCAATGTTACTTTTATCCACCCACTTGAAATTCCCATCAAGGTCCTTATCTATTAACAAAAACCAAATAAGGAAAGGAAATTAAATTATAACAAATCCTGACCAATATAAGACATTCATTCATTACTGTATTGATTGATTGTTCATTTCTTAATTCATTTATTCAAGTACTTATTTATTTTTTCATTATTTATTTATTTATTCATTCAGTCAATAGTTCATGTATTTGATCATTCATTAATTCATGTATTCATTAATTCATTTATGAATTATTTCATTTATTTATTTATGTATTGAATTACTAATTTATCCATTCATTTATTTATTTATTCATGTATTTATTTAATGTGAGGAGGACCTGATAAACCGATCCAAACATCTGGGATGTCCACATGGTGAAAATCTGGAAGGTACCGATTTATGAAGAACTGTTCTTCTTCACTGGACAAAAGAAACAGAGCAAACATGACAGTTAGACCTGCTGGGAAACTGTAGAAATAGTTTTTACGCTGAATTTTGTCACTTTTTTTTTTACTTGTATTTTTCATAATGATATAAAGTGAAACCAGGCAGAAAACTCTGGATGTGTTTTTGTAAAATACTGTGAACTGTCCTGTGTATGAAATGTGCTAAAGAAATACATCTGCTCTTCCTTAGTTTTAATCAGTCGATAAACAGTTTATATATCCTCCTGAGAGCCAGGAAAGACATTTTTATTTTTTTACATTAAACAATGTAAATGTTTTTTTTTTACATTAGATTCAAAAAATGTTTTAGATAGTTTTTAAAAATATTTGTATTAATTAATTTTTAATGCAATGCAGCATTATTCAAGTAAAACTGTCAGGCTTTTATTCCCTACAGAGTATATACTATCCTGCTGAGACCCAGTAATGCATTTTTGTTCTCTGTAGGGGCAGGTTTCACAGTTTTACTTAAAAAATTCTGTCCATTGTAAATGATATTTCATTAAAAAATACATTTGGGAAAATTAAAACGATTTTTTAAAATGTATTTGATTGAAAAAAACGTTGCTTTGTACAGTTTCTAATCAAGATAAGTGTTGAATGTGAAAAAAGCTAAACCTTTCAAGTTGTTGGGTGTCAGGAGGATAGATATATACATATACTTATATATAAAGTCATAACATAACACCTGCTGCTGGTGAAAATGTAATAATTAGCAGTTGATAATAAACAGTGAAGACCACATTAATTTATCTTTACATATATAACATGCTTCATAATAATAATAATAAAAATAAAAAGAAGAATGGTTAAAGTTGAACGCTTGTCATGACTAAACTATTGGGAGGTTGTAATATGGACATGTACGTACAGTGCTATGAAAAATACCTTTTTTTAAATCACTGTGTATAATTCTGCTTTAAATGTGTGACATTTTGATCTTGCCTACTTGTTTATGATCACCAGGTGAGCCCCGATATCACCACATTTGGTGAACGCCTCATGCCACGTTGTCAAAAGATTAACATTACTGACAAACCAGTAACAGCTGCCGGCGAAGCTCTGCCACCCAGGATGACAGATGGCTGGAGAGAGAGGGGGTCCAATGGGGACACATCAGACAGGAAATGAAATAATTCACAAACATCGAGTATTTTAGTCCTAAACAATTGACTTACTGTTCAGAGGCCGTTTACACATGTAAGGACTTTCATATCTACACATATGGGGTCTCCATTTCCCATATAGTTCTGATTGATCTTTGATTATTGCAGCACATGAACCAGTCTGTGGATCACTGTAAAATAAATAAGTAAATAAATAAATCAATTCAATTACATTTTATTTATAGTCACAAATCACAACAGCGTCACATCACAGGGCTTTAAATAGGACCGATGTCCCAGGATCTCATTGGCAGAGGTGTTCAAAGTACTCATATTCTGTACTTAAGTAGAAGTACAGCTACTTGTGTGAAAAATACTCTGGTAGAAGTAGAAGTACCTGTTCAACTCTTTCACTGAAGTAAAAGTAAAAAAGCACAACTTCTCTATTGTAATAAAGTAAAAAGTAAAACTGCATTTCAAATAAAATAATACTTAGTTAAGCAGGAAAACCATCAACATTTAAAAAATATCCAAAATTAAAGCCTTTAAAAGTGAGTTAGTGTGTAGATAATGTGGTTGATCCGGTCATGGTGCTCAGTTTTGTAGGTATAGACAAGAAATTTAGGAAAAATAGGGGGAAAAAGTCATAATTGATTTTTTTTTAAAGTCCTTATTATGAAGTATTTTTAAAAGAAGTCATGAATATGAGATAATAAATGCACAATTATGAGGGAAAACAAGTCAAAATTATGTTTTATATGTAAATGGTACTCAGTTTAGTGGGTATGGACAGGAGGACATTTAGGAAAAATTAAAAAGTCATAAATAGAATATTTTAAAAAAGCATAATTATGGGATAAAAAAAAATCTAAATTGGGGCGGCACAATGGTTAGCACTCGTTCTTCATGTGACCCATAATAAATAAAAGCACATTTATCACATGTAAAAATCTAAATATCTAAAACTATGGACGACCAATACTTCTGTCAGAGATGATGTTGGAAGAAATTACTAATGAATACGACAACAAAGACAAAACACCTTTGCAACACAAATAATTATCATAATTTCCTCAATAATCATAGTGATTTTATTTGATTTCTTACGCTGTAGGTTGATCTGTAGCCCAGTTTGTGTATGTCAGTCCACGAGCGTCCGACCAGGCAAACTGAGTGTTTCCTGCTTCCACTTGACATGATATTTTGTTGCATTTCTGAAGCGATAAAGATCATCATCACATTTTAACAAAACAGATATAAAGAGATATCAATCATTTCAATATGAATGAATGAACTTTATTTATTTGGTTATCCACATAAAACAACAACAACAACAAAAAGCTGTACATTTAACAAGATAAAAAATTAATTACAACCAAAAAATGGTTTGGCAGAAGCAGTGTTTTTTAAGACCATCCTGTACCTCACATCAAAAACAACTCGGCAAACTTTCAAATATTTTTTTTCCTTCAGAACAACGTGGAAATTAGTTTTTTCCAATTAAAACAAATTCCTCACTTAGTGAGACAATTAAATCATTCACATAATTGATAAGTATTAATAACTTCATATTTTAAAGTTTTTTTGAAACTTTGACAACTTTAACTTGAATTCATCACTAAGATCGTTCTATAGTTTTATGTTCGACGAATGAAACACGTCTTTGTTTGACGTTAGTTCTTATTTGACTTATTTCAAATTGAAGCAGAACTCTTAAATTATCACGTCCTCTTCTTAACTTGAAGAGGGACTGAATGTACAAAGGTAATTTCACATTAACAGTTTGAATGTTATAAAGAGCTAATCGGTTGATTCCCTATATATATATATATATATATATATATATATATATATATATATATATGCATCCATAAAGTGATATGGGTTCGCCCTTTGCAGCTCTTCAACTCTTCTGGGAAGGTTTTCCACAATGTTCCACTGACGTTGCAGTGAAGGCCTGGCTCTCAGTGTGTGCTATAATTCATCCTAAAAGTGTTCTGTGGAGTTTATGGACCTCACTACTGTTCCCACAAACTTGGCAACATAAAAATATCCTAAGTTTTTCTCTCTCATGCACACACACACACACACACACACACACACACACACACACTTGCAGAATACAGAAATGTCATATTAAACTCCATAGATTAAGAATGGGATGACACTTGAGTGTATTTCAAGGCAGGTGAGTAAATATTTTTGGCAATATAGTGTGTATATATATATATATATATATATATATATATATATATATATATATATATATATGTGTGTGTGTGTGTGTGTGTGTGTGTGTGTGTGTGTGTGTGTGTGTGTAAAGTGCAGCAATAGTCACTTCTTTCTTAAATATCTAAATAGAGTGAAACCCTGCTCATCTCACCAGTGTGGACAGTCCAATCCACAAGTCAAACTGTGAAGAATCCAGTCGTGATATGATGTACTGCTCTTCTTCTGCTGAATTAATGGACACTAGGTCTCCACCGTCCTGCAGACAGTCTTGTCTGGCGTCTGACCAGCTCTTGGTGGTGTCTTCCTTCAGTTTGTAGCAGTTGGAGCCATATTGTCTCCAGTCGTTGGATAAGTCACACTGTGGACCAGGATTGGCTGAGATGGACAACAGGAAGAATTTAAGTTCCCTGTCATTGATCATTGACTCAAACATGACATGGTTTATCAGGATTAGCACTGGCCATGGAGCACCAAACCTGCCATACTGAAAAATGTACACAGAAATATTACAAAAATTAATCAAATACTGTATTTTCTGGACTACAAGGTGCACTTAAAAGTCTTTAATTTTCGCCAAATCACATCAAATCGATAGTTGTTTTTTCCTCACTTGTCTATATGTAGTGATGGAGAAACTGAAGCTTTTTGAAGTGTGGCTGAACCCCTTTGAAGCCCTGTATGGCTTTTAGGGAAACTGTCCAAGTATTTGACAGAGTCAGTGCGAACAGTGACATCTGGTGGTTGTTTGGATGTTTTGTATTTGACAGGAGGAAGGCGTTAATTCATGAATAATAGGTGTCATTTCATTGACAACCCCCCCCCCCCCCAAAAAAAACAAAAAAAAACAAAAACATTTGGGGGGTACTGCTGGGGAGAAGGCGACAGCGGGGGGTTGTGGGGTAATTGTTAATAAAGTTTATGTTCTCAAACCAGACTTGTGTGACAATCATATTGTTTTCTATTTAAATATTAAAAGAAATTAGAAGAAATGCTGCAGTTAGCCCAGGGCCAGTTCTGGTCAATGTGGCGCCCTAGGCGAACACTAGGTGAACACTAGGCGAACACTAGGCGAACACTAGGCGAACACTAGGTGAACACTAGGCGAACACTAGGCGAACACTAGGCGAACACTAGGCGAACACTAGGCGAACACTAGGCGAACACCCCTTTTTTCCTTTCTGTGGAATTAGAAACTAGTACCTGTAAACATAGTGTCCTACATCTGATGGAGTATGTACTGAGTGTCCATGAATAATCACTGTTTTAATCATAGACTTCATCAGTATGATGGGACATCAGTTGCACAACTTGACACAGTTTATACAATTAGATAAACTATACTCTCAGAGGCTCTAGGGACAACTTTTTCTCCGTCTGGGATCCATTTTTAAAACATCTTGGCAAACTTAAAACTTAAAATTTATGTGTTCCTGTCGTATGTTGCATTTGGGTCCAAACCTACTGTCTGACATCAACAGATGATGGACTTACGGTTGATGTGCTTGCAGATGTATTGCCTCTGAACGTTGCAGTTTTCATCATTCCACTGTCCAGTGGGTCCTCCCACCTGACCACAGTCCTCCCCGGGTTCATCCCCCCAGTTATCGGGCTGACCCGGCCTCCAGTATCTGAAACAGGTGGAAACTTAACACACCCACTGACCTGCACTGACCACGCCCACATTTAATTACATATGCACTGCTATGACGTACTCCAGGTATGGTATATAAGGACTCCCATCACTCCACTCCCAGACATTCTCTGTGTTCTGATCATTAAGGCCAATCCAGTAGATCTCACTGCCGATTTGTGTCCGTACCCACAACTGTTAAAAAAAACAAAAAAAACCCACAGTCAAGTCAATAATAAAAACTAATTTGTCTCATCTTCTGAACCCACTTTATCCTCACTAGGGTCACAGGGGTCACTGGGGGCCTAATCCAGCTACAATGGGTGAAGGTGGGGTCCACCCTGTATGAGTCTCCAGTTCATCTCAGGGCTGAACATATATAGACAAACAATCACTGTCACATTCACACCTATGGACAATTTAGATTAACCAGTTAACCAGTTAACCAATCAGTGAATGTGTGTGGATGGTGGGAGGAGCCAGAGTACCTGAAGAAAACCCACACAGACACGAGGAGAACATGTAAACTCCACACAGAAAGGTCTGGTGTGGGAATAGAACCAAGGTCCTTCTGTCTGTGAGGCACGAGTGCTAACCACTGCACCACCCTTTAAACAAATTTGTATCAGCCCTATTATGGCAAAAGTGTCATATTTGATCCCTGAGTTTTGAAGACTCCACATCAGAGGTCTTAAATATGTAGCCTGGGGGCCAAATGTACTCCACCAAAGGTTCCAATGCAAAAAGTCTACAGGTTCCACATATGGACCAAGTAAAATAATACCCTAAATAATAACCTTCAAAAGTAATGACTCCATATTTTCTTCTCAGGTTGGTGTGAAAAAATAAAATAAATGTATTATGCTGATGAATGAACTTCACTTATATAGTGCATTTTCCACCATCCAGGTACTCGTAGTGCTTCACATAAGCCTGAAATTCACCCATTCACATACACACACACACACACACACACACACACACACACACATACACACACACACACACCAGTAGGTGCTGCCAGACCCACTGGAAGACATTTAGAGTTCAGTGTCTTTCTCAAGGACACATTGACACACAGACAGACCAGGATTCAAACTGCAGACCCCCCAGTTACTGGATGATCCCTCCTACCAACTGAACCACAGCCGCCTTCTGCACATGGTTAAAATGACAAATCTACATGTTTAAATGTTAAATCTACATGTTTAAAATGTCAAATCTGCATGTTATTCTGAAAATATACGTTTCCTGTTTGTTGTGTTTATACAATATTGCTCTGGCAACCATAGCTGCAGTTTTTTTCTGTAAAAACAATTACTTTTTTTTTCAGAACGAATTTAGTTATTTGTTTGTTTTTGATGATCTTGGTCAGATTTCTTGAAATTTGATTTTCCAGATCTATTGGTGTCACAGAAAAGTTCATCATTAGGTGATCATGTCTTAATTTAAGTGTGATGACATATAGTATTTGGACTAAAAATGAACAAAATACAATTTGATTTTGCAGTGAATGTTGAAAAATACTGTGATAATAGTTTAAGAGGCTTTAAAAATAACGTTTGTGTAATGCCATGCTTGTCTTTGGCTTCAGTTTTGTCTGTTTTGGTAAAAGCAGCTGGTGTGTGTGTTGACTCACCCTCTCTTGGACGTCCTGAATGCTCATCAGGTTACTGTTGTGCTCCAAACAAAACGCATTGGCCTGCAGCCATGACTTTTTGTCAGTTGAAAATAAGTAACATTTATCGTCGTACTCCCTCCATCCGGCCTGACACTGACAACTACCTGGAAAAACAAAAGACATGTTACTGAGGTCAACATAAGGATAATACCTTCTGCTAGACCAGGGGTGTCCAAATTCAGTCCTCAAGGGCCAGTGTCCTAACATGGTTTACATGTTTCCCTTTTCCACATGATTCAGTTTAACCCTTTAACTCCTGAAACTTTAGCAGTTCCACAGTAAAAAATTATGAAAATAAACAACAAAATGAACAAAAATGGCCAAAGTCATCAATAAAATGAACAAAAATGAATAAACTGACAAAATAATTAGTAACAGGAACTAAGTAAGACACAAAGTTTTTGTTCATTTTGTTGCTCATTGTTTATTTTTCTACATTTTACTTTTTATTTTATAATTTTTTTCTTTAATTTTGCTCCATTTGTGTCTTATTATTCAAATTGAACCAAATCCAGCATTTAAGACAGTTTTTATTCCAGAACCATTTTACTTGTAGACCAGTGTAATCTTTAAAAATATAATAATTGAGACAATCATTTAACAATTTATTGCCATTATTGACCAGTTATTATGTTATTGGCCTGTTAAAAAATCTTTCCAAATGTACAGTAATAATTGAACCAATAATGTAATCATTGATTTCTTTCATTCATTTCATATATTTATGTAGTTTGAGCAAGAAAAACAACATTATTGGCCAGAAGTTACTGCAATATTGGTTCAGGACTTTTATTACGTCATGTTACTGGCCTATTATATTTTAAAAAGGGCAAATGTATTATGTTATAAGCTGTTATTACTTTATTGGCCTGTACGAGCCGTAGATCATTTGAATGTATCCTCACCAAAGTCCCATGAAAAAAACCTGGGTCTCATTGGAAACTGAGGGTAATGTTTGACTTTAACAGCTGAATCACATGGTTTTGGTCACAACCGTCATGTATGACCATAGTAAACACATTCCACTGGTCTGCAAGTAAAATGCTTCCAGAATAAATCTAATGAAATGTTCCTACATGTATGTTACTGATAAAGAAAACTGAAGTCTTAAAGGTTCCAAAGTGACCCATGGGATGAATTTATAAAGTACAAACATTCTGTAGTTAAAGCTGTGGAACTCATGTTAGTTCAGGGTCCACATACAGACCAATATAAGTAATAATAACAGAATAACCTACAAAAAATTAATGACTCCAGATTTCTATTTGATTTAATGTGAAAGTAAAATATCACATTATACCTACTAATAAAAAGAACTTAAATTTTTTTGTTTTTGTTTTAGAGCAAAAAATATGAAATTATGAAAATGTTTACATTTACAAACTATCCTCTAACAATAAAATGTGAATAACTTGAAATTAAGCAAAAACTCCAGTTTCTGTTCTGAAATGTTTATTGTCTTTGAAACTCCCTGCCACTGGAGCACAAACATATGACGTCACCCCCCCTTCACATCCAACCTCAAAACTCATCTGTTTAGGATCCAAGTGCACTGTCCTATTTTTAAGCCGCCTTTTGATTTTTACTCTTGTTTATTTTATACTTTCCTGTTTGCTGTAAGGTGACCTTGAGTGCCTAAATAAAAAACACATATATATTATTTTTATTCTTTATTGTATCATGGACAATCCCCATTATTGAACTGTATCAGTAACAGTAAACAGGGCACCTTTAGCCTTAGTTTTAGCTTTAGCTAACATGGCTAATGTCCTGCTGTAGTCCCTGGCCTGATGACAGTAGGGACCTATCAACAATATTATTATTTAAGAAAGACAGTGTATTGGAAAATTACAACCAGACAATGTAAATTAATGTTTTATTATTTTATCATGTTAAATTGGGAAAGAGAGTCTACTCAGAAGACAGGTCAGGAGGTCACAGCTTAAGGCTACGCCCAGACGAGTTAAATACGGGTTTAGTTTTGAAACCATATCAAAAAGATATTACGTAAAAATGGAACTGTTTCAGTAAAAATCTGCGTCAGCATGGGGACGAAACGCTTGCTGAAAATGATGCAACTCACATGACACACCACTATGAGCGCTGTAAGCCAGTCCCACCAGATACAAGAGAACAATAGAAGAAGTAGTGCACATGCACCCACATCGCTTTTACTACCGACACGAACAACAACAATTACACTGCTAACACCCTAACCCATTCACCACTGATACTCTGTTGTTCACACTTGTTGCTGTCTTTTGATGACAATGAATGCCTCAGGTACAAGGCTGCTGTTTTTTCCAGTCATGTGGTCATGATGTGGGTCTGACCACACATCGACACTCGTCAAAATGGATACGGAAATGTCACCGTATCCAGATTTTCGCATTTTCCAAAGAGATCGTTTTGGGGTATCCGTGAAACCGGTCTCATTTTGACGAAAGGCCAATCCGTTAAGAAAGTATGTCGGTTTCACGTGAACTTGTTTCTGTGCAGATGGGGTCTAAGATGACCCCAGGCCTCAGAGGAATTAGCATGTGGGGGATGGGATCTCCCTCTTGCCATGGGCCAATCTACAGTAAAACAACAATGGAAAAAAAACCCAGTTCCTCAGGACGAACTCCCCAAAGGAAAGTTATGGTTACCTGAAGCAAGAAGAGGGGGGTCCACAAAGGAGCAGTGTCATGTGTGCTCTTAAAGCACACAACCAATTTCAGACATTAAACAAAAGACTTTTAACTTAAACTATTTTTAAACTTTAAAATAATCATAAGATGTAATACTGATTCAAACTAATTGTAAAGTATATTTGTGATCTTAAAATGAATGAAAAGACAATGGAAAGACTAAGAAAAGTTAAATCTTATCAAGTACTTGAGCCATAAGTAAATTATTTTATATATTTTTTCCTTTGACAACAGTTCAGAGAGAAAATATACAAGATCAATTAATACAGATAAAAAGATAAAGGAGAATAGTGAAACACCATTACAATCATACAGAATTATTATTATTATTATTATTACTAGTAATAATAATAATAATAATAATAATAATAGTTTAAATTTATTTTTTTGTTGGTGCTTATAAAGGGGATGTTTTGGGGTTTGTTTGACTGTAAAATGTGTTGTTATGGTTACACGTGTGTCTGGTCTCCTCTCTAAAGTTTCTTTTCACAGAATTTATATGCAAAACTATAATGTTCTTATTTGGATCTATTAAACAGTAAATGTGAATACAAAATAAAATGACTGTATTATCTTTATTATTATCATTATTATTTTGTATATCTGACCCATAATGCACATTTAGAAATAATAAGTTGAATCATAATATTGTTAAAATTGCACTTATTCTTCTAAAAAAGTCTGTTTTTTCAGGTCATTCACATCACTTTTGTTGGATAGTTTATAAAATAAAGTATTTTTAAACTTAATTAGTTTCTTTTGCACTAAGACAAAAACTAAAAAAATGGAGTTGTGATTATTTCTAGGTTATTATGTTATTATTTTACTGGCTTGGTTCTGAACGTGACCCCTGGTATAAATGAACAGAAAATAGAAACTTACCACAAACCAGAAAAGCAGCAAAACTGAGCAGCTGCAGGAGAGTCTGTGTCCTGTCCATTCTTATTTTTCTGTGTTCACTCTATACTTCTACACATCCTAATACATTCTTTTAGATGGTTTTGTCCAGGCAGTATATGGATATACAGAAATGATGTGTTGTCGTTCCAGGTTATCAGCTGTTTGAGCATCATTTCTTTGGTTCGTCTCTTTTCAGCATCTGTCCAGAGTCCAAGGCAGTAAAACACAGATGACAAACACTTGACCTGCTGTCTGTTTTATACATAACAATCAACAGGACTTGGCACTAGGACAGAGAACCGTCATTTTCAAACATCACAAATATTACATTATTTTCCTTTTAAATTGTTTTTATTACCTCCGCCAAGGAGGTATTAAATTCGGGTCTGTCTCCGTTTGTCAGCAGGGTTACACAAAAACTTCTGAACAGATTTTGATGAAACTTTCAAGAATGATAGATAATAATGATGATAATGATAATGATGTGTGTGTACAAGATAACTCAAAAACGTATGGACAGATTTTGATGAGATTCTCAGGGTAGGTTAGTAATGGGGAGATCTAGAAATGATTCGATTTGGTCGTGATCCGGGGGGGGGTCTACCTTCTGCTTTTCTAGTTTTATTTAAATGACTTTAATTTTACTACATCTGGCCCACAGACAACAGTTGAAAAATCTATGTTTTTGCTCATACTGATACATTGACAGAAATGTTCGTTAAACGCAGGGTAGGAGATCTTGGAAAACAAACTATACTGTGTAAGTATACACACCCATGCTTCTTCTTGAGCCCACCCTCTTTTTCTTGCCGAGAAGGAGGGTCTAAGGACAGGGGATGCTTGGGACTTCATCTATTCTCTATTCATCTATTGTTCTCTCCAAGCCCTGTGAGATGACGTTGTTGTGATTTGGGTCTGTATAAATAAAATTGAATTGAAAATGCAAATCTGCATTATCACTGAATTAAATATAGAAAAATACATGAATTTAACTGAAACAATGCAAACTGTGGGTAATATTACTTAAATTATAATACATCACTTCACACGAGGTACATTTAGATGAAAGAATCACATGGGAACGACTGCAAAAGTAGATCTTTATTACTTACATCTTGGACTCTTGTTTTGTCAGACGGTCTGCAGCTCTTCAGTCGTTTTCTACGGTCCTCACTGAGCAGTGCCTCTCGTGGCTGACAAGGTCAATACTGGCCCGACAAACTCTGCCGCAGAATCAGCACCAGTACTCTTGGCTTTTGTCTTTGTCCTCTGGCGGTCTCTTTGGTCTGTTCCTTGCGTCCACTTTCTTATGTTCTCTGGCAGCTTTGAACACTGCTCTCCATGGGCCTCGGTCCCTTGCCATGTTCTCCCAGAAGTCTTTGCTAATGTTGACGTCTTTGTGCGTGTCCTTAAACCTCAGCTTAGGCCTTCCTCTTAGTCGACTACCTGTGGTGTGTTCTTTGGAAGCCTGGAGTCATCCGTCCTGCTCACACGGCCTAGCCTTCGCAGTCTCTTTCGTTGCAGGATCTCGAACAAGGACAGTGCACCTGCCTGATGGAGAACTTGTTTAAGATCTTCTGCAAGCAGCGTAGGTGGAAGCTGTCGAGTCTTTATTCCTGTCGTGGGTAGACTGTCCATGTAGTAGGGTTGAGAGTAGGGTTGTTAATGGATGACCGTTTGACTGATGGTTGACCGCTTCAATGTTGTCCGGTCATAATTTTCTGTCGGTTAAAAAAAAAAAAAAAAAAGCCACCCTGCATCTGTCATTACACTGCAGAAACTCTTTACCATGTAAAGAGGAAGCTTTGTGATCTCTCCACAGCATATCTTTAAAAATGATGAATTTGGACATTAGCTACAAGACGGAATTTATTAATAACAAACTCAGAGCTCAATTAATCTATGTGGTACGACCATTTCACACCAGTTTAGAACGTTTAATCAAAACCTAAACTAAACACAAAGCTGACGTGAGGTAATAGAACTACTAGAGCTAGCAGCTAGACTAGGACAGCAAGTTGTCGCCATGACAACCCAACAGGGAGGTGGATGAGTTGTGTTATCCATCTGACAGACCTACTTAAAATGACATGACGGCTGGACTACGACAAAATGAGTTTGTGAAGAACTGATGCAGGCTGGTGGACATCGATAAGGTTTTTTTCCCCACAATATTTAGCAGCAGAATTTCCTAAAACATCTAATCTTTTCTCTGTGTGATGCTTTTAACACAACATCACTCGACCTCGCTTTAAAAAGCTAAGTGAGCGCACCGTGGTGCATAAATGGCTGTGTGTGTGTGAACCGACAAAGCAAGACTTTTCTTTTCTCACTGACTTCAACCAGTTAATGAAGCTCAGTGATCGGCCAAGATGTTTTTAGAAATATCGCCCGAGTTGAGAGTTCACGTGTTGTAGATCAGTATCTTTGTGTTGTTTGTCAATTTCTGTTTTTCCATGCTCTCTTACTTAGTTTTCCAAACAAAGCGTCAGTTTTACCAATCCTTACATTTATTTCTTCATCTAAGGAATGGGTGTTTGTCATCACTGACCACAGGTAAGTCAACTTGTCAACTGTCCAGAGGGCATTTCCATATGATGTGATCAAAGGCAGAACAGGGGTGCCTTGCCCCATTACCTCAGCCTTCTTGACACTGATGGTAGGACAAAAGAGATCACAGGCCTGGGCTAAGCTGTCCAACAGTCCCTGTAGAGCAGTTTCATTATGGGCCGTGAGTTCTGCATCATTCTCTGCACAGTGACTCGATAGTTTTACTCCTCGCCCTGAGTCTTGCCAGATTGAACAATGAACCACCTGTATGTGACCTTATGTACACACATCATGTAGATGTTCATTAGCGCTCAGATTAAAATTGATTAGAATAGTTTTCTCCATTTCTGATAAAATAATATTTATCAAATGACTGAATTCTATGTGGGGAAATATATTATTTTCACTGAAAAAAAAGTAAAATAGAGGATACTATTAACTATTAAGTAATGATAAATCACTTAATAGATATTATGAGAGAAAAAGTCATTTGGGGATGACCACACAAGTACCACTGGATCTTTATGGGTTCAAAGTTCTTCATTTTTGAGGGAAGGATTTTTAGCAGTTTCAGTTACTATTAAAAGCTATAATGGGGGGGGGGCATGACTGTTCCTATAAGTTAGTTTTTCTACAGCTGTCAAACAGTTAAAAGCTGCTTCAATGTCTATGTAAAATGGTATTACTTTTCAACCATGCAAATCTTCAGGCTTTTTATTCTCCTTAATTATGTCACATCACTAAGTGTCCATTCATTTAGATAATTAAATCAAAGTCCAAAGTGTTTATAAAAACCACATGTCAGGCATCAATAAACGGCCAAACCTCCACTTCCTCAGTTACTTATTAACATGGTTTAGTGGGATGTTACAAAACAATAAACATATTTGGAAACCATGAACATTTCAAAAGCTTACAGTCAGCAAATTTAACAGAGTAAAAAAAAAAAAAAAAAAACACTGTGAGAGTGCAGACTCCACCAAGGCAGACCACCACCAAAGTTTTATCATGACATTACATTATTTACATTACATTTGGAAGATGCTGTTATCCAAAGTGACTTACAATAAAGGACATAATTATAGCCCATAGCACAAGCACTTACAAGGTAAACAGGAAATATAAAGAACAATAAGTGCAAAAGCTCTCTGGGGTTAGTAAGTTTTTTTTTCCCCCACAAATACTTTGATACAGGGTCAAGTAGAGTAGACATAAAAACACACACACACACACACACACACACACACACACACACACCTAAAGTCTACCCCAGGTCTGGGCCAGCACAGGCATCAGGGCAGGAAATGGTCACAAAAGAGGAGAGTCTTCACATGCTTCTTGAAGGTTGAAAGAGGTGATGTTAATCTTGTCGATTGTGGGAGTGTGTTCAACCACTGAGGGGCTGATGCAGAGAACAGTTTTGTCTGGGATTGTTTAGAGCGAGCAGAAGGTTGGTTTGTGTTGTTGGAACGTAGATCTCTGGCAGGAGCATACGGCTTTAGCATGTCATTCAGATAAGCAGAGGCTGTTCCTGAGATAGTTTTGTAGGCAAGGGTCAAGGTGTTGTGCTTGACCCGGAAGCCAGTGCAACTGGATAAAGAGAGGAGCAACATGGACCCTTTTGGGTTGAGTGAATAGCAGATGTGCTGCAGCGTTGTTACATGTTTGTGGTGTCAGTATCAACATTTCCTGGAAATATCAGCCAAATCTGTCCATCAAATCTTTTTGAGGTATGTGGCACAATCAAACAGGTGTGTCGAGTGTTGAACCTGGAGGAGTGACAAAGCTCCCACACATTTCTATCTGGAGTTATATACACGTGGAATACTGGGAATCAAGTTTTTATTACCTGACATTATAGCAGATATTAAAATACACACACACACACACATATATATATATATATATATATATATATATATATATATATATATATATATATATACCCTGTCAAATGCACATTTGTTACAGCAAAGAGACAGATCCCATCTGTGAACTTCGCACAACTTTATTTTATCAATTCATACCAATACAGTGTAAATTAAAACCACAAGATGGAAGCAGTGGAAAAAAGGAAGATAAACATCAAGTAGAACTTTACAAAAGTCTCATTTGCAACAACAACCTCTGTTGTAAAAATGAGAACCGGGTTGATCATATGCACAAGCAAGTATACCGATATCACAAAAAACTGTGCAATATAGTGTATAATATGTATGTTTTCGAGTATAAACTATAGATAGCATTTCTCACACTGTCAGCCCATTCTGAGGATGATCAAACTTCTCTTATATATGATAGAATTAATAATGTGTTAAATAAACATCTTTTACAACATATACTTAACATGAGTGTCTCCATTTAGGACAAAAATATACTCAGGACTTCACATCTAATCTAGGAAAATAGTGCACGGCAATGAATAAGATAGAGTAGTAAAGGGTAATACTAAAGATACACCTATTTTATTATACAAAAAGGTCCATATATTAAAATAGAAGAGAACCATCTATGGAGACGTATCGGAAAGCACTCTGACAGTCCAGCTATCGTCAAACACACATCTCCAATATGAAAATCTTTCCCTGGCTTTTTCAACATATTTTGATGTATACAATATCATAAAAGTAAAATAAAAAAGGAACTAAGGAGGTGCACCATATTGCTGTGGTAAGTCCTCACTTATGTCATACAGTCATCACATCTTTTTCCTCGTAGGTCATGGCGACGATCCAGGACGTTTGTTTGGCACGGACAGCAGGTAAATCCCGGCCTTTGACGATTGTTCAAACACAATTAGGGTTGAAACTCAGATCTATTAAGGGTCCTTTTTTTAGCAAAGTACAGTCACAACCCCTGATAATGATTTTATAATGCACCGTAAAAAAAAACAAAACAAATAAAATAAGTGCCTTTCATACCCTGATGGTCCTGAGGGCGTCTACGATTCTTCATTTTAAAACTAAGTCATTTGTGATCATCTGTTCAAATATTTAGGTGCACACGCCCTGCAATGAAACAAAAAGGTGCGACTATACAAAGGACTGATTTGTCAAACCTCTCTACATTATAAAAAGGAGCTGCTGAGCCAAAGCATATTCCAGAAAAAAAGAAAAAAAAAAACCCTAAACACAAAGATCTCCTGCATGTTTTCATACTGGCTCACTATAGCGTCCGTTTTCAAAATAAACGTACCTTTTTTTTTTCTAAACTCACCTCACTCTCTCATAAAGTTAGTACTACATACAAGCTGTAACGACCAGTTTCCCTTAAGAGTTGATGTTACATCAAAGCAGCCACAAAAAGTAAAATACAGTACAAAATTTTATATTACTGATTGCAAAAAAAACACCAGCAGGAGTTACAGGGAACGTATTTTGTAAGACACACTGGGAAAAAAAATCTAAATCTTACCAAGTGTATTTTTCTCATTTCTAGTCCAAGTATTTAATCACACTGAAAACAAGTGTTCAGATAATACCTAATTTTGTCCTGTTTTGTGCTAATCTCAAGTTTCTATGAGAACCCGTTGTTGAATTAGAGCCAATAATGTGATTTTGATGTTTTTGCTAAATATAATCTTCACCTTTGACCTTTACTCAAATGGATGCACATTAACTATATGTATATGTCCATGTAAATTCATGGTGATATCTCAAGTATTCTTTGAGTTATAGCATGATATGTCTCTACAACACAGAGACAGACACACACTGATTACAATAATTTCTCCTAACTAATGTTGGGCGAGATTAATAACACATAATCACCTCAAGAGGAAACTTTCAGTCTGATATAAGAACTGATTTTCAGACAATTAGATCTGGAAAATCTTATTTCACAAAGTCTTACCAAGATCATTTTCGCATGTTCTTGTCTCTCGTCTCGTCATGTGAACCTGCTTTATTCTCACTTTTCACATGTTCATTTAGCAGATTTAATTTATTTCTTTTGGCTTGATTCGTTTTTATTTTTTTTTGTGAGAGTCAACCAAAACAATCTGCCAAAATGAGGCTTACGCGGCCGAAAGCAATGGCGAAGGGTTTATTCCTCAAATCCTGAATAATATTCCTTTGCACTTGTTTTAAAGTCAATCAGACAAATAGTTCCAGAGATATAATAATAATATATATAATGTATATCGACTATTATTTATTTATATACTATTGTGTGTTTATCTTGTTTATGCTCAATTGCACTGGGGGGGGGCATAATTTCATTGTAACGTGTGCAATGACAATAAAGCTTATTCTGATCTAAACAGGAGTGTTTAGTGATATTAAACTTTTGAGCGCCCCCTTGTGGATCTATAATCTAGAAGTGGTAAATCATCCAAAATCTAAATCTAACCAGTTCTTCCTCTCCATAATATGCGTTAACTGCATTTTCATTACAGTTTTTAGCAAAACAAGAGTGATATTCCTAAAACTACAACAAAGTAAATTTGTGCTTTGAACACATTTTCATTGATGGTTGTTCTAGGCAGGAGTGTTGGAACGCTTGTGAAATATCATCCCACAAAATTTCACTGCTGGAAGATGACCCTTTCCGTGTCTTGATATCACGCTGCATTTCTCTGCCGTTTGCTGTCTCTGAAATTATGTTTTTCTCCTGAATTATTTTAAGAAAAGTCTCCGTCTCCTACTCTGTGTGTCGCGCCATTTTTACTCTGAGAAGTGATCATGTGACCATGTACGTCACATCCTGTGACATAATTGTGGATAAAGTGTTTCCATTGTGCTTTTGCGATATATTAGAATATTGAATCGTCTGAAAAACCACCTCATGAAAGCGTAAAAACTTTTTAGCAATATTTGAGTGTTTTTTCTAAATTCTGGTGTTTCCATTACCAATTTTTAGAGTGCTATTTACATTTTGCAAATTTCCAAGGGTAATGGAAACACACGTGTTGATATGTTAACACAAAGGAGACCCCGTAGCAGCAGAGCTGGTAGTCAGACCAAAAACACAATATCGCTGAAATTCCATTCAGGGGTATAATAACAAAAAATAATTACCTGAAAAGTAAGAGTTCAGTGAGATATAAGAACTTATTTTTAGACAATACCTTTAGAAATTTCATTCCAAGAAATCTGAGAAAAGTTTCACTTTTTCCATTGGCAGATTTTATTTTCTTAATTCAAGATTTTTTTGTTGTTGTTGCTGAATTTGAGCCAAAAATCTGCCAAACTTATTTTGTAAGGTTTCTTTAAATACAATATTCAAGGTCTATTGTCTAAAAATAAGTTCTTATTCCTCACTGAAAAGTTACTAAAATAAGATAAGATATTCTTTTATTAGTCCCACTAGAGAAAATTCCAGTGATTGATTAAATGTGATGACATATTTGGATTAGAAATGAGGAAAAAAAAATACATTTGGCAAGATTTTGATTTTTTTTTTTTTTTCAGTGAGCTCAGAGGAGACTTTAGCTTTTTCATATATGCACTGCAAACATAACCCATCCACATAAAAGTCTCTGATTGCCTGAAATCTACCTGTAACAGACTAAGGTTGACGTTCAGAGAGTATCCGCCCAAATGACATGCTCTCATAGTGTGCTTTGTGTCGTGTGCTTGTGCGGTATTCAGTCCTGATGATCACCTGGGATCTGGAAGGGCCGTCACATGCAGTTGGCCACGTTGCTGGAGCCCTGACCGACGTCCCTGATTTGGCTTACATGAGAGGAACAGACCGCCACCCCTGCTCCAGCTCGACAATGAGACACTGAACCCACCAGCTCCCACCTGCACAAGACACACACACAGAAACCACTGCTTACACCACATAAAATAATGATAGGACTGGTCTACAAGTAAAATGCTTCTGGAATAAAACTAATGAAATGTTCCCACATGTGCTTTACTGATAAAGAAATCTCAAGTCTTAAAGGGATTATCCAGAGTAAAAATAAATTAAGTCCTTTTTTTTTTGATAATTGCATACATATAGTTGACATCAAAATCACACCATTCAGATGTACATTGACAAATTTAAATTTTTGCCGTTTTGAGCCAAACTGTGTTAACATGGAAGTGATTAGGGCACGTCTTGTTTGCTGACATAAAATGCTAATTTTACACCTCTTCTAAAGTTTTAAACAACATCACACTTACGTGGTAGTAAGTAGAGGCTAACAGAGTTTCTTATTTCAAGTATGTACCTTTACGTATTCGTAAGACGTCTTTAGGAGGAAGCCCTGAATAGTCGATTGTCGAGTACAGAGTTAGACGCTCTGGAAATTCATGATTTCGTTACATTCTTTTTTGAAAACAACAACAACCTGTTAGCACGCTAAGCTTTGCTGTTGCATACAGCTTCATTTACATTTCTAATGAAATACTGGACAATGTTTTTAAAAAAGAATGCAAAGAAATTGTGAATTTCCAAAGGGTGTATCTCTGCACTCGGCAATCGACTATTTTGGATTTTCATCATAAAAGTCCAAAAAGTTACAGTAGTAAATTACACACAGCAATCATTGTGCAATAGTGATCTTTTTATGTGTGTGTGTGTGATCTGTGATGATGGGCTATCTGAGTGTTTTTTTCTGCTGCTGTAACAAAAGCAATTTCCTTATAAAAGGATTAATAAAGTATCTATTTTGTTCAGTGTCTATTCATTTTCTCTCCTTTTTCATAGATTTTGCTGCTTTTTTATTTTTTTTACTCATTTTTATATTTGTCCATTTTTCCCTTATTTTTTACATGTTTGACTCATTTTTAATTACAATTTCTATATATTTTATCCACTATCTTGCCTATTTTGTTTATTTTTTAGTAATTTTCTCTCATGTTTCATACATCTCTCTCTCTCTCTTTATCTCTATTTATCTATCACACATTTAATCATCATCTTGTTATCTCCTAACCTGTTCATTCGAGGCTCAAAAGCCTCCACCGTGTTCAGGTAGATGTTTCCGTTGTGTCCTCCAACTGCAAACACTCTGCCCATCACAGTGGCTACTCCGACACCACCTCGCGGGGTGGTTAGCTCAGACACATACTCCCAGTGGTGCATTCGTGGATCAAAACGCTCAACTGAGCTTAGAGGGGAATTGTCATCGAAACCACCTTCAGGAGGAGAAAAGGATTGGCATTTAATACAAGGTTCCTACCAGTTTCTTTAAGTTAAATTTAATACTTTTTAAGACTAACAACAGAAATGAATGGCCATTTCACAGCCTATTTTCATGGCTATACCGGCAAAAATTTGGGACTACTAGAATATAGGAAAAAAATTTAAACATTTCCCCAACTCCTTGATTTCACACTGAGTGCTGTAAAGTTCCTAAGAATTGATTCCTAATTTTCCATTGTTGGGTTGAAACGGGTGGAACTGAGGCGACTAACTTCCTTTGCATCTTGGACATTTAACAGACACTTAAACACAATAGAGTGGCAGCATAACTGAAGACCTGACATATTAAATTCATTCCATATGGTATTCCTCGATATGGAAAACATGTCATTTCTAAACCTAATTTTTTTGTACACATTGCTTGTTTGTCTGTCATATAAAGTGGCTTTGAGTGTCCAAAAAAGCACTAAATAGGTTTGAGGTATTATTATTATTATTATTATATTATCATTATATCATATATATCATTATATATTATATTATTATATAAATTATCAGGTTAAAAGCAAAGGACCAAAAGGATAATATTCCCAAAACTCTGTTCGGGGATATAATGAGGAACAAAACAAATATTGTAAAGACTGAGTATATCCATATAAAATCAAAGAGCATCAGGCAGAAACATAATAAACCTAGAATGACTTTGCAAATTCAAGTGGTTCAATAAACATCTCATTCTCACTCACTGTTGATCAGTAACCAGACAGATTTACAAAACATGAACCTTTGTCTGTAATGATCAGCATATTTGTGTAAAATACTGATGGGTGTGCACTGGGCGAGGCATGCGACCTGGGTGTATGATCTTGTGTGTTTGCGTCTCTCACCCACTACATAAAGGCAGCCGTTGAGTTTGCTGACTCCGTTTCCAGCTCGTCGTTGGCCCATCTCATTGACCTCTGTCCACTTGTTGAGGTGGGGATCGAATCGCTCCACACTGGAAAGCGACGCCACGCCATCGTTACCTCCCACTGCGTACACGAAACTCTAATGAGGTGGTAAAAAGCGGAAGGTTAAGCAGCGCAATTTACAGCATAGGTTACACAGAGTATGTGTGGGACAGCTTTTTGTCTCACCCCCAACGCCACAGATCCCACTCCACCTCTGGGGGTGTTCATGGGGGCTACAGCACTCCAGCAGTCACTTTCGATGTCATAACGCTCCACGTCATTAAAGCACGAGTTGTCGTCCAGACCTCCAATGGCATAGATGGGACCCCCGAGGGCTGCCAGGGCGATGCCCCTCCTGCACAACACACAGTCAAGCTCAAAAGGCATATTTGATTAAAATGATCTTCCTCTGTCATCTGTCACTTCCACACCTCTCTAAAACAAACTAAAAATGAAAGCTCTAAACTTAAGAGTATGAATTAGGAATGGGCGGTATGCAAGGTATCATACCTTATAAGGTATTTTTTTGTCCACAGTAGAGATTTTTGTCCTACCGCTCTACCGTACATCCTGTAGATGGCAGTAATGAAAAGTTTTGAACGTCCGCCGGCTGCCTCAAAGAAGCAGCTACCACCACAGTCTTTGATGCTGTGTTAGCAGAAGCGTTTCATTTAAATAAGCTACAAATATAAAATATATAGTTTATGTAGTCTACCATTGGTTATAATGGTATGTGATGCAACAAATTTCGATTCAGAACTCTACAATTTAATTTACAGGGTGTCTGAAACGCAAGCACACAAGCTAACAGCCAAAGTCATGACAGCCAGAGTTTACAATGACAACAAAACAATTGTGCTAAACATTAACACTGCCTTCACTTTAACACACTACACCAGCCTTAATAACTGTATGTTACTATATCCAGTTGAGTTACTATTAGTCATGGTATCTGGCTGGTGTTAGCAACTAAAATGACTGTTCAGAGTTACAAACCATGTTGTGATCAATTTCGCTAACATTAGCATGCTAATTGCTGCTACAATGATTACCCTTGAGATGTGTTGTGCTAGCTACTCTCAAGGATAGCTTCAAATTAAAAATCGTTTTTTCTTCAAATTGAAACAGTAACAACTTAAACCATTGCACTTGTCATAATCACATATGTAACTGCACATTTACAAACCACCCTTAACAACTGCAAAAAGTTGCAGTGAGCGATTTATTGGATCAAATCCATGTGCCTTGTTAATTTTGGCAGCTCTCCCTCTTCCTGTATTCTCTGGTTCATGACTGATCACGTTCCTGACTATGAAGAAAGTCTGCACAAATATGAAAGACTGCACTTGGAGCTATATGACCACTAACAAACTGTTCTGCTGTCATTTATAATATATTTATTTATTTAGGTATAGTAGCCTACAATAGTACTATACCGTGATACAGTGAAGAAAATAAGTATTTGAACACCCTGCTATTTTGCTATTTCTCCCACTTAGAAATCATGGAGGGGTCTGAAATTTTCATGGTAGGTGCATGTCCACAGTGAGAGATAAACTAAAAAGAAAAATCCAGAAATCACAATGCATGATTTTTTTAACGATTTATTTGTGTGATACAGCTGCAAATAAGTATTTGAACACCTGATAAAATGAATGTTAATATTTGCTACAGTAGCCTTTGTTTACTATTACAGAAGTCAAATGTTTCCTGTAGTTTTTCAGCAGGTTTGCACACACTGCAGCAGGGGTCTTGGCCCACTCCTCCACACAGATCTTCTCTAGATCAGTCAGGTTTCTGGGCTGTCGCCGAGAAACACAGAGTTTGAGCTCCCTCCAAAGATTTTCGATTGGGTTCAGGTCTGAAGACTGGCCGGGCCATGCTAGAACCTTGATATGCATCTTATGGAGCCACTCCTTGGTTTTCCTGGCTGTATGCTTTGGGTCGTTGTGGTGTTGGAAGACCCAGCCATGACCCATCTTCAATGCTCTGACTGAGGGAAGGAGGTTATTCCCCAAAATCTCACATTACACGGCCCCAGTCATCCTCTCTTTAATGCAGTACACTCGTCCTGTCCCATGTGCAGAAAAACACCCCCAAAGCATGATGCTACTACCCCCATGCTTCACAGCAGGGATGATGTTCTTCGGATTGTACTCTTCATTCTTCTTCCTCCAAACACGCTTAGTGGAATTATGACCAAAAAGTTCTATTATGGTCTCATCTGACCACAAAACGTTCTCCCATGACTCATCTGTATCATCCAAATGGTCATATGTAAACTTAACACGAGCCTTGACATGTGCTGGTTTAAGCAGGGGAACCTTTCGTGCCATGAATGATTTCAAATCATGACGTCTTAGTGTATTACCTACAGTAACCATGGAAACGCTGGTCCCAGCTCTTTTCAGGTCATTGACCAACTCCTGTCGTGTAGTTCCGGGCTGATTCCTCACCTTTCTTAGAATCATTGAGACCCCACGAGGTGATATCTTGCATGGGGCTCCACTCCGATTGTGATTGAGTGTCATGTTTAGCTTCTTCCATTTTCTAATGATTGCTCGAACAGTGGACCTTTTTTCACCAAGCTGCTTGGCAGTTGCTCCGTAGGCCTTTTCCATCCTTGTGGAGGTGGACAATGTTGTCTCTGGTGTCTTTGGACAGCTCTTTGGTCTTCGCCATGTTACAAGTTAAAGTCTTACTGATTGTATGGGGTGGACAGGTGTCTTTATGCAGCTAACAAACTCAAACAGGTGCATCTGATTCAGGATGATACATGAGTCCAGGTGGACTTCTAATGGGTGGACTAACAGGTCTTTCAGGGTCAGAATTCTAGATGATACACAGGTGTTCAAATACTTATTTGCAGCTGTATCACACAAATAAATCGTTAAAAAATCATGCATTGTGATTTCTGGATGTTTCTTTTTAGTTTATCTCTCTCGCAGTGGACATGCACCTACCATGAACATTTCAGACCCTTCAATGATTTCTAAGTGGGAGAAATAGCAAAAGAGCAGGGTGTTCAAATACTTATTTTCTTCACTGTAAGTGTTTAACAATGTTTGTTTCTTGTAGATGTATTTTACGGCTTTTTTAAAACATCATGACCAGGGGGCGACAGATGAAAACTAGCCTTCTGGCGAATTCTGGCTTTTTTAACGATGTGAAATCATGTGTTTTACTGGTATTTTAATTTTAATTGTATTGTCCCCTTTCAAATAAACTAAACTTAATTTCATTTTGCAGTTCACTTTTTCCAGCTTAGTGAACATGGATACTAGATAATCCTCTTCATACCATTACATTTTTCTGCAGCAATATTGAATTTAAGGCTCAGGAGATGTTAGCGTATACCAGAGAGCTGCAACTTTATGGAGGATATGTATATGAATATGTATATATGGGCTGTATGTATGTCATATGCATGCATATATATATATATATATATATATATATATATATATATATATATATGTATATATATGTGTGTGTATGTGTGTGTATGTATGTGTGTGTGTGTGTGTGTGTGTGTGTGTGTGTGTGTATGTGTATGTGTATGTGTATGTGTATGTGTATGTGTGTGTGTGTGTGTGTGTGTGTGTGTGTGTGTGTGTGTGTGTGTGTGTACGTGTGTGTACGTGTGTATGTATGTATGTATGTATGTATGTGTGTGTGTGTGTGAGTGTGTGTGTGTGTGTATGTATGTATGTTTGTATGTATGTATGTACTGCTGCAGCAGAACGTCTGAGCAGATAAATGTTGCTTTTAAAAACCTTCAACACCATTCATTCAAAGGAAACAGTCATCCATGTAAATATAACATCAGTGCACCTTTTAGTGTTCATCGAAGCCTTCATCATCCACTTGTTGGTGAGGGGGTCAAACATCTCCATGTTTCCTAAGTGTTCGTTACCATCATGGCCCCCGACAGCGTAAACCTTCCCTAAAAAAACAACATTGAACAGAAACATATTGAAACATTGATATCTGACAATTGTTAGCCACAGAATGTTTGCAGTGAAATCCTTACATATGCAAGTATTCAATTTTAAATATTGCTTTAAAATCTGAGCTTCAGTCACATTTACATGAACGGAAATTCTTGAATCACTCCTTCAATTCACACTTCAGTCTCAGGTGACAAATGACTGTTTCTCTTTGGCTTATTTTTATAAACCTGTCCATCCCTCAACGACAGATCCTCTTACCTCCTACAGATATTACACCCACATGGCGGCGTCTGCTGTTCATCTCAGGGCCAAAGAACCAGCTGTTCTTAGTGATGGAGTAACACTCGATGCTGCGAAATGGGTCACCAGAACCGCCTCGGCCACCCACGCAGAACAAAACCCCTAAGGGAAGGTTTGGAGGGAACAGACCAGACAGTGTGGTGAAGGAACACATGCTTTACTTTATGTATTTGGCATGGTACTTTATGTGTTAAAAACATGAAAACAGCGGCAGCACATCATACATAAAATCACTGATTTTAAGAAGTGTGTCAAAACTCTGGAATCAAGCCTGTTGGTCTGTGAACGATTCAACTGATTGTATATATTTGTCTGTGTTTGTAAATGCTTTTATTATTGGAAAACTGTCATCATGTGACTGTATCGATGCTGTCTTGGCCACGTCTCCCCCATTTCAATGGGACCAACCTGGTTAAATAAAGGTTGGAAAAGTTACAGTTTGTTAACTAACTGTTTTAATGAGAAAAACTGTTGAAAATGTGTACAAATGTCCTTAAGACCAGCAGTCATGTGCTCAAAGACTAACATAAGCACATAAGTGGTACCTGCAGTGTGTTTCCGGGGTATTGTGCGGACTGAATACTCAAAGTCCGGGACTACTTTGTTGCTGAGGTGAAGGTGGTAGTTTCTCGCTTCATCCAGTAAATCACGACAACTCAGGTTTCCTTTGATCATCTCATCCTTAGCCACTGTTCCTGTCAGGAATTCTACCGAAAGCAGAGGAAGGCGCACCTAAACAAAGCATATAGACTGTGGTTGTAAAAGAGGTAACATAACAAAAATATAAGAAGCTTGCATTTACACACAGTTGTGTATCCAGCTTTATGTAAATAGGTCAAATAGAGGATACGCTGCTCCATATTATGCACAAACACAGGCACTGGAAACATGAAAGGCGTTCAGGATCATTTGTGATACATTCTCTAACCTGAGACATGATCTGGTCCAGCCAGGCCTCGTGGTGCTGTGGGTTTGCTTTCAGCCATTTCACTGCTGCATTGTACACTTGTGTCTCCGAGTGAATGTTTAGCTCACTGGAGGACAACAGCGTGCGCAAGTGTTGTGGCGACACACATGTAAAGTCCTCACACTCCACCACTTCTGTGAAGTGCTCACAGGCGTAGCGATCAGCCATGTCCATCAGGTCAACACGATTGTGGCTCTCAGCAAAAGTACGAACTGCCAGGCAGTTAGTGGGATGAAAGTGGGCCTTCATGTATTCACAACAGGCTCTTGCAACTAACTCCACCTAAAACATACAGGCAGAAAGAAAACAATCTCACATATCTTCCCCAGTGTATTTACTTTAAAATCAGTTCTGTGTCATTTTGAAGTGTTACATCAGCATCAGTTTATACACATTTGTGCATATTGTATTTCTGCAATGCTTGTTTTGCTTCTTTATTTACCTGAAGGATACATGCAGCATAAAGCAGTGGCTGCACATTGTCCACGGTTAAAGTCAGTCTGGAGGAGTATGCAAAGTGCACCAGGTCCTGAATCGCATCACCATCAAAGTCCTTAATTTCTATCAGTTCCTGCTTGGCCTCAGACATCTCTGACAGGAACATAGCTCTGATAAATGACCCACAGTTGTAAGAGTCAGGCAAGATGTTTTTAAGACAAATAAAGTCCACATTAACATCTTAGAATCTAACCATCTCATAGAACCTGTCGCAAATATATAGATTAAAACATTCATATGGAACATTCTATATATATACCTACACAGCCCATTTGAACTGTACAAAGACTGAAAAAATTGGATTATGTTACAGTATGACGATCATCACCAATTTTTCATCATATCTGTAAAACCTGAGTGAGCCTAAGTATCCCTTAGCATCTTTCAATGATTATGTAACTGAATCACTCCCCTCAGGGTGAATGACTTTGAAGTGTACTTCATCATAAACAGTCCATTTGTTAAAACATAGCAGAGTGAAATCATCATCAGCCATCACTTGGGTTTTTTAGAATTCCACGTAGCTGCAGTATGGCCACAACAACAAACACAGAAACACTTTCATTGCTTCTTGCTGCTGCAACTGCATGGAATTTCCAAAAATAAAAAATATATATTTTAAAAAAGGACTGTGGTGGAGTACACTTCAAAGTTGTTCACCATGAGGTAAGTAATTCAGTTGTGGAAACACTGATGGATTCGTGACAAAATTGGTGATGTACATTTATTATATGCAGCTTTAAGTAACAATGACAACTAAAACCTAAACAGGACTCACCTGAAGTATGGGATAACACATGCTAGCACTAGTTTGTGACACGGTATCAGCCTGCTGCCAACCTATGGGCAGAAAGGATCACAGAACTAGTTTACAACATACACTTCAATTATGAATAACTGTGCATAAAACATCTACAAGTGTTCCATGTGCACTCCTCTCTTTTACTTTATCTTAATTGACTACACTGCTCTGCAATTTTTTTTAGAAAGTATCTGCTTCACTCATTAACTTTGCTAAATTTTACATACTTTAATGAGATGAATCAGAAAACAAGTGACTTTAGTGCTGGTTAGTTAATGTTTTTAATATATATGATGGTGTGTTATTCCACATATATGCTGGTTTATGTACATGTATACAATGGATTAGTAAATATTCCACTAGAAAGAACCTGTAAAGTGAATGGATCATAATGTACAGACAGTGTTTGGAAGTAGATCTGACTCTAATATTCCTTTGGATTAAAATCTATTGTACTGTTCATTCTAAGAATTTCACATTTTGACCCCAGACTTATCTTGGAAACTTGAGCCGACCAGCATCTAAGACTTGAGTTTTCTTCATCACTCATTTTCTTCACAATTTTGTTGATTTTTGTGAATTCTTTTCATTATTTTGTGAATTTTTATAAATTGTTTTGTTAATTTTCTTCGCAATTTTTCTAATTTCTTCCATATTTTGTTCATTTTCTTCACTAATTTGTTCATGGTTTGTCGAAGTTCTTGATTATTTTGTCAGATCTGAGACCAATATTCATTTGGACTAAAACCTATTCTCTTGTTCATTCTAAGAATTTCACATTTTGTGCCCAGATTTATCTTGGAAACTTGAGCCAACCAGTATTTAAGACTTGAGTTTTTCTTTATCAGTAACACACGTGGTAACATTTCATTAGTTTTATTCTGGAAGCGTTTTACTTGTAGACCAGTGTTATTATTTATATTTCATTGATTATGTTTTAATTGTGTGCTTGTAACTTGTTTCTTTTCCATTTTTGTAAAGCAACTATGAATTGCTCTGGGTATAAATTGTGTTCTACAAAAACAAAATTTGCCCTGCCAAAAAAGACTTCACTTTATTGTGTCTATAACTACATTCAAAATAAAAACAGGCTATTACACTGACTTTGAAAAATGCTGACCCTTGGGCCTGGCATCAGTGAACGCTATATGTGAATAAAATATTGTCAGATGAAGCATAAATATAGTCCAACCTTCAGTGTGACATCGCAGAGCTCTCCCACTTCATAGAAATGCCTGAGAGAGGTATGAAAGTCCTTCCAAGCCTCGTGAGCCTCGAAGATAAATGATCCGTCAGGTTCACATTCTGCTTTTGAGGCTCTGTTTCCAGGACGCTTCTCCTTGGACTTCAGTTGCTTGGCATGGTCTGGCACCACATCCCCTGGTGCCATAGCTGGCTACAGGAAACAACACCTAAATAAAGAAACACAGATGACAGAACAATGCAGCAAATTAATGCAACTGAGCAGAAACAAGTGCACTCAAAGCTAGGATTTAACTACTGACAGTGACAGTAGCTTTAATAAAACATCCTATGTATATTTGCATCAACATTCCCATCCCTTTCTACCATAACAAAGGATGGTGACTGATTTTATACTGTAAGAACTGAAACATAAACCCCAACTCGGTGAAAAAAAAATCCACCACAGGCGTCAATGGGAGAAACAAAGGAGAAATAAGTGGTGAGGAACACCGCCTGCCAGCTGAGCAAGTTTGATCAGTGTTCCTCCCCCCTCTTGGTGTTACTTGTCTTTTATTTAACCCTTGATGGTGTAAAACATGAAAAAAAAAATGTGGCAATTCCCTCAAGCTCATATCGAGTACTGGAACACAATACTGAAAATACTTACAAGTCTGATGCTTGACAAAAATCCTACATATTGCTAAAAATGATGGAGATATCCACAGCTGATACTTCTGTGGGTGACAACTAAGAAACAGAACAGCCAAAGAGGCCGAACTCCACCCACACCATCCAGATGAAACACTCTCTCCTTTAAGCTGACGCTGAATAGACTCAGTGTATCGCCCCCTCATCATTAGTCTGCTCAGATATAAGAGCAGACAACATCAAGTCCTGTTATAAGCACTGGTCACCTTCTTACAATTTAAAGTAGTGCATCATATCCACATATACAAAACTAAATTAGTACAAATCCACTCTGATTTTGACTAGGGGTGTGTATTGACAAAAATCTGGTGTTAAGATACAAATCGCAATACTAGGATCATGACACAATATATCATGATACTGTTAACAAGTCAAGTCAAGCTTATTTATATAACACCTTTCAGCAACAAGGTGCTTCACAAAGGACATTAAAACACAATGACAGAGAAAAAAGAAACCCATTTAAAACATTATAAAAGAAACATGTAAGAAGTCAAAACAAGGCAATAATAATAATAAAAAAAATAGTCCCAATGGCCCTGTGCTCATCTGGACCTCACAGCTGTCATGTCATTCAATAGATCATAAACTCAATACCTCTGTGTGTTTTATCAACAAATGCCAAAAACAGTGTGAATGGTATAGGAAGCCCCCAAAGCTCTTCTGGGGTAACATTTGACTAAACAAAAGTAGGTAAGTGGGTAATGATAATCATATTACTGTGGTTAAAGATGTTAAATGATACGCAGGAGATGTTAGTGGAAACTAATATTGAAACAATAACTTTCTTTTATCTGGATGGAAAATTAACTCAGTGAATCAATCGGAAATGTAATCTGTTCAGAATTGTGGGAGGAGAAGAAATTTTAGTGGCAGACTCAAAAATAAACAAAGTTGTAAAGAAATTGTTTACAAAGTCAAACTTTGTCAAAGTGATAAGCGTTCTGCCAAGAGCTTAGATCTATCTAATGAGCCAGTCAGAATTGAAATCCATTAAGAAATGAAGGAGAAGAAAAATAAGAAGAATTTTTCAGAAGAATTGATTCGCACCATAAAAATACACAAATACTAAACACATTTTTATTTGATCAGAACAGGATCTGATGCTCTATCATAAAATGTTCATTTGTAAAAACTTAACCCTAACATACTTTTTGGGTCAAATTTGACCCATTTCAAACATTGCCTGAAATCAGTGATCTAAAATGCACACAAATGATAATACTTTAAACTGGTATAATTTTACACAGGTGCTACAATTTTTTATACACCGAGTCTGTTCTGGGTCACAATTGACCCATATTCATTTAAATGTATTTTAAACTTCACAGAGGATGTTAAATCAAGGTAAAGGGTGGGAGTGGAGGGACACTTGAAACTGTACATGTCATGTTCTTATATGTGTTCTTGGGGGTGGGAGTGTCCTGTCTCCAGAACTTTCCGTGCTCCTACCCCATTTTCTCACAAAAAAATATGGTTTCCATAGGGGCGTGTACCTGTTAGTTTTTGAAGAGTCATGGGGAATCTCGAAACAGTGAAAGACAAAAACAATTGTACAGGGATCATACATAGTAAACGTATGACAGAGGTCATATCAGGTCAGAGGGTGCCTTGAAACAGACATGAGGTCTGCACCTGCACCAGAAATGTAAGCAGCTTCTGCTGTACTGGTAAGGCCAGTGCAGCCACCTCAGCCTGGCCTTGATGAGGAAGTCCCACAAGGAAACAAAAGAAGGGGACAGAAAAGAAAGGTGCAACTTCTGCCCACCAAAAAAAGAAAAAAGACTGTAAGACAGGGACAACCTGCTGCAAATGTAGGAAGGCCCAGGATGTGATTAATGTCTTAACTGTTGATGTTGAATTCATACTGAATTTATGACTGAACTAGATCAGCCCTAGAGCGTAGACCTCTGTCAAACAGCACCAGTCTGCCAAGCTTTGGATCTGGATGTCCATAACTTATTTATAAACTAGTGTTCGTCAATTATTTATTTTATCGGTCACTAACAATCCCTTAGAGGGTTTTAAAGAAATTCAAAGAAATCCTCGGTCCCATTTTTGAGATATGTCCATTTCAATATTTGACCGTGTATGACGTCACTCTGACGTTATGCAACGTCGCACAACGACCAAATTTCAGATGTTAGATCTAATGTTAAATATGAAGCACAAGATATTGTCGGATTTAACAAAATATGTCAGTAACTGTGCTTTAAGGTAAAGGTCATACATTTTCCAAATATGCCATTGGCTAGACGTCATATGATGCCAAAATGTGACATCATCAAACCTATCTGTGTTATTTCATGTGATGTCTGAAGGTAAGATGAAGTGAATGAAAAAAACATGTGATACTATCTGATCTGGATTCTGAGATATCACCACGGATGAGTTTTAGTCTTCACTGTGACCTTCACCTTTTACCTTGTTAGCTCAAAATTGAATGTCTTTTTCCTTGACTCATTATCAATCATCTCTGAAAGTTTCATCAAAATACATCCATAACTTTTTTAGAACCTTTAAGTGAACATATCATACAGTGCAGACAGTGTTTTGAAATAGATATGAGACCAATATACCTTTGGAGTAAAACCTATTCTCTTGTTAACTCTAAGATTTTCACATTTTGACCCCAGGCTTATCTTGGAAACTTGACTAAATTTCAGACTAGAGTTTTCTTTATCAGAACACACGTGGTTAAAAAAAAAAAAAAAAAAAAAAAAATCATTAGTTTTATCCCAGAAGCATTTTACTTGTAGACCAGTGTATGTCACTTCTAAATTACTACTGTTTTTATCTGCAGCTGTGTGTTTCACTGAATACCTCATCCAAAAGGGACTTCCACTAGACAACCAACATGCCTCATTAGACACAAAAGTACACAGGAGATGGGTATGTGCTCGTGAGAATCTACAATTGTCATGTTCAATTAATTCAGCCTCTTCCAAGAAGACAACAACCTCATTCCCTGCTGCTGAATACGTTGCTCCCATTATTTGTAATCTGGACACATCATTGTGACAACAGCCTCATTACTTGCTCCCTGGACACTATAATTATAGTTAAAAATAGAAAGACTGGGCTTATACAAACTATCACTTGAGTAAAGCTTTCTATTGCCATCCGAGTTACACCAATGCTTTCCAACTCAACTAATTAATTTTTCGATTGATTTGTCGATTGTTCTTTTTTTACAGATGAGAAATGTTGATTTGACGTATTTTTATTCGCTGCCTTCTAATTTATCCAAGTAAAGACAGCCATGCAACTATAGTTTGAATATACCGAATTAAGGTTTTATTAGGCTCAGTATTGAGGCAAGTATCATGTAATGTTTTCCTTCATTAATGCATAGACATTATGCCTGAATCCAAAATATGCAGGAATGTAGGATGCTTTAGACATTGCACGTATATATGCTACATGTAAACACTCCGTAGAGCCTCACACTTAATCAAAAAAACATTTTAAAATGTGTCTGGAGTTTGTAAGTATGACACCAATTGATGCTTTAGGAAAAAAAAATACAAAATATTCCAGCGCGACGCAAATGATCAAATGTTTTTGGGTTGTAGAGCTACAGAAGTTCGGAAAAGGTTAACGTTATCAGAATTGCAAGATATGATTGAGTAATCCACATATTCAAAATCATCATCTTATCTTTAAATAATACATGTCAAGTTCTCTCAAATACAAACTTTATGAACGTTACAGAGCCGTGTGGTTTAACCACATAGCAGTTTGTTAAATGCTAGCATGTTTGCTAATATTAGCGCACAGCTAATGCTAACTCGTAGTGGACGGAAAGGTTTATACTATAAACTCCTCTAACCAGTAAGTGTAGAACTACTCAAAATCACCCATAAACAGCAATGAGTATGTGTGTTAGATACAAAGAGTAAAATTTGAATACCTCATATCGCAGTAAGGACTAAAATGCCGGCTTCATTGATGTGAATGTTTGGCATTGGCACGTTTGTTGTGCTTCCCGGTGCTTCATGGGTAATGTAGTTTCAAAAGCACTACCCGAATGAAGCTGGCCCAACATTAAGTTTGCTTTCACTATACTTCAGAATGAAGTGTAATACTTTTAAGTCTTATTATTTTTCGTTTTCTTCGTCTGTTTGTTTGTTTTGGTTTTTTTTTTAACTTTTAACTTACTTTCCGTTTACCCAAAATACAGAATAATCTGCCAACTATTTATGAAGCATCCTCAAATTCAGTTTAGTAAAAGCTGTGAAAACTCTGCTCCTAAGTAATTGTAATTTTCCACATAAGATGTATTTTTAAGATTGGTATATTATGAAGTTGTATTTGTTGAAAATGTACTTTTGTGCAACTTGCAATTATTTTTAATTACAGTTGTAAATAATATTTGAAATGTGGAGGTTTCCACTTGTTACTGTAAGTCCCTTTAGGGTTTCTAGCAACCATCCATCAAAAGTTTTAACCAACATATATTACAGTACGAGTACTTTTTTTTACTATGTGAAAATTAACCAATTTGTATCTGAAATCACACCCTGGTTGTTGTGCCCCTGCCTCTCTTTAAGTTACACATTAAATCCCATTTGAAATCATAACAGAAACAAGAAGTATCTCTGTTCATCTACCATAGGCCAGTAATTTCAGTAAATAGCAGGTCACTGTACAAGGGATAAATGTGCAAAGCAAGGAAATGAGCTACTGTAATTACTATAATCATATGACTGCCATCATGTAACTGTGGCAGCCAGTAAAATCTGTCTGAAAGTTATCCATTAACTCTATAACTTGTTGTTCTATGAACTCAATTAAGGATCTACAATTTTCTTCTTGTGCTATGATTTGCATGGACATATGAGAGAAAAAATATGTGGTGAGGCTGCAGAGAGGATAATTGGGGTCCCGCTGTCTCCTGTAAGGGACCTGGCTGACCAGAGCCATGAGAATCTCTACAGACCCCACCCATCACCCACCCCACTCTTTTCCCTCCTGCCTACACATATATGCTGGTTTATGTACGTGTATACAATGGATTAGTAAATATTCCACTAGAAAGAACCTGTAAAGGGAATGGATCATAATGTGCAGTGTTTGGAAGTAGATCTGACACCAATATGATTCAACTTCTTTACTGAAGTAAAAATCTTTTTAAAAAAGTACAAATATATATGTAAAATATATATATATATGTAATAAAGTAAAAAAAAAAAAAAAGAAAAAATTTTTTTTCTTTGCCATGAATGAAATAATATTTAACCAGGAAAAATCTGAAATGTTTCAAATGTATTCTTAAATATAAAGTCTTTAAAAGTGAGTTACTGCGGAGATCAGGTCATCAGTCTCAGTTTTGTGGGTGTGAACAGAAATGTTTGGAAAAATGGAAGGGGAAAAAAGGCACAAATGAGATTTAAAAAAAAAAGTCCTAAATATGAGATTCATAAAATAGTGCTAATGGCCCTGTGCTCACCCAGACCTCACAACTGTGATGTCTGTCAACAAAAGGCAGTCATTCATTAGGTCATAATAGGTCATCCCACTGTGTGTTTTTATCAACAGAATCAGAATCAGAAAGAGTTTTATTGCCATTGTTCGTATAGTACACATGTAGTATACAACTAGTAATTTGTCTCGGTGTAACGCTGCAACATTCAACATATAGTATATCAATAAAAAGAAGAGAAAAAAAATAAAAATTAAAAAAAATAAATAAATATATATATATATATATATATATATATATATATATAGTATAAAAAAATTAAATAAAAAAGTATAATAAGCATGCGCCAAGATAGAATAAGATAAAAGTAAATATAGTAAGAATATGTAATGTGCAATTCTGTGCAAAGGAGACAGAGACATTATGTTGGTCATGTGTCCAGTGTTGGCTGCTGTACTTAGTGCTGGGGAGTCTGATTAATGCCAAAAACAGTGTGAATGGTATAGGAAGCCCCCAAAGCTCTTCTGGGGTAACATCTGACTGAACTAAGTAACTGGGTAATGACATATTACTGTCGTTAAAGATGTTAAATGATACATAGGAGGTTGTTGGTGGAAACTAATGTTGGGGCAATTACTTTCTTTGATCTGGATTGAAACTGAACTCAGTGAATCAACGGGAATTGAAATCTGTTGAGAACTGAGGGAGGAGAAGCAATTTTAGTGAATTGCGGACGACGGACGAAGTGTGAATACAATAGCTCATCTCAGACTTCGTTCAGATGAGCTAATTAAGTCATAAATATGAGACAGGAAATGCCTTATGAGAAAAAAAAGTGTCATAATTATGATACAGTCACAGTTTCTCTCCTCCACTCATTTCCCTCTGAAACAAATAGTCAAATCTGTTTAGTTTGAAAAAGTAATGAGTCTATTCTGAGAATGTAAAGAGTATAAAGTACATATATTTATATAAATGTAAAGAGTATGAAGTACAGATATTTATATAAATGTAAAGAGTATAAAGTACAGATATTTATATAAATGTAAAGAGTATGAAGTACAGATATTTATATAAATGTAAAGAGTATAAAGTACAGATATTTATATAAATGTAAAGAGTATAAAGTACATATATTTATATAAATAGAAAGAGTATAAAGTGCAGATATTTATGCAAAAATGTCGGGAGTAAAAGTAAACATTTTCCAAGAAAATATGCAAGTACAGTAATCAAGTACTTTTACTTAGGTACTTCTCACTTCTGGTTAATTCTAAGATTTTGACCCCAGACTTACGTTGGAAACTTGAGTCAACAAGCATTTAAGACTTTTCTTCATCACTAACACATGTGGTCAAATTTCCTTAGTTTTATTCTGGAAGCATTTTACTACAGTGCTATTTAAGTATCCATTTATCACCCCGTTTTCATAATATTTTAGGTCACTAGATGCACTTTTTATATCAGTATTTTAGTATTTATTTAATATGTTTGTTTTAATTTCATGTTGACGGTGGATCCATATTTCATTTCTACGATGCATCCATGTTTTGTGTGAAATGACAATAAACTAAACTACTGATCTACAGTAGTTTGTAAATCCCTATCAAACTAGTGGTAATAATGACAACCATACAATTATGAAATATTATTTATTTCACAAAGGTATGACATTGTAAAATAATACATGTATAAATGTATTCAACACAGTCCAGGATCAAGTTTCGAATGTTGAGCATCTTTTTCCAAATCCTACTTATGCTGTTTCCTCTTCTTTAAGAGTGCATCACGTAGAGCGATCTGGAAAATAAACCACACACACACATAAAAAACAGTTAAATATTTCTTGTTATACATCACAAAACAACAAACTTTCGTGCTTGTGAAATGGACCACTTGCCTGTTTGTCTCTGAAGGAGCGTTTGCCTTTTGTTCGGACATTTTGACTGTGTCTCATCATCATGAAGTTCTTCGTCCTCCTCTTCTCCTTGTTGCTGGTGCTGGCGTGAGGGTTCAGCTTGGTCCGCTTCCTAACAAACTCCTTCCTGTCTGTCCTTCCCGCCTAAAAAAATAAAATAAAATAACTTTGTACAAACCCGTTAAGATATAAATAAGCCTCTGAGAAATGTTCAAATATCTCTATGGTTACACTTTAAGCTTTACCATCGCTGTTGCCAGTCGTGTTTCCTTGTCTGCTTTCGGCTTCTTGTGCAGTTTTTCAATATTCCTCAGTGTCAGCAGCTCCCCCCTGACCGGTTTGAATACAACATAAGCAAAACGTCAGCTACTCCCTGAACAATCTAAACATCACAGTGAAGTTTACAGACATTACAAACTGAGTGTAGATGGAAAAAAAAAAGTGTTAAACCCCACAAATGTAATAACCTGTAAAAGTAATAACTTACAGCTTTTAACATAAAACTTTTACAGAAATGTAATAACTTTTACATAAATGTAATATCAGTCTCCTGCCGCTGTATTACATTATGGGAAGTTATTACAATTTTGAAAGGCAACAATTTTTACCATCTCAAATATACTAAACTGTTTGACGACTGCTATTACATTTGGGGGATCATTAAGTTGAAAGCTGTACATTTTTATTACATTTACAGGTAATTGCTAGCCTAGCTGCGCTAGACACCCCTAGCAGCAGCAAATCTAATGTTTTACCGTCGTAGTCTAGTTACACTTAATGTAACTTTTGGTTAGATTTCCCTGAAACTGGCTGAGCAGCATGTAAATGGACCCGGTTGGATATTTTTCCTCCACTGTTAGCGGTGTGTTAACATTAATTAGCATAGCTTATAGGATGTTAAAACAACCAGATAGAGTTTAGACTTGTTTTTGTCGCTTTGTATACATCACATTGTTCGTTGCTGTGATTGGTCATAGTGCTGGTCTATTATGTGCAGAGCAGTTTGAAAGAGCCTTTGAACCCACCCGTACAATTAATTAAACTCAGTGTATGGGTCGTATAGTTAGGCTTGCCAGGCTAACTTTTGGCTAGATTTCCCTGAAACTGACCTACGAATCACGATGAAGTATAAAGTTAGAGGGCGGGCGTAACAAAGTGACGCTGCAACGATTTGAGGGAAACAACCGGAAACAACCATAGAAGAAGAACAAAAATGTGCGTTCATTTCCTTTGATCAAAGATGAGTGAAGAATCAGAGAAAACATCAGCAAACTTTAAATTCTTTTTACAGAAGCAAAAAAAAAAAGAGTTGTGAAGCTCCATAATCCACCATTTCATTCCTAACTTTCTCCAGACTCCTCAGTGAACTTTCCAGTGTCTAACTACATCATCCTAAAGATTACACTGATTGGTTGTAGTACCGTCCTATTGCATACAGAGGACTTGAAAGACAACCTTTTAGCCCCGCCTCCCCTGACTATGAAGCAGGACCTATACATGGAATGAATAGGGATAGCATGGTAGGTTATTACGTTTGTGGGGTCAATCTTTCCCACCTTTCGTCTTCCTCGTCACTGTCCATGGCTTTCCTCTTCTGACCTTTGCCCGGTGCAGCGTTGACCTCTTTGGCCATCTGAACCAAACGGATTTTCTTAAAGTCATCTTGAGTGAGGAGTCTGCTGCCACTGACTGCTGCCGCCATAGCTTTTCTTTCCTCCACCGGAATACTCTGAAGCTTCTCCGCCTTATGCAAAGAAAAAAAAAAAACCTTTACAGGGTGCTTGTTGTTTTTGAAAATTGATACCCCCCACCCCCAGACCTTAAGTTGATGTACTTTTATACTTGCGTGTCTACTGCCTACTTCATTTGTTGAGATTGTACCAGTTGTGTTTATTAGAAAAGTTAATTTTTATAGAACAAATAAACTTTTCTATTTCTCATTTCACAACGATTTCAGCATTTGCAAAAATTCTACTATAACCCCCCCCCCATACTTTATCAAGACTTTCACCCAAAATTCAAGACTTTTCAAGGACTGAAAAACAGTGTTTCAAAATTGCATACATCTTAAGACTTTCAAGACTTGCACAAGCACCCTGTTTTATAAAACTGTCAGAACAAAAACAAACAAGAATTATCGCCTCAAAGTGAAGTCAATGTGTTGGTATCTGGAAGAGTAACAGCACCGAACATGACTACACATCAGTTTAATCTGCATTCTATTCTTAAAATCAACCTCCAGATTATTCTTGATAGCCTCCAAATATGATGGAGGAGACCAGAACGACTCCTAGAACCCCCCCTCCCATTAAAAGGGTCTCTTTCTTCTTTTTTTTTAAGAGATATTCAATGATAGTCTATGGCAGCCAGGGCATTTTGAGACTGCCATCTAGTGACTATCGGCAGTATTACACTTAAAGTGTATCCATATTGGTCATGCTTATGACATATTTATGAGCAGGAGATGCACAAATTCAGTAAGAAAAAAATGCCATCATAAATGCACCACACTAGACTTCTTTTATTGTGTTCCCCATAGGCTGAGGAGGCACAACCTATGGAGAACAGCCATTGCTGGCTGTGTTGCTTCCAGGTGATAGTGAAATGACACAAGCAGCAGTCAGTAAGAGAGCTGGAGTGGGAAGCAGGGCTGCAAGTATTCAGTATTTTAGTATTCAAGTTAAAAAAAAAAAAAAAAAAAAAAAAAAAAAAAAGGTACATGCAAAGTGTCTTCACTGGGACGATACTACATCTGCCCCTTTGTTATTGTGCTCACCCAAAAGGGTAAAAAACTATCAGACCATGCACTTGCATCCTCACCACTCCTGTTGTGTCTTCATCAGATGAGTGGTGAACATCAACCCACTCTCCATCTTCATCATCATCACTAATACTTGCACTCTCCCAGCCAGCTACAAAACAGGAACACAGTCTTTAATGATCAAAGTCAAATTGTTCAGTACAAAGTGCAGTTAATAATCACCCATTCATAAGTGCCTACCGTCGTCATCCTCTACTCCCTCCTTCTTCTCCTCCACCTCGAGGACCTCCGCTCCAGGTATGTAGTCTTTAGCTTCCAGCTCTCCATAGTCTTTGATTTTGGCTTCTGTTGATGCCTCTGTGGGTCTCCCCTAAACAACAAGCATAGATTACAATTACAGTGATGAATACTGTCAAATATAAATAATGTTTGCTAAAAAACACTAGCCAAATAAACTGACCGTATGGAAATGTATGCATGTTAAAGTTATTCTATTCAGATTTTGTATATATATATATATATATATATATATATATATATATATGGTTTGGCCCACTTCAGTCAAATTTAGCTTAATGTGACCCCTGAACTAAAATGAGTTTGACACTCCTGCCCTAAAGCAAGACTGATTTTAATGCATCTACATAAAAGTAACATGAACATCATGATCCAATCAAAAAGGCCTAAAATTCAGTGTCGTGGAAAGTCTGTAACCATCAGCTTACCCTGTCCTTCTTGTGCAGCATCTGTGGGTTGAGGTTTCTAAACAGCTGGATCAGTCCTCTGGCTGACATCATCACATCTGAGGGACGGAAGGATGGAAACGAACTTCAGTCATGTCCGGACAGAGCTGGTCAGAGTACTAACATTCTGTACTTAATTTTGAAATAAAGTCATGATTCTAATACATAAAGTCATAATTTCTCTCCACTGATTTTCCCTCTGAAGTGACTTATTTTTCAAATCGTCACATCTGTTCAGTTTTAAAACATAACAAGTCTATTCTGAGAATGTAAAGAGTATAAAGTACATATATTTATATAAATGTAAAGAGTATAAAGTACATATATTTATATAAATGTAAAGAGTATAAAGTACATATATTTATATAAATGTAAAGAGTATAAAGTACATATATTTATATAAATGTAAAGAGTATAAAGTACAGATATTTATATAAATGTAAAGAGTATAAAGTACATATATTTATATAAATGTAAAGAGTATAAAGTACAAATATTTATATAAATGTAAAGAGTATAAAGTACATATATTTATATAAATGTAAAGAGTATAAAGTACAGATATTTATATAAATGTAAAGAGTATAAAGTACATATATTTATATAAATGTAAAGAGTATAAAGTACAGATATTTATATAAATGTAAAGAGTATAAAGTACATATATTTATATAAATGTAAAGAGTATAAAGTACAGATATTTATATAAATGTAAAGAGTATAAAGTACATATATTTATATAAATGTAAAGAGTATAAAGTACATATATTTATATAAATGTAAAGAGTATAAAGTACAGATATTTATATAAATGTAAAGAGTATAAAGTACATATATTTATATAAATGTAAAGAGTATAAAGAACATATATTTATATAAATGTAGAGTATAAAGTACAGATATTTATATAAATGTAAAGAGTATAAAGTACAGATATTTATATAAATGTAAAGAGTATAAAGTACATATATTTATATAAATGTAAAGAGTATAAAGTACAGATATTTATATAAATGTAAAGAGTATAAAGTACATATATTTATATAAATGTAAAGAGTATAAAGTACAGATATTTATATAAATGTAGAGTATAAAGTACATATATTTATATAAATGTAAAGAGTATAAAGTACATATATTTCTATAAATGTAAAGAGTATAAAGTACATATATTTCTATAAATGTAAAGAGTATAAAGTACATATATTTCTATAAATGTAAAGAGTATAAAGTACAGATATTTATATAAATGTAAAGAGTATAAAGTACATATATTTATATAAATGTAAAGAGTATAAAGTACATATATTTATATAAATATAAAGAGTATAAAGTACATATATTTATATAAATATAAAGAGTATAAAGTACATATATTTATATAAATATAAAGAGTATAAAGTACAGATATTTCTGAACAAATGTAGGGAGGAAAAGTCAAAAGTTACCAGAAAAATAAATACTCAGATAAAGTACAGATATCTAAAAAATAAAACTACTTAAGTACAATAACAAAGTACTTCCACTCAGGTACTAACCACCTCTGCACCTCTTACATGCTATGTGTAAACTAAAAATGACGCCCCACCGTGGCCACTTACTCTTGTCTTTGTGCGTCTTGTACTGGGCCAGGTCCCGCAGAAGGTCCTCATTGATGGCGAGTGGACAGCGGGCGACCACTTCTTTGATGGCATTGATACTGAAGTAGAAGAAGGGCCCATGTTATGACAAAAAGACAGTGGCTGAAAACTAACATGGTTTTATTTTCTGTCCTTCTGTATATGTTTTGTGTTTGTGATGCATTGGTTTAATGTCTACATGTTTTGTCATGTGGTATTGTTTGTTTTATTGTTGTTTGATTGACAGATCAAATTTAACCACTATGCTAACTCCGGTATATTTATATTGATGTTTTTACTGATGTATTGATTAATGTGCACTGTCCTCATCAAATAAATAAATAAAAATGAAGTGTGCATAAAAAGCACACCTGGGTACTGGAGGGCAGGGGTGCCGCCAGGCGGGTTAGGGTGGGAACGAATCTAAGGCTCTGAGCACTGACAGGGGCTCATGGAGGGATGGCTGATAATTTTCTAATTCTAAATTTTTTTTATCGTTAATCATGTTCATTTTTAATAGGAAAGAAACAAAGGGTTTCTTTTTCTTGTCTTGTTTTTGGTATAAAGTAAACACACAGAGAGCATATGTATTAAAAAACCTGCTGTTTATTTTGTTTGTTATATCATTCGATAGATTATGTTAATTTATTTTAATTGTGGTTAATGTATACTGTAGTATATTTAAGTTACGTTAAAATGTTTATTTTTAAGTAATTATTGTGAATGCTTCCTTTGAGAATCTTATTAAGAATGTATTTAGATTGTATAAGATGACCTTCAGTACATTTCTTAGAGATAGTCTCAGTCTCTTTAATATGTGTTATTACTATATACAAAAAAAAAAGAAAACTCCTTTAAAGAACTAACTGCACCCACAACGGAGACCAATATGTGGCTGATAAAACATGACTTACCCCACGGTCATCACCTCCCCAGAGTTTCTATCTGTCACAAAGTTGTTGGCAATGGTCATGACCATAAGCTCAATGATCTGTGTGAAGGTGAGGACAGTGTTATACAGGGTTTCTTTATGTGATATTCACCTTAATTTGATGAATAAATATAGTCGTACCTCTGGGGGGACGAGCTGATGAGAAGACTGAGCAGCACAGAGGAGAATTTTTGTCACCTCTGGAAAGAAAACACGTTACTCTGTTACAAATGTCTGATAAACAGAAGAAAGATTCACCTGTTTGATTTAAAATATATGTCAATATTTGTGTGCACCTCTCTGATGGGGCTGTAGAAACCTCTGAACGAAGGGATAAAAGTTGAAGAGGAAAAGCTGCAGGAGGAAAAGAGACCAAATATATTATTACAGATGTTATTACATACTAATGGAACCCTTACAAATATCAACTGAAAAGACTACATACACTACAATATAGAAATACAACAAAATAATTACAATTAAATGCATTATGTCTGTGAAAGTTGACATTTGAAGAGGGCATCATTAGTCTTCATAATTTTTCCTGGTTAAATAAGTGTGGTTTAAAAAATGCAATTTTATTTTTTTTTAACTTTATTACATTTTAGAAGTTGTACATCTTGACTTTTACTTCAGTAAAGCAGTTGAATCAGTAATTCTACTTTTACCAGAGTAATTTTCCACATAAGTAGCTGTACTTCTACTTCAGTACAGAATGTGAGTACTTTTACCACCTCTGAAAACAAGATGAAATTTGTCAAAGTTTGATATATGCATATTTTATTAATACTACTTTATAATTCAATTAATCCCCTTATATACCCCCATTGGGGTAATTGTTGTGCAATTATAACTACTCCTACATAGTGTTTCTACTCATACTTTCTAATGTCCAATTGCCTGATTTTTCAATCATGTTTTTAGTTACCGTTTTGAAATGTAAGACTTTAAAACCCTGTGTCAACCCTGTTAATTACTCACTTCATGGATTCCAACCAGTCTGGATATAAGCTCCATCAGCATAATCTTCACCTCAAAGCGTTCTTTAGAGTCTTCCAACTGTTTAAAGAGTTTCTCTGAAAAATCTGGATAAAAGATGAACTTCAGTAACGTGATGCTCACAATAAACTTAAGATCTTAAAAGGGATTATCTGGAGTAAAAATAAGTTCAGCTCATTTTTTAGATGATTGGGAGTACTTACATGTAGTTGTCATCAAATTCACACCATTCAGATGTACATTAAAAAATTTACATTCTGCCGCTTTGAGCCAAACTGTGTTAACATGGAAGTGATTAGGACACCAACACGAAACACTATTTTTAAACTAACTCTTCTAAAGTTCGGAACAACATCACACTTACGTAAGTAAGTAAGTAGAGGGTCCCTAAAGACAAAGTGTCCTGAGGTCTTCATATTGTCAGATAGTGTGTTGAGATTTACTGATCTACAGCCAGTACCTCATGTATTCATAAGACGTCTTTCGGAGGAAGCCTGAAATAGTCGATTGGTGAGTGCAAAGTTACACGCTCTGGAAATTGCTGATTTTGTTGCATTCCTTTTTTGTCAGTAGACAGGCAATCACTTCCTCCTAAAGACGTCTTATGAATACAGAGGTACTGGCTGTAGAACAGTAACTGTGGACACACTACCTGAGGACATGAAGACCTGAGGACACTTGGGTTTGTCTTTAATGAACCTCTACTTACTACCATGTAAGTGTGATGTTATTTAGAACTTTAGAAAAAAAAACATGTCCTAATCAGTTTGGCTCAAAATGGGAAAATCAAACTTTCTCAATGTTCATCTGAATGTTTGTGATTTTGATGTTAACTATATGTATATACTCCCAATCATTTAAAAAATGAGCTACATTTATTTTTACTCTGGATAATCCCTTTAAGATAAGACACCTGAACGTACCCTGAGGATCATGAATCAGGTGAATTGCAGAGAAGTTGAAGACCTCAGCTTTCTTCTTTTTCTTGTTTTTCTGCTCAATAAGTGAAGGAGACCAGAAAATATTCATGAACAAAAAACAAAAAAATAAAAACACTCAGAACAGTTAAACATTATCAGTAAAATAATATTTGGAGTAGATATAACATCAGTACCTTCAGGACTTTCATTGCCTTTTCCATTTTCTTTTTATTCTTGGAAGTTTTCTTGCCAGTGGAGTATCTCACCATCAGGTCCCGGGCTGATGGACCCTCATTCTACAAGACAATAGCAATTAAAACCCACCTCTGTGTTTTACATTACACATATATTACATAATTTACGGTGGGGGACATCAACTAAAGCCATGGATGTTCCATGCATTAACCAGCTGTCCTCTGAAGGTCTCCAATACTTACCTCTGATTCAGAATCACTCTCATTCTTCTCATCTTCATCTTTTCCCAGGAAAAATTTTAGACCTGCTACGAGGATCTATAAAAGGAAGAAGAATAAACCAGGCTTGAGCAGGTTGAGGGAACAAAACAAGACACGACAGGACAGAATACAATACAAAACAAAAGACACTTCATTGATCCTTGTAGGAAAATATTTGGTTACGACAGCAGTAAACAGCCAACAATGGACGAACAAGGTCAGCGATAAAAAGAAGTATAAAACCTAAAATACATATATAAATCTATAAATAATAAATACAGGCAAGGTATAAAAAAATAAATAAAAATTAGCAGGATTTTAAAAAAATCTGTAAGTAATTATTTAATCCTATAAATAAAGAATAGCTTTTCAAACAAGTCGGCCATACCTTTGTCACCTTAGAGAAACACGCTGTTGTAATGACATTCACGGTTTTAGCATCATTCCTACAAAACAGATCAGGACAAAATATTCAAGGAATTCTTATTAAAACTTTTTTTAAAAATTAAAGGTAATGAATGGAAGCACCTACCATATGTTTCTTTTGTATAGCTCCACCATTACATCTAATGAGATCTTTGCTGCGATGGGGTTACTGTCACGCAGCATCGTATACATGAAGTTCTGCAACATCTGAAACACACATACACAGACACACACACACACACACACACACACACACACAGGCGATGATTAGCTGCTGTTTTCATATAGTCTTACCTACAGACCTGCATATGAACATATACTTACTGTGTTGATCTTGTTGTTTTTGTGCTTGGCGTTGATGTTTTTGATATCCGATACAATATGTGTGTACAATGTCTGCAACGGAGACAAAAGAATAGGTTTATTTGTAGGAGGGAGGAAAGAAATTACAAAATTAGACACAAAAAAAAAAACACCATCAAAAACTAAATGTACATTCACGTAAACTAGAGCCCGATTGATCAATTGATGAGCGTATTGCCAATGAATCAACATCAATATGTAACCAATACATTAACTTTTTAAAAATTCTTTCTCTTGCTGCTCCAGTGTATCTGAGCCGTGCAGAGTTAGAGCAGTGTTTCCCATACACAGAGTAATTGTGGTGAAACCGCCGCACAGAATGAAAACAGAGCACCACAAATAAAATGCAGCCCACATTGTCACCTCACACAATCAGTTCAGTTCAATCCTATATACATATAACAAAACAACTATATGTACATACTGAATAAAGAAACAATATAAAGTAAATATACTCAAATTCTAAAATTGTCTTGTTGTCATGCTGCTGTCTCTTTTAAATTGCCCCCAAGGATAAACATATTTTTTTTTATTGATATTGTAACTTATTCTCCTTCAACAATACCTAAAACATGTAAAGTCAGAAATTGTAGAATCACAACAATAAATATTGACAACTTCAAAATGCATAAAAACTGTGAGGACTTTTAATGCAGTTTCCGTTTTTCAACAGGCAAAAGTGTAACTGCGGTGTACAATTAACGCACATCAAAACAAAGGACAGTTATGACTTTTTTTTTTGTATTTTCCCAATTCTAGAGGAGTCTCCTCATATTCACCAACTACCACCATGAGAGTCATGTTCTGCCTGTTTGTAACGTGTACAATTGACACCTCTACCCCTGAAGCAAGTAGTATTATATATATATTTGCTGCCTATTGAAGTATTAGGTCAGTTATTTTATTTCCACTGTTAAAACAGTACAGAGGTGAAGGGAAATTTCATATGGTATAGAAAACATCTGATCAGGTTACTCTGGATAATGGTATTATATAGAAGAAGCTAGTGTATACATGCTTTCAGGGTTGTGTGTTCTCACCTTTCTAAGTAGTTTGTCATGACATCTCAGCAGCTCGAAGAAGAGCTCAAGCAGGCCAGAGGGGTCAATCAGGTTTTTATTCCTCAGAAGAATCAGCGCTTTGCAAAATGTCTATAGTGGATTTCAAATTATACAAAAGTCACAACACAGAAAGACATCTTTTGGGTCAAGAACAACAAGGACATATCTTCAATTTCAAGTGGCTGGTCTTTGAATTTCCCCATGGGATTAATAAAATCAATCAATCTACCTATCTATGTGATAAGGATAGAGTCTTGTTTAATGATTAATGGTACTGACATTTTGAATTCTAAACGCATGAATAAAGATATATGAAACACATTCTACAAAAGGCTGAAAATAACTAAAAAGAAAGCCTTTTTGGGACAACATATTTTCATATATTGATTAGCAGAGCATGGATGAGCAATAAGAGACTCATGTTAAGATTGTATTTACCTTTATCTGGTTGATCTTATTTTAATTGTCTTTTAATGCATTTTAATAATGTTCTTTTTATTTTAAGTTTCTTATATATTTTATGTAAAGCACCTTGAATTGTCCCGTAATGAAATGTGCTCTACAAATAAATTTGCCTTGACTTTGTTTACTTTAACACTGTGTCTAAAAGTAAAATGGATACAAAGTTTAGAGGTTCTTTCAAATGGAATATTTAGAAATCCATTGTATAAAAAAAAGCTGTACAGCAGTGGAATCTTCCAAATAAAGGTAAAAAAAGAGGTATAGTATAATGGCTTGGTGAGTCAACAGCTAATGCAGTGGTGGTAATGGTGCAGAATGCTGTAGCACATCTGGTATTCACTCCACCCAAAAGGGCCCATGTTACTCCTCTGTTTATCCAGTTGCACTGGCTACCAGTGGCTGCCCGGATCAAGCCTGTCTATGTGTTGACTCCACTTGACCCTGTATCAAAGTATTTGAGGAAAAAAAACTTACTAACCGTTGAGAGCATTTGCACCTATTGTTCTGTATATCTCCTGTCTACCTTGTAAATGCTAGTACTATAAGCTATATTTATGTCCTCTATTGTAAGTGGATTTGGATAAAATCATCTGCCTAATGTAATGTAATGTGATGCAGTGATACCCTCACCATTCTGAGGTCTGGCTCCAGAATGGTATGGTTGCTCAGTAACAATTCAGAGAGCTCCTGAGGAAACGTAGACAGGTGCTGCATGTAGCAGTGACCAACCTGGAAGAAAATATCAGCTTTTACTGCACTGTTTAACACACACACACACACACACACACGTAAACACAAGTTACCTGTGCCAGGAACATGACCAGGTCTGCCAGCTCTTTGTTGGGTTTGTCGGGCTGAAGTTTAAAGATCTGGACATTGGATTGGTAATGTCGGTGTTGCTGGAGAAACTGTCAAATACGATAGACATTATGACATGTGTAGATAGTGTTGTCAAAGTGAAGTAAAAAAAGTATGCTAGCATGGTTAGCATTCTTAGCTCGTTGCTCTTACCTCCTCTACATAGGACTGCGGGTCTCTTTTTATTAGATTCTGCAGCTGAGGCAGATTGTTTGGCAACTTGTTGCTTTGTCGCCCGGACATGGTTTCAGATTAGTTTTAGAATATGTTATAAGAGTATTTAAAAACACTACTTCTACAAGGAAAGCATGCCAAACGTGTTTGCTGCCATTTAATAAGACGTCACTTCCGGTGGCTCACGAGCTTCGTCGCCGCTTCTTTTTCTTCTTCTTCTTTTTCCTTTTTTTTTTTTTTTTACGGCGAGTAGCGTTTAATATGCATTACCGCCCCTTATTGTGATGGCGTGTGAAATATCATTAACTACCCTTTTATTAAAAAATAAGATACAAATAAATACATGAATAAAACGATAAAACAAACAACTCGACAAAAAAATCCCTGACCTAAACTTTTATTAATTAGCCTTTGTCTGGGATGGTGTTCTGGTGCAGCCTCTGAATGATGAAGTATTTGGTTCCAAGGATGTGTTTTTTTGCTAGTACTGGCTGAGCTGGCTGTTTTTCTGTCTGATCAAATCCCCTACAGGAGGTGGAGCTAATCCATGTAGTATTTTATAAATATAACATATGCTTTTGAATAATCTAAAATTCTCAAAATTGATGAAATTATGCTTCGATAAAATTATGCAGTGGTGACACAACTGGGGTTTTCCATCAAACTCTCTTGATGGCTTTGTACCCTGCAACTCAAAGAGGGAGAGGTGTATTGTTTTTTGGGATTATTTTTATCTGTTTGTCTGTCTGTTTGTCAGTAACTTAATGCAAAAACTACTGAACCAATTTCCAGGATTTTTTCAGCAAACGCACATGGTGCAGAATAGATCCCATTACATTTTGATGAATATAGGTCAAAGGTCAAGTTCACCAAAATGTCTTTTCACTACGATCAGAGATAGAGCAAATTGGAATTGCCTTTTCCTTCCTGTATACTCAGTTTAGCATATAGCTTCTTTTTGCTCTCATTGTTGATGTGCATTGACATCAGAACATTGAAGGACAAATTTGAAGACTCTAGGTCAAAGGTCAGAATAAAGATTCAAAATTGAATTTTCAACATCTTCCAGTGAGCACCAAAATGTCCATCTTTCAATTCTGACTCTCGTGTGTATAGATTTTGACCGATTGTTGAGCCAAGAGGTCACTGGTTCAATAACTAAAAAGTAAAATGGACTATAATGGAAAAACCAGTGGAGATAGAGACTTAGTTACCTTTAGTGAGAGATAGAAAACCTGTCATTTAACAGGAACTTTATCAGAATAGAAACAATAGGATGTACTTTATTGTCATTATACTGAATGTACAGTGAGACTAGAGAGCTTCTCCTTTTTTTTATTTCAAACAAATAATTATAGATAAAATAAGAAGTTCAAAATACAGTATGGACAAGATAAAATTATACAATTCAGTTTAATTCAATTTCAAACCATCAAAACATGGTAAACAAAGTTTTTTGTACTCGAAAAGTAATGGAAAGAGTTAAAAGTTATTATAAACTCCATTCACTTTTTACAAACTGATAATCAAATCAATTCTGCTTATTTTGCTTTAACATACTTTTTTTTTTTGTTTTACCATTAACACAAACCCTTTACATAAACTTTTTTTGTAAGTTACCTCACACAATGCAATTTGTATAATTAACTATAAAGTATATTTCCCCCATTGTAGCTGGACTAGACCCCCAGTGACCCCTGTGACCCTAGTGAGGATAAAGTGGGTTCAGAAGATGAGTGAGTGACTATAAAGTATATTTATATTAATTTTAAATTTACTACAAATTCAAAATGTAATAGATATGGTAATATCTCCTAATCTTGATGGGGTACTATAGGAGATTTGATGAAAAGAATGAAGGATCTATGGGGGTTGGACTTTATTTGATATTTGTAAAGTGGTGGTGGTACCTTCTGAGAGAGAAGAAATGAGTGTTTAGTTTGCAGGTGAAGAGGTTAATCTGCCAGAGGAATGAAATGTCTTTTGTAAAAATAGGGTTAGGGTTATGACAGTGTGCTCTTTGCCTCACTGCACTATCCCTCTGCTTTACATAACATCTGCTGCCTCTAGGGGGGTCTAGTGTGTCTAGGCTAGTGTGCTCTTTGTTTGGGACCCTGTATTTAGTGAAGTTGGGACAAGGTTGAATCAGTGGGGGTGTAGATGTAGATGTTCATGATGAAGTGTAAACTATAGAAGTTGTGTGATCTCTAGAGGAGAAGTAAAAACTGAAGCTTTGCATTCAAGTTAATTTCGGAGAAATAGTGATGACAGAGACCCCTCCCCATTGTTCAGAGGTATAAGTAACTAAGTAGAAGTACTTCCTTTACTGTACTTAAGTACAGTTTTTAGGTATCTGTACTTTACTTGAGTAACTTGGCAACTTTTTACTTTTACTCCCTAGATTTTTATATAAATATCTGTACTTTATACTCTTTACATTTATATAAATATCTGTACTTTATACTCTTTACATTTATATAAATATATGTACTTTATACTCTTTACATTTATATAAATATCTGTACTTTATACTCTTTACATTTATATAAATATATGTACTTTATACTCTTTACATTTATATAAATATCTGTATTTTATACTCTTTACATTCTCAGAATATACTCATTACCTTTTCAAACTAGACAAATGTTACAGGGTGGAAAATCAGTCAGAATTCAGAAATTGTGACTTCTCACAAGTTTAATAATTATGCTTTTTTAATCTCCTTTTTTGACTTTTTAATTTTTCTTAAATATCCTGTGTACAAACTGAGTGCCATGGCCCAATAAAACACATCATCTACAAAGTAACTCACATTTAAAGGCTTTATTTTTGGATAGATTTTTTTTATTGTTGTCAGTTTTAGCTAGATTAAATAAGTGCTATTTCATCCATAGAAAAAGGATGAAAAACATGTTGCAAATATTTGGTGTTTGTTTTTAAGCCTTTTAACATTTTTTTTCTATTTCATCAACTTCAGCTGTAAATAAAAATACCAAAATGTCAGTTTTTTTGTTTTGTTTTGGGTTTTTTTACATTATTTCACAAGGGTACTTTTTTCCCGCACACTTAAGGTCACACAGTAAGGGCTTTTAATGGAGAATACCTGAGGGTTAAAACAATTCAAATAAAGTAAAAGAGAAGAGCGCAGATAGAACCCTTACAGTTGCAGTGATTGATAGTTCTGAGGAGACGTTGGGTTCAATGTCATGATGGAAACTTGTCCTTCAGAAAGAAGGATGTTTGATGTTTGGTCTCCATTGACTGAGGCCACTTCTCTGATGAATAACTAAGGAAATCTGGCCCCAGTTCACAGATAATAAAAGCAAAAACTTCCTGGTTTGGGAGTTCATTCAGTGGACTGTGATTTACAATCTTCAGTTTTTGTTTCTTTTTTTTGTTTGTTCTTTGTTTTAAAAACACATTTAAAAATCCGTTTGTTTTTAATGTTTCTTTTAACACATGTTAACATTGTGTTTTTAAACAATTATATATATATATATATATATATATATATATATATATATATATATATATATATATATATATATATATATATATATATATATATATATATATATATATGCATACTGTCGTTACAGGTGTTTACGCTTTTTTCCTTTTTTCTTTAGGTTAAATTTTTCTCACACTGTGCCTACCCTGAATTCCCTGAAGTGAAAGTGTCTATGATATGAAAACAATATCCACCTTAAATATACTTTCATGTAAAATTAAAAAAAACAAAGCATTTAAGTCAGGGGTCTCCAACTCCGGTCCTCGAGAGCTACTGTCCTGCATGTTTTAGATGTTTCCCTCTTCCAGCTCACATGATTCAAATGATCAGCCTCTCATCACGCTCTGCAGAAGACTGAGAATAACTCTCAGGTGAGTTGGAAGAGGGAAACATCTAAAACATGCTGGACAGTAGCTTTCGAGGACCGGAGTTGGAGACCCCTGATTTAAGTTATCAAGGTATATTGAGAAATAATTACCTATTTCAAAGGCAAAATTAAAAATAAAGCATTAATTAACACAAGAATTTCATTTGCATTTCTTTATATATTTAGGTATTTTTTGTTTTAGTATTTGTCTCTCCTACACCATCCATTACAATTATATGCTGATTGCCACTTGTGTAAATGAGGCGACGACACTATTGTGTGATTATCATATTTAAGACTGGCCACCAGATGTCGCTGTGGGGGATGTTTCGAACGTTCCAAAAGATCGATTCTTTTTCTGAATCAATTGTTCCCAATGTTTCAATCGCTTCAGTGTTCCATTTCTGCCATCATTACTTATTATGCTTCAATGCATTTTATTGCATTCATTTTATTGTACAGTATGTTGAAAAAATGTGTGTTTGTTTAAATTTGTGTTTTATAAATAAAAAAATAGTAGATTTCGGTGGAGGGGGTGTCAATATATTATGTTTATCTTATTGAATCAATCTGATAAAATTAACGTTATGTGCGATTTGTCTGAGAATCACAACAATTAAGAACTGAAACAAAAAAAAAACGTCTTCCTGTTTTTTTTTTTTTTGCGTCTTCCGGTAAAACTCGAGGCGCGTGAACAAGATGACGTCTTATGTGTTTAAGCCAATAGCCGTCTATAATATCATCACGTGCCAACGCATCCAATAGAATTCGTTGACTTTTTCCGGGTTGGTTGAGAGAATATAAATAACCCGGCCCTAACGGTGAAAAAAATCAGTTACTTCTTACACAGGACTCCTAACGTCTCAGCCGTAAGAATTAACAATAACCGCCTCTTTTTCCCCCCTTTCCTCAACTGTAATTCAGAACTCCACACATCAAAAATCATGGTAAGTATCACACATATTTGTCTTTTTTATTTAATAAGCGTTTATTGTTTCATAGAATATTAATTTAATGTCACAAATAACCTTACATCCACAAACCGTTTTCCATCTAATGTTTTATTTCCGAAATCGAAGCGAAGTTTGGGCGGGTCGTCACGTCGTGTTGAACGGTTGTCTCCATCGAACAGCCACAGCCCAGGGTCGAGCAGAACTGCGTCGTCTGGCCCGCATTCCCGTTTTACCGCCCATTTCCGAGGCCTAAGGATGACTTGAACAGACTAAAAGGACAAAGATATAATATTAAATCCGGGTTTATACCAGTTTAGGCCGGATTTATTTGAGTATTTAATGTGAAGGCCCATTCATTTGACATTATTTAAAAACAGATCTAGGCGTGGCTGCTTCTTTGTACTTTTGACTGATTGAAGTTGTTCACAATTTGAGTCCGAAGCCTTTAATCTTAAAGTACTCTTAGAGCCTGAATAATGAAGGGCTGTAAATAAGTCTAGTGTCCGTCATCTGACTCTTGTCCTAGTTTCTGCTTCTCCACAAAGACCCTTTTCTGTCACTGGAGCAACATGTAATGAGGCATCTTCAGGACCTCATTAAAAAAAAGAGCTGCAGCTATTATCCTAGGCTTTATCGAAGTCGACCGTTTTTGGGGGGTGGGGTATCGATATACATTTTTATTTTATGAAAATACGTTTTTAAATTAACCTTAGCTGAGGCCGGATACACTTTTTTTTGTCAAATGAGGAAAACGATGTCTTGATTTACGATCGGAAAAATGAAATGATGGTTATATGACCGAAAGTCCACCTTTTTCCTTTTTTATTTTTCCAATTTTGTTTCAATCAAATTTTTTGTGTTCTTCCTCTTTCTTTTTCCTTCACCTGTCGGTAAATCATGGCAGGGGAAAAAAAGAGGATATCTACCAACACTACAGACAGGAACAAAAGGATATGTCTCTTTCATAGCTTCTATCATCAGCTCAGTTTAATGGTAGAATGAAACCTGGTTATTTATTCCAATAAAATTAATTTAAAAGACTAGTTTATTTGCTGAATGGGTTGTGCTGTTTTCTGCAAGTCATCTGCCCTCCATTCAGAACCTATGATGATGTGACAAAAAAACTAACTGTAAAATGAAACTGGTAATTGGATAAAATAGGTGGCATTTAAGAAACTAGGAGTTGAATATCAAATGAAATGGGTTAAAATGCAGTTATGTTGACCTTCACTTGTAAGTTACTGTAAAAGGTGAAAAAAGTAAATAAAAAAAAAATACACCCAACTGAATACTGTAAATAACTTTTTATTTTTTGTGTGTGTTCCACAGCGTGAGTGTATCTCTGTGCACGTCGGTCAGGCTGGAGTCCAGATGGGCAATGCCTGCTGGGAGCTCTACTGCCTGGAACATGGGATCCAGCCGGACGGACAGATGCCCAGTGATAAGACCCTAGGAGGAGGAGACGATTCCTTCAATACATTCTTCAGTGAGACTGGATCTGGAAAGCATGTCCCCAGAGCAGTCTTTGTGGATCTGGAACCGACGGTCATCGGTAAGAAACATCATGTCTGACTGAATTTAAGGAAAGTGACATGTGTCAGAATGATCTCCAACTCTGTCCTTCTGTTCCTCCACAGATGAGGTTCGTTCAGGAACCTACCGGCAGCTGTTCCACCCAGAGCAGCTGATCACTGGTAAGGAGGATGCTGCCAACAACTACGCCCGTGGACACTACACTATTGGCAAAGAAATTATTGACCTCGTACTGGACAGGATCCGCAAGCTGGTGAGGAATTACAGTGATGAGTAGTTTGATCATTTGATATATATGTGTGTGTGTATATATATGTGTGCGTGTGTGTGTGTGTGTGTGTAATCTGTTCAGTAAATTAAGTTTATTAGAAATTATTCTATACAAGTGAGTCATTTGCAAGATCCTTTTGGAATAAGGCATCCCAGAAGGTCCTTTAACATGCAATTTGAAAATCTAATTTTCATTATGAAGATGTTTTGAATAACTCGACATGCATTTGAAAATATTTCCTGTATACAATGATGCTTCATTTTCTGAGTGCTACTGTTGTGATGGTGGATGAGGCCTCATGAAGCGTTTCTGTACTGTGACAGAATACTGACACCTGCTGGACACTAACATTCCTACATGGTTGACGGACTGAACTGACACTGGTTTGACCTAGTACAGTGTTTCCCAACTAATCACAGCGTAATCTTTTAAACTGACAGCGTAATGGCTTCTTACACTGAAATGTGCTGGCAAGAACCCTGTGATAAATGAAGTCACTTTGAATTCAGATGGATCAAGTAGAAACAGTTTTCTTTCTATTTCTCAAATATTTTTTTCTGATGAGATCAAAAATAGTCTCTTTTGGCTACCAGTTTGACAATCGACCACAAAAGATTCATCCTGTTATAAATCCTACCTTATAAACACAGCCTGGACTTGACTCATCATTAACATTAGTCTTATTCCAGCGTTCTCAGATGTGGAGCCTTCTATAAAAGTAACCCCTTCCTCTTCCTCTGTCCTCAGGCTGACCAGTGCACTGGACTTCAGGGCTTCCTGGTCTTTCACAGCTTTGGCGGTGGCACCGGGTCTGGTTTCACTTCTCTGCTGATGGAGCGTCTCTCTGTCGACTATGGCAAGAAGTCAAAGCTGGAGTTCTCTGTCTACCCCGCCCCCCAGGTGTCCACAGCTGTGGTGGAGCCCTACAACTCTATCCTGACCACCCACACCACCCTGGAGCACTCAGACTGTGCCTTCATGGTCGACAACGAAGCCATCTACGACATCTGCCGTAGGAACCTTGACATCGAGCGTCCCTCCTACACCAACCTCAACAGGCTGATTGGTCAGATCGTGTCCTCAATCACCGCTTCCCTTCGTTTCGACGGTGCCCTCAACGTCGATCTGACAGAGTTCCAGACCAACTTGGTGCCCTATCCCCGTATCCACTTCCCTCTGGCCACCTACGCCCCCGTCATCTCTGCCGAGAAGGCCTACCATGAGCAGCTGACCGTAGCTGAAATCACAAACGCCTGCTTCGAGCCGGCCAATCAGATGGTCAAGTGCGATCCTCGCCACGGAAAATACATGGCGTGCTGCCTCCTGTACCGTGGTGACGTGGTTCCCAAAGATGTTAACGCCGCCATCGCCACCATCAAGACCAAGCGCACCATCCAGTTTGTGGACTGGTGCCCCACTGGTTTCAAGGTCGGCATCAACTACCAACCCCCCACGGTGGTTCCTGGTGGAGACCTGGCCAAGGTCCAGAGGGCCGTGTGCATGTTGAGCAACACCACCGCCATCGCAGAGGCCTGGGCGCGACTCGACCACAAGTTTGACCTGATGTACGCCAAGCGCGCCTTCGTCCACTGGTACGTGGGTGAGGGGATGGAGGAGGGCGAGTTCTCTGAGGCCAGAGAAGACATGGCAGCTCTGGAAAAGGATTATGAGGAGGTGGGAGTCGATTCAGCTGATGGGGAAGAAGAAGAGTACTGAGGTGGAACAAATGAAGGCACCAATAGAATGTGTTCAAATGTTATTAAACATTCCAATGAAGGAAAATGTTTGACTGTTAAGTCTCACAGTTACAAACAAATAGGTCAATGTTCACTTCCTGGTGGTCTGCATTTAAAAACAAAAGTTCTCATGTCTAAATAAAGCTTCTTACAACATTTGGGTTTGTCTTGGTTTCTTAAATAAGGTCTGTAGTTTGGCCGTAAGTCTAATAACTGACATTAACAGAAATAAAACTGACCTGAATGTTGAACTGATTTTTTTTTTTTTTTTTTTTTTTTTTTTTGGAGGGGGGTGAGGATGAAACTCAGTCCACATTAATCCAATGGCTGTAGAAATGGAAGTTAAAGTATCAAAGTCCTATAATTTAGCTGTTAAAGGAAACTAAAGTATAATTTTCAGTGAAAATGGAACCAACTGGTGCCTTAACAGCATGAATAGTTCAGTCATTTTTATTTCAACAGTGACTAAAAGGTGCAGACAAAAGAAACATGTACATTTAAAATGTGTCCAGTTTAATCTTCAGGAGATGAATATGTACACTTATTTAATTCAAGGCAGTGAGCAATTACTGTATAAGAGATTTACAAAGCAAATACTGACATAGTATTCTGTCAAGGCATGTTCCAGCATCAAAGTAGGATTCAAAATACTATTTAGTTCCACATAAAATATCATTGATCATTATTTTAGAATATCCAAGAATCTGGGGAAAAAAAGATGTTCTCATAGGTGACGATAAGTACAATCAGCAGTTCTCATGAATGCATCAAAAGGGAATAGCAGCCAAAGAGAGAGAGAACTCAAAGCATACGTAAAAATATAAACTTCTTTAAAAACGGTTTGAGTCTGGAGCTGAATAGTTTAAGGCATTTTTAAAAGTTTGGCAAACTGCCTGCATCACCCCCTCCACTGGGTTCCTGCTGTCCACAGTCTCCCAGCCCGGCAGTAAGGTGCGGTTTCTGCTATCCTGAGATTTTTTCTTCTGCTTGAAGGCACCGGAGGACATAAAGGATCACTTGATAGCAGAAAATGTACTGGTCCTGTGACAGAAGAAACACATGATAAACCCTTTAACCAAAAGCTGCTGGAGGTGCTAGTGTTCCTTCAGTACTTTGAGTTAGAACGAAGAAAGCATCAATATCACTGCAACACTGCTGGTATCTTTACTAGTATTATGTTGAACTATACATACAAATATTAATGCCGTCAACTGATTAAAATGTTTAATCGCACATTTTTGTTTCATTGAAATTCTCTCATCAGAGTAGAAAAATTTAATAGGTTTGGTTTGTACAAATGTTTGCTTTTTTTTTAAATTAAAAACAAATCAGTAGTGTTACAGAAACTAACATCTGCCATAATAAGATATGACAAACGGGGGGAAAACACTAAATACTACTAATAATAATGAAGCCTCTGAAAACAGGCTGATGTAAAAACATTTTTTGGATTCTTTAACATAAAGTGATACTGTGGTGTCAAATATGTATTTGTAAAATGACAAAATGCTTCAGAACTCTAATCAAGATAAAACCTTTTTTAAAAATAATTAACTGCGATTAATTGTGGCAGCCCCAAGAAATATACACGTCTCTCTCTCTCATGTTTTCAAAGCTTCTTTTTTAGTCCTCATTCACTGACTGATTTGCATTTAAATTTTCTAGTATTCAGAGAATGTCTAATCTCGCCCTTATTTTGTGCCAATCTCAAGTTTCTATGACAACCTGTTCTTGAATTAGAGCCAATAATGTGATTTTAACCTTTTTGCTAAATACAACCTTTGACCTTTACTCAAATGGATCATTGCATCTGATGCACATTATCTATATGTATATGTCCATGTAACTTCATGGTGATATTTCAAGTATTCATTGAGTTATAGCAAAACCAATGTTGAGAGACATTAATAAAGTCTGTTCTATTCTAACATTTAAGATTTTCGAGCTAATATCAAGATGGATTTTAAAAGTTTGGAAATATTTAGCAAATTATTCCAGCAATACATCAAGATTGTTCTCCTGATTTTAAGATTGAGACCTTCTTTCAAAAATGAAAATAAATAAATGAAATAAAATCACAACACTGAAGAGCTGTAAAAAGTAAAAATGGAAAGGAAAATGTAAAACAAAAAAAAAATAAATTTTTTTTTAATATTGCTCAGATGTCTATGAAAAGTGAAAAAGCATATTTTATCTGTGATTTGATATTTCGTTATTACACAAAAGGTTGAATTTTTCCTGAACATTTCAAATAAATCTTACATTCCCAGCATCAAAGACATGTGAAGAACAGAAAAGGTAAAAAGTCACACCTCTGTCTGGACCATTCCCTGTCTCTGGAGTCTCATGTTTCTCACAACATCTGAAATATCAAACTGGAAAATACAGCGTTCGTTAAGAGATTATAATTAATTTTATTTTCATTTATTTATTTATTTGAACAGGTTAGAACAAAACAAAAATAAATAAAACATACAAAGTTTTTCAGGAGAAATTAAAGCAACAACTCTTTAGCATCCGAGATAATTCTACCTTGTTCTAAATGGTGTCGGATGAAGTTAATAAAACTTATCTAGTCTAAACCTTTGTATTAGTCAGAACATGTACAATCAACAGAAGAAAAGAAAGTGGATCAGAACAAAGGGAAACCTGCTCATATTTCCATTTGTTTCTTGTATCCAGTTAGAATGTGGTTTAGACATTTTTTAAAAACTTTTGTAATGATTTGCAGGTTTTCAGTTCTTTACTAAAGTTATTCCACAGATTAACTCCTTTAACACAGACACACATCTGTTAAGCAATGAGCAACAGGTTTTAAAGTTCACTGCAACGTAACAATGTCCACTGACAAGACACAAAGAACATTTTAACCCCAACAAAACAGAGGGACAAGGAGAGAGAGACATCAGAGAGAGAGAGAGGGAGGGAGGGAGAGAGAGAGAGAGACATCAGAGAGGGAGGGAGGGAGGGAGGGAGAGAGAGAGACATCAGAGAGAAAGAGACAGAGAGAGAAGGAAGAGAGAGAGACAGAGAGGGAGGGAGGGAGAGAGAGAGAGAGACATCAGAGAGGGAGGGAGGGGGAGAGAGAGAGAGAGAGAGAGAGAGAGAAATACATCAGAGAGAAAGAGACAGAGAGAGAGAAGGAAGAGAGAGAGACAGGGAGGGAGGGAGAGAGAGAGAGAGACATCAGAGAGGAAGAGACAGAGAGAGAAGGAAGAGAAAGAGACAGAGAGGGAGGGAGGGAGAGAGAGAGAGACATCAGAGAGGGAGGGAGGGAGAGAGAGAGAGAGAGACATCAGAGAGAAAAAGACAGAGAGAGACATCAGAGAGAAGGAAGAGAGGGAGACAGAGAGAATGCGATATCTATCTATATATGTATATTTATATATATCTATCTATCTATCTATGTACACATAATACATATATATACATATATATATATATATATCTATATCTATATATATATATATAGATATATATGTATATATTTAAATAATTCACTATAATCCCAGCGTTTTCCAAAGTGTAAGGTCGATCAGACAAACTTACGTCAGCGTCTTTACTGATGAGTCCCAGAACCACATCTATACAGATGAGTGTTCCTGAGCGGCCGATGCCAGCGCTGCAGTGTGTAACGATGGGCCCGGATCGATGAATGTGTCTCATGTAGGAAATGAATGTGAGCAGCTGTTCGGGCTGAGAGGGCGTTCCGTGGTCCGGCCAGCCCGTGTAGTTGAGGTGAGTCACCCACTGGACTTCATTGGTCTGCAGAGGAACCAGGTTCATATTTAATAACAGTTAAAAGGCTCACATTTATAACAGTCATCTGGCGCCACTTTTACTCTTTGGTTCATTTATTTGTATTTGACTAAAGTTGAATCATGATGGTGGGTTAATTGGCGTTAACTTTGACAGCCCTAGTCTTTACATATTGAAGTGTCGTGGACGTGAGCGCTCCATCACCTGGACGTCTCGGACTTCGATGAGTCGGATGACAAAGTGATCCAGATGTTGGTCTTTAATCAGTGTGATCTGTAACCTGTCATCTACCATCTCGGCTGTTCTGGGCGTGTCCGGCCAGTAGCGCTGACATTTCACTTTCCCGCCCTCCACCTCCTGGGTCATCATGGCGATCACATTGGACTTCTGCTCCCAGACCATCTGCCAAAAGTCGCCCAGGGTGGTGGGTAGGGGTCCCTGGCAGGCGATGTACAGGAAGTTCTCATCCTTTACAGGCATCTTGATGAAGTTGGCGTTGATGTAACCTCCGTCTTTGCCCAAAACAACTCGAGTTGTGTCAACTAAAGGAAAGACAAATCTATTCAAGTACCGTATTTTCTGGACTATAAGGTGCACTTAAAAGACTTTCATGTTCTCCCAAAACAACAGTGCGCCTTATATATGGATGAATTCTGACTTCACTTAATGTACCTGATGGTCCAGGGCACCTTATATATGAAAACAATCAAAAAATACATTATTCTGTGACAGTGCACCTTATAGTGTGGAAAATATGATGCATATATATATATCAATTATAATAGAGTAAAAAAGTAAAACTATTTTTTTTGCTATGGATGAAATAATATTTATTTAAACAGGAAAACCCAGAAAAAAAGCTGAAATATCCAAAAGTAAAGCCTAAAAGTTACTGTGTAGATTATGTGTTTTATTGGGTCATGGTACTAAGTTTAGAGAGTATAGGAAAGTACAGATATTTATATCAAAATGTAGGGAGTAAAAATAAAAAGATGCCAGAAAAATAAATACTACCTAAAAACTGTATTTAAGCACAGTAAAAGAAGTACTTCTACGTAGTTACTTCCACCTGTGCTTAAAGAGGTCAAATTAGAAATAAAAGTGCAGAAAAACTTGCATTTGCGATAAGTGATTATACATAATTATAAAAGTTCCAAAAGTGCAAGAAAATAAAACACTATGATAATAAAGAGGATGATGATAAAATAACCATAATAAATAACAATCATCATAATAATAACTAATAATATATATATAGTACACAGGTGTTATTATTATTTTTAAACAACTTACAGGGAACTATATTCTTGTAGCGATTCTTCTTCTTGTTTTCTTTAGTTTGACCTATTAAACAGTCGTCCAGCGGCTGAAGATTCTGAAGATTCTACCAGGGAGTGAAACAACAGTGAATACAGCGTCACATGACCGTTGCATAAGAAGAGTTATGTCACAGATGAAACCTTCTCTTACTTCAAACTCTTGCAGTGGGACTTTCTGCTCCAGAAGACCCCTCATCATGCGGACCACGGCGCTGAGCTTCGGTCCAGTGTACTGACCGTCAGGCACCACTTTGACCAGCGGCAAAGAGGTCAACTCATCTTCTGTGATGATTGGTCCGTCTGATGAGAAAGGCGGAGTCAAGGTGTAAAAATGAGCAGAAACTACAGCAAATAATGTGGGGATAGATTCCACTGCGCTGCCATGGACTGTGTTTGTGGAACGTGTCTGATGGAAATGCGGTGAGAAATGGTAGGTAATTGGTTATGGTATTTTTAGTGGCTGCAAAAAAAAAACAACTATTACAAGGAACTGGGGAAAGACAGAAGCACCAACAAACAACCAATGGATCCCAATATGACTGGTCTACAAGTAAAACTGAGCTCAGACCTCAGTGAAGCAGCACCAGTCTGCCAAGGTTTGGATCTGGATGGTCCTAACTTATTTATAAACTAGTGTTCTGTGTTCACTAACCATTTATTTTATGGGTCATTAACAATCCCTTAGAGAATGGGTGGGCAATTAATTTTCCTATGGAGCCACATGAGAAATGTTGATAGTTATTATGGGCCGGATCAATTCACCCATAGATCTGTTCAATATCTCTTCAAGAACAGTAAATGAAACAATATGATGAAAATGTAGAACCCAGAATACAGCTATTTACTGAATATTCACAAAAAAACATTTGTGAAAATATATAAACATATTAACTTTACATAAAAAACCCTAACTGCAGATTTGTTTGTTTATCTCAGTTCCTTTTCTGACTGAAGTCCATATTTTGTGAAAATCTCTGCATTCTTAATCAATTTTTCTTTCATCTTTTTGGTGTTAGGTGACATGAATGGGCTGAAACTGAGCAACAAACCAATTTGGTACATAAGGAAAAAAAATGTTCATTTAGCAGACCCTTCAAAATAAAAGCTCGATGTTATGTATTTGCATTGCCTTTAAATTTGCCAGTGACCTCATGTGGGCCAGCTGTTGGGCCGCATGTGGCCCCCGGGCCTTATTTTGCCCAGGTCTGCCTTAGAGGGTTTAAAAAAATTAAAAGAACTCCTCGGTCCTGTTTTTCAGATATGTCCATTTCAATATTCGACCATGTATGAAGTCGCACAATGACCACATGTCACATGTCACATGTTAGATCTAATGTTAAATATGAAGCACAAGATGTTGTCGCATTGAACTAAATATGTCAACAACCCTGCTTCGAGGTAAAGGTCATAAATTTTGCAAATATACCATTGGCTTGACGTCATACGTGTCGTTATGGAGCCTATCGGTGTTATCTCATCTGATATCTGAAGGTCAGATGAAGTGAATGAACAAAAACACTTGATACTATCTGGTCTGGATTCTGAGATATCACCACTGATGTGTTTTAGCTGTAGACCTTCACTGTGACCTTTGACCTTTATAGCTCAAAATGAAATGTTTTTTTTCCGTGACGCATTATCAATCATCTCTGGAAGTTTCATTAAAATCCGTCCATAACATTTTGAGTTAAAACAAACTTGAGGTAAAACATAACCTCCTTCACAGACGTAATAAAACTAAAAGGTTGTCTTTCAAATCCTCTGTATGTAATAGGACGCTACTACAACCAATCAGCGGAGAAAGTTAGGAATGACTAAACAAAATGGTGGATTATGGAGCTGAACGACTGTTGTCGCTTCTGTAAAAAGAATTTAAAGATTTTTGACGTTTTTTTCTCACATTCTTCACTCATCTGTGATAAAAGGAAATTGCAAACAGAGGGATTTGAAAGACAACCTTTAGCCCCGCCTCCCCTGACTATGAAGCACCACTAGACCCATACATTAAATGAATAGGGATAGAGCAGCTAGGCTAACAACACACCTAACTGAGATGCATTAAGCTCTGCAGAAGCTTAATGATGACTTTCAGGTGGAAGAGGGACTCATCTAAACCATGCAGGACACCAGCCCTGGAGGATCAGGACTGGATACCCATAGGACTTAAAGGAACCAAAACAACTTGTTGTAATGAAAAACAAATGCTCTTTTACCTTCTCTTGATTTGGAGTTCATGTTCTCAATAGGCAGCTCATCACTGCCCCATGTGATCTCATCTTCCTCCAGTTGTCCAGCATTCATTTGGAGAAAGCTGCAGGGATATATTTGGAATTATTAGAACACATCCTAATGTTCTGTCACGTTCTATGTTTAATGTGGACCCTCCCAAAAACAACAAAATGACTTACTCATTCCTTGGATCATCCACACTCTCTTCCTGCCATTCCACTTTACGTGAACTCTGATTATGGAAGAAATGGAATTATTATTAAGGGAAGAGACGCAGTGTGTGTGTGTGTGTGTGTGTGTGTGTGTGTGTGTGTGTGTGTGTGTTTGAAGTTTTCAGAGCATATTCATAAACACAACATGTGCCAATATGCAAGATTATAGTAAAGGATAAAGTCAATGTTTAGTCCCTACATAAAACAAGCCAGCTCACATAAAGCAGGAAACAGTCCAGTTCAAAGGCGTTAAACTCTCCATCTGACAAATATCACTAAATTTGGATGATTTCAGCGAAACTTTCAGGATAGTTTGGGAATGACACAAGGACCAAGAAATTAGATTTTGGTGAAAATCCAGAAGAAACCCTGAATTCTGGGTCACTTTGAAATGTATTCTCCATTTACTGCCATGTAAAATTTTAAAGTGATCCAGGATCCACGATATTCACCAAAATCTAATCACTTGGTCCTTACGTCATTCCAAAGCTATCTTGAAAGTTTCATCGAAATCTGTCCATAACTTTTTGAGTTATGTTGTACACAGACAAAGAAACAGATAAACATAACGTCCCTTCATTCAGGAAGGGGGGGTCTGCCTTGGCACAGTTTTGTGCTGTTAGTGCTTCTCTAGTTTTTGATTAATCTGAAACTGAACAATTTAAATCTAATTTAATTTTTTTATTGTTGTTTTTTTAAAAATAACTTTATTCATACATTTTCACAATTATACAGACAACAAACCGTAAACCCCAATCCCACCCACCTAAGGGTACACATAACACATACAGTATTCAAGTGAAACCGTGTGCTGCTTCTCAGGGGCTCACACGCAACGTTCGGCACAAAGTTGGACTAAAAGACACATTTTCACTTTCGGGATTAAAATTTTTTTTTTTTTAAATTAATAATAATAGAGAGAAAACCAAAAACCAAAACAAACAAAAAACAAAACAAAGACATTGAAATATACCAATTGTTTAAAGTAGAGTTTAGAGTCGATGCTCACACCTAAGTTATTCAACCTTTGATCGAGTCCAACTGGTCAGATTATTTAACCTCAACAGGAAGTGGACGTTTACCTTCCCTGTTACACCTTTATTGTTTATTTACTGTCGCATCAACTCATTACTGTTTAGAATTATACTTGGGGGACCATTTCAGTTTTCTGTATGTGATGTAGATAAGGTAAAAATAAGGCAGATTTGGACTCATTTGTACCTCAGGAGAATCTTCAGGTAAAGAGGAACCGTCACAGTCCGTGTCCTCAGACAGCTCTGTGCTCTGCTCAGTCTCTCGCTTCTTCTCAAGTGAACCGTCGTCATAATCTGAAACACAGTTTGTCCCATTTACATTTTTAATGTCGTATTCAGGGGTGTCAAACTCCAGTCCTTAAGGGCCGCTGTGCTGCATGTTTTAGATATTTCCATCTTCACACCTGGAAGTTATTACATCATGATCAGTCTTCTGCTGAGATGATGATTATTAAACCTTAAATGACAATGTTGACGTGTTTAGTTTAAATATTCAGAAAGATTCTACCGTTTTCCTTCTATTATTATTATTTTTACTGTGTGTCAACAGGCACAAAGTTACTGGGACCAAATGTCAATACTAGTTTCCTCTCTTTCTTTTAAGTAAATGTTTTGCAAATTTCTCCATGTCATTTCAAATGTTGTAAATATCCATTAGTTTTTGTTAATTTTGTTGCACATTTTGTTTATTTTTCTACATTTTGTTTTTTATTTTATTACTTTTCCTTTCATTTTGTTCCATTTGTGTGTTCATGTTATTAATTATTTTGTTAGTTTATTAGTCATTTTTGTTCATTTTATTGATGACATTGGACATTTTTGTTCATTTTGTTGCTTATTTTAATTATTTTTTCTTTTACTGTGGAACTACTAAAGTCTCAGGAGTTAAAGGGTTAAACTGAATCATGCGGAAGAGAGAAATATCTAAAAACATGCAAGACACCGGCACTCGAGAACTGGAGTTTGACGCCTGTATCACATATGTAATGTATCACAAGCGACACTGATCGTGGCGCTGAATGAGACTGTCAGATGCTTTTGATCTGGTACCTATTGGAGGTATGGGAGGGTAGCTGCTGGGTTTCATCTCAGAGTGGGGAGCACACAGCTGAGTCGACACCCCACGCTCATCACTCAGATCTGAAAACAACAAACAGAAGAGGTCAGAATAAGGCATTCAAATCTAAAACAAGTGGTTCAAGCCCCTAGTATGTATTGTAGCTTATTTTAGCATCGATCCTCAATGTCATCATGTCTATGCATGTACTGATGTTAGCATCAACTGCCTCTATATAATATGTGTGAAGTGTGAAGCAACTCGAGACAACATGGATGTTTTTATAGACGTGAAATCACACCAGTTGTAAGTCAATGGGAGGAAAAAAAAGATATAAACAATTTAAACTTTGACCTACTTTTTTTTTTTTTGTTTTTTTTTTACCAAAAGGTAATGACATCTATGGGTCACTGATAATCTATAAAGTTGGTATAAATGTTCTGTTGCTAGCATTTTAACAAACAAAACAAAAGAAAAACAAAATCAATACCCCTTAATCGTGGTGTTAAAATATGGCCCTACACACCTTTTCACAGTTTCAATAGGTTAGAAAATTTTCTACTTTTTTTTTTATCAGAAAGTATCTGCTTCAGATGTGAAATCTGCTAAATCTTACATCCTTTAATAAGATGAATCAGAAAACAAATGACTTTAGTGCTCATTAGTTCATGTTTTAATATGTATGATGGTGTGATACTCCACATATATGCTGGTTTATGTACATGTATATAATGGATTAGTAAATATTCCACTAGAAAGAACCTGTAAAGTGAATGGATCATAATGTGCAGACAGTGTTTAGAAGTAGATCTGACAACAATGTTCCTTTGGACTAAAACCTATTCTGCTGTTCATTCTAACAATTTCACAGTGTGACCCACGACTTATCTCTGTGGGTCGTTTCCAGTATATTCCAGTTCTTCATAATATAATTTGCTCTTTTGCACTAATACATTTACATGCAGTGAGGAGAACATACAATGTCCCACAGGTTTCAACAAGTTGAATTTGAGGCCGTATAATGACTATGTGTCGTCAGTTACCCATCAACATACTAACCATACTAGTTTATCATGACTGTATTTTAAGATCAAAATCATGTGTTGATATTTAACAGTCCATAAATGACCCTGGAACAGATGTTCGACTATTATAAACTATAGTGTATCCATTTATCTATATTGTAATGTAACTCTTACAGACTTTAAATGACTACAAAGGCACTACTGTGTTTGTAGTGTTATCACAGTCTCTTCAAATGTAAATTATTTTCATTCATGTAATATTAAATTCATAAACTTGTCATAAAATGAGACTTCAAATTACCATAAGTTTTCCATGTCTTCCATAATCATTTGAGCCTGAACCATAGGGACCTGTGGTCATTTGTACCTGTGTTTCCATTGCAGTTGTCTGAGTTGATGGGCAGGTAAGACAGGTATGCACTGGGGTTCTGCTCTGGGGGTCTGGACACCATCAGATGAACCAGGCCTTTAGTTTTTCGGATAGTGGTGACAGCTTTGGTGTGAGACACGCCTGTCATCAGTTCTTCATTCACCTTCAAAAACAACAATGAACATTTGTAACAAAACTCTTAAGAAGAAGCCGTTTGTCTTCTGACAGGTTAGAAGAGGTTTGTTGAGCTGCATTTTATAATAAATGTTCAAAATGTAATACCTTTTTCATTTCATTTTGTAATAAAGTTTGCCGCATTATGTAATAAGTTATTCTATTTTGCAGCAGCAGGGCAATTTGGGGGTGTGGCATTAAAACTCAAGGAGCTGTTTGGGAAACGTTCCAAGCGGTTTATAGCTTGGCTGGTCATTAGACATATTAGACATGGATAATTTGAAATTACGAATATGTTTTGGAAATAGAAATGCGGAAAAATGTATTACAAAATGCGTTGGAAATTGCAGTTTATTACAAAATGAAATGAAAAAGTTATTACATTGTGGACGTTTATTCCACAATGCGGCTCAACAAGGTTTCCAAATGAGTCGAGTGTGTAAAAGTGCTCACTTTCAGCAGCCGATCCCCAACCTGGAGTTTTCCTGAAGCCTCTGCTATTCCCCCTGGTGTGATGGATTTGACAAAGATTCCCCGTTCCCCTCCGATTACAGAGAAACCCAGGCCTCCAGACGGTGGCTTTTCCAGATCCAATGTTATGATCTCCTCCTGCATTCCAAAAAGAGTTTCAACAGAATTAACATGAGGCAAATTCAAATATTATTTCCATCTTCAATAACTTGTTTTTTGTAATTATATTGTTTTTTTTCCCCCCAGGCAGGATTATTTTATCAGCATTTTACATCATGTATATAATATATATGTACAGTATTTAATAGAGCTGTCGAATGACTAAAATTTGTAATCATATTAACCACAGGGTTGCTTTGGATTAATCATGATTAAAACACTTAATGTCAGTTGACTGTATTGTGTTTTTTTGTTTTTTTTGGGGGGGGGGTAAACAAAATTTCCCACAAATACACAAAAATACACTAAGAAACAATCCACTACATTTTACATGATTCTACCTTTAGTTACTAATCATAGTTTTTCATTCTGCATGTGTCCAGTAGGGATGATACATCAACATCATATAACAATAACATGGATCATATCAGTGCACAATAGCTGTGTTTCTGTCATTTGAAGAGAAGTTGCAAATAAATACAGTATATGTACTTTTATAAACTGATTCAGAATAAATAAACAAGGCTGTGTATTACTGTCAGAAGGTGGCAGTACAGGCTATGTTACATACGACTAATGGAGAGGTCTGTGTTCTAAGATTTTTAATTCTTTTTTTCATGCATGAGACCAAGGACTTGTGTCATCTCCTCATCAGTAACATCAATATTGAAGACGACACAGGGTTCACTGAGCTGATCACCTGTGTGAGTTAACCCATAAAAGACCCAAACACCCATCACTACAGCCGTCCCTCTCTAAATATTGACCTTGGTCCACTCACACCTTACCTCAGGGACTATGTCACTAATCTGGGGTTAAGTTTGATCCTGATTTTAAATTTGATAAACAGATTAGCTCTGTTGTATAGAAAAGCTTTTATCAACTCTGCCAGATAGCTATGGTGGAGATCATTTTTTCTAGATCTGGTTTATTATAACTGCTTTAGCTAACTGTAATGCCCTGTACGTAGGCTGTTTCCTGCCTGTACATCATAGGCTCTGTCCTAGCGTCCCAACACTGGCTCCCTGTGCATTACAGAATCCCTTTTAAGCTTTTATTGTTTGTTTTTAAATGTTTAAATGACCTTGCTCCACCATATTTATCCCTCACCACTCAACCACATCCCTAACATCAGCTGACCAGTTGCTTCTGGTGGTCCCTAGAACAAGGTGGGAGCTTAGAGGTGACGGAGCATTTGCAACTGTTGCTCCAAAACTCTGGAATGATTTGAAAAGGGGTGTGAGACAGGTCTCTACTCTCCCGGTTTTTCAATCACACTTAAAACACACTTTTAACTCGTTATAACCTGTCTTGTTTGGCATCTGCAAACACTGAACTGACATGAACCTGGTTCTTTTGTCATGGTGTTTTTAACTTATTTTCTCATTTTTGTGTCCAAGACTTTAGTTTCCACTGTGGATCTTTTTAAATGTGCTATATAAATAAAGTTGATTGATTGACTGATTGATCACTGACCACTGTTTAATCCCTGTTAATCCACTGCTCCCATCAATAGATGTAAATAGTGTAAAATACAGTTTGTCATCTTTTCAGTCGTCAGATATGACCCATTAGGATGTTCAGAGGCTTTAATCTGAGCTTTTAAGAACATCTTCATGATCAATAATTTAAAAACAAGAAAATACCCAATATATCCTGATAAAATGCAAAATACAAAAGATAATATTTGAATAGATGGTAAATGGACTGCACTTATAGAGCACATTTTATACCCCTTCATGCTGCCCAAAGGCCTCTTTGACATGTGGACAGTTGGAGCCATAATTGAAACCCTTCAGTCATTGGTTAACTCTACCAAGTGAGCCACAGGCATCCTCGCAAATGGCGATAAATCACTTGACAAAGGTTAGATATAGAGAAAACTTATTTTTGAGTCTTCATGGGTTAAGTGTTGTCTACATCAGAATATGTTAGTGAGCCTTTGTGTGCTTTAATTGAAAATACAAGACAAAAAACCCCCCACCGGAGGCCAGGGTAGAAACTTTACTAATTTTGCCTTTAAATCTTCAAAGAGCAAAGTAAATGCACACAACGACTACATTTACCTTTTATTCATGATACTTGATGTTTTAATGGCAGAATTTTACATGGAGTGCAGTATTTTCACAGTGTGGTGTCTGTTACCACCTTCAAATCACTGCTTAAAACTTATTTATTCAGACACGTCTACTCCATCCCATAATTATGAAATATCAACTTTGCCATTTTATGTACCCACAGGTTTTATATATGAAGAGTTCATTTGCAAAAACAGATAACTCCATTTTTCATTCTTTTCACAAAGTAGCATTTTTTACTTTACATTCCAGGTAATACTCATTGATTTGATATATTATTTATTCAATTTAGTGGACCTTACCAAATGAAATAAATATTATATCAAATCAATGAGTATTACCTGGAATGTAGAGTAAAAAAAAAGCCATTTTGTGAAAAAAAAAAGAATAATGGAGTTATCTGTTTTTGCAAATGAACTCTTCATATGTATGTATATATTTTAATTGTGTTTTATTTCAACAACACCGTATGGTGACCTTGAATGTCCTGAAAGGCGTCTATAAATAAAATGTATTATTATTAGAGAAGGCTCTAATAGTGAGGTCAGAGAAGACTCTTCCTGTAAACTTACCTCTAAAGGACAAAGTGCTGAGAGACTCTCTGTTTCTTTTGGATCCTCTCCTTTAAGAAAACCTAAAACCCAAAAAATGAAAGGAATGGTTGAGCCTTTAATGTCAAAAGAGTACATGTTGCAGTTAGAAGGAATAGAAAGCAAGTTTTTGTTTGTTTTTTTGTTTTATTATTTTGCAGATGGCAGCACAAAGACCCGAAACCTACCATTCACGGTGGATGAAACTTTGGGACTGATGTTGTTGTTCAGAAAAGAGACATTTTTCTGCCCAGGAAAAACAGGTTTACCATCCCTTTGAGACGGATAAACAATTATCATTAGTATTATCATCAGAATTATTATTAATAATGATAAAGTTACACACTGTAAATAACATTCCGTTGTGCTATTCAACACAGAACTGGCAGAAAATCCCACGATGTAACGTTTTGACTTTGTGCAGACTACCTTGTGGCCTTGAGGATGAGGTCATCCAGGGACAGACCCAGCAGCCTGGTGTTCTCACTCAGGGTCAGGTCCTGAGTAGGAGCGCCGTTGATGTAGTGGATCAGATCCAGGGGTCTCAGGCTGCCTTCTTCAGAGGCCAAAGATCCTGGCGAGACGTCTTTAACAAACAAGACTCCATAAACACTGTCACTGCCACCGTCCAACATCAAACCTGAGGGTCAGACAGGTGGGCCAACAGTGCACATTTAACTTCAACTACTGAGTTTAACATAAGACAAGATAAGATTTCATTTTTTTTTCCATTTCATATATTTATCTCGAACATACAAACAATATCAGCAAAAACAAAATAAAAAATTAATTAATAAAATAACTAAAGAAAAAAAAATTAGATACATACATAATCATGTGTACATTTATATACATACTTGAGCAGAAAGAAGCACAATACTTATCTAGTCCTGCACCTTCCTTAACTTCCAAAAATATTACCAACTTTATAGCACCTGAGCAGTAAACTTTGTTTTTACAGATAGCCAAGCAATATATAAATGATAAATTATATGGATATACAGCTACACACAGTCTACCTTTCACATAAACTCACCAAATATATACATCACATAGATGCACAAATGCATTCACAACAGCAACTATAAACATTCATTAACAAACCTTTACTTGCACAGATCTACCTTTAAGATTCATTATTTTTTATATTGATCTATTAACAGCTGTTTATAACAAAATTTGTAAGGAAAAAAAAAAAAAAAAAAAAAAAAAAAGATAAATAAAATATATTTTCCCTCATGGTAATAGTCTTCATTTTTGTTCTTTTTGGTTATTGTTTTTTCTTTTTTTTTTCTTTTTGGTGATTTATAGTTTTTTTCTTGTTGTGATAGTGTCAGTAAAAATAAAAATGGAAAAAAAAAGAAAAAAGGACAAGATGTTTTTTAAGCAAATTTCAGTTAACAGCAGCAAAGATACAACAAGCAAGTGCAGAGGAAAAATACACTTTAATACAACATGTATTGTCTTTTTTTACCGAGTGGCTCATGGTGGCCCCTAAAGCAGATGTCAGGCAGCAGGTGGGCTTCTATGGGGGGCTTTGGAGCCTCCAGGACTCTACCCACCACCAAATCAACTACACGAGGGGCTGCGCGTACAAGATTGACCACTTCAGTGTGTCCCATGTTGGTAACATCTGTGTTGTTCACCTAAAGATGTAAAAAAAAAAAGATTACTTTTAATTTTCAGGAGAAATAGATGGTCAGTAAAAACAAATTTGACAAAAGAATGAAGGAGGAATCCATTCTCCATACCATTATCATCCTGTCTCCTGGTCTGAGTCGACCGTCTCCTTTGGCCGGGTCCTGGACTATGTCATGAATGTAGCATCCATGGTCATTACCTTTGGTGAGGGTGAAGCCCAGACTGCCTTTTTCTGACTTGACCAGCGACACTTTGAGTTCAACATCCTAACAGAGACAAACAATAGACATGTCCATTGATCTGAAGGACTATTTTTTAAGTTTACTAATTTCAAACTTTAAAAATATAACAAATGCATAAGCGTACATTTAAATGAATATATAACAGTGCAAGGGAGGGAGCTTTAATATACACTTCATCAACGTAATTAACACTTTGAAAGAGTCAAATGAACAAAAAATAAGAAATAAAACAATATGATAAAAACAATACAATAAAGAATTGACCATTACTTGGAATGGTAAGGAATTACATATAAACTTTAAAGGAGACCTATTATACTCAGTTTTAACTCTCATTATGTGAGTTTTCAGGACCTACAGAGTAGCTGTATGATTTCCAGCTCATAAAACTCCATAGTTATCTCATACCATCCAAGATCATTTCTGTCTATGCCTGAAATGCTCGGTTTTGGCTTCAGGCCAATCTCGCTGTTCTTTGATTGGCTAACTCAGTGGAGGCTCAGGGGGGCAGAGTGAGAGGCCGACTGCCCCCACATGTGTATTTGTTTACTGTGTGATACTGGGAGGCTAACATAAGCTACTGTACACAGAACTCTCACTATTGAACAGGCAGGAATCATGCATGTTAATATTTTGGACCACTCATGCATTACTTTATGTTACAGGGGTCGGTTCCACGCTGTTAGCGCAATCGTCCCAATTGGACTCTTCAACCTGACATCAGGTTTTGTACACATCTGCCAACGAGCTGTTTATAGTGACAGGAAACCATGTTGCAGGATTACGGCATAAACACTATAGCTCATGTTTTGTAACTTTGCTGAGGTTTGCAGTCGTCATCCAACATTATAACATTGTATGTGTGTAGGAAAACATGCATCGGCATAATAGGTCTCCTTTAAAGGGAAACCGTAAACAAGGGAATTTAGGGAAATGTGGAGTTGTATATAAAAGCAGCTTTAGTATGATTTTTGAAAATAGCAAACGAGGGACATAATTTCAATGTTTTATTCAAGTTATTCCAAACGTTGCGGCACCTGGACATGGCTGTAAAATGTCAATGGTTTGTTTTCGCATTAATTGGCCTTAAGTAATGACTTTGTAGTATGTTTTTGTTGTGGACATCAGCCTTTAATATTAAGGCATTGTGGTAAATTTCAGGAAGAGAGGGACATTTGGTTTATTTATTTATTTATATTATTTGGTCCGATTTTGCGTCGCAGACCTGTTAGAATAATTAACACCTGACTTCAACATGTCACAATACATTTGTCTACTTGTAACTTAGGCAATTATGCTATGAGGCTAACAATATGTAGAATTATAAACTTGCTTAAACAACAAACCTAATAGAGACCCTAGACTCCTGTACAGAACTGGACCCCTTCAGAGAGCAGGTTTTAATGCATAACTTACATTTGTTTTATTGAAATCTGATTATTTTTGTGTGTGCTCAATCATATCACACATTCACTCAGAGTTCTATCAATTTTGAGGATGAACTGAATATGACCCTGAAGAGGTCCTGGCATAGTACACGATCATGGAGGCACACTCTGTGTTTGCGGAAGTAACTTGTGGGACACAGTATTGTGATGTTAACAATGTCCCTGTTATGGGATCAATACAGTACTTCTATTGTATTCTATTCTATAGTATTCTATTGTATTTTATTCTATTCTATAGTATTCTATTCTATTTTAGTGAAATGAATTGTTGGATAAATGTGACCTGGCTGTTGAAATTGAAGTTGTATTGGAAAAATATCAGATACGTATTGGATTTAGGACCACATATGGAAGTGGTCAGACTTGAAAACATCAGATTTGTGCTGTTCAAACTGTCTGTAACAGATCACATACTGGTCACATGTGAGAAAAAAAAAAAGAAGAAGATCTGAATTAGGCCTCTACTACATGGAACACATCATAGATTACCATCTTACTATCTCAGAGCCTCTATTTCATCAAAGCTTACCGGGACAAATTCCTCCACATCCTGTCCATTGCCAGATAATGTAAGGTTTAAGGGCAGAGGCAGTGGAGGGGGCAGGGGATCTGGACTTGGGGCAGAAGGAGAGGACATCATTGGCAGGGGAGATTCCAGATCAACTGTAATTGGGGACGAAGGACCCCTGTCCAAACACAGACAAAGAGGAGACTTGATCATAACAGGTTTATGAAACACTGGTCTACAAGTAAAATGCTTCCAGAATAAAATGTTATGGAATGTTACTGATAAAGAAAAACCAAGTGTTAAATGCTGGTTGGCTCAAGTTTCCAAGATAAGTCTGGGGTCAAAGTGTTAAAGGTGTCATTCCGTTGAAAACCATTTTTCCACGCTCCTTTTGGAATCTGATGGGTCACCCCGACTTATCGACACATGCTCCTTTGACAGTGGTTCATCACCTCCACTGGCTGCATACCACATTCACACAAAACAACAACAGGAACCAGGGACCCAGAAAAAGCCGGCCCATCTGACGTCAGATGGACTTTAGCGTCACCCACGAGGGGTTAAACCCATCCCCCATTGCAGCAAATCTGAAGTATCATTAGCATCTACAAGAGAAGACTGCGCCACAGTAGCTGCTGCACAAACTTTTCTCAAGCGACGGCACGAAACCTAGCTGGATGTTACTCTGGTAAAGGTAAACACACAAACAGAGAGTGAGAGGGGAGGGGGGAGTGTTCCTTCACGCATTCTGAGCCAATGAGAGACGCCTCATCATCGCGTCATGGACATGTATGAGGAAGTACCGGTAAACCCTGTTGTTAATTTTTCTACCGTAAAAAAACAGCTGAAAACAAAACAATCCGGGTGTTTTAAAAAAAAAAATGGAACCAACAAACAATGTATTGAATAACAATGGAGAACACAGTAATATTAATGAAATAACAATGGAATGACAGCTTTAAATCCTTACAATTAACACGAGAATAGGTTTTAGTCCAAAGGAATATTGGTGTCAGATCTACTTCAAACACTGTCTGCACATTATGATCCATTCACTTTACAGCTTCTTTCTCGTGGAATATTTACTAATCTATTGTATACATGTACATAAACCAGCATATATGTGGAATAACACACCATCATATATATTAAAAACATGAACTAACCAACACTAAAGTCATTTGTTTTATGATTCATCTGATTAATGGATGTAAGATTTAGCATATTTAATGTATGAAGCAGATCCTTTAAAAAAAAAAAAAAAATAGAGCAGTGATATCAGACGTACACATGATAAAATGACAATGTTCAGTACCTCTTGCTAAGGTCTGCTCTGGTCATTGACAGGTTTGGGGAGTAAAAGGCTGACTGGTTGGTATCATCCAGCTGACCAGTGCTGTTGTAGCGCCCCAGTCCTAGGTTGCTACTGGGAGTCTGATAAACACTGCGGTCCCAGCTTTGTCTGCTGTGCTCCAAGGAGTTTGGGCTAAAGGCTTCTTCCACCTCTTCATCCCCATCGGTGCTGTCACTATAGCTGTTATGACGGCCAGGACTTCTCAGCTGAAACCTCTCCAATGCCTCCTCCACAGGGCACTGGCCCCTCCTCCCTTTAGTCCCAGGAGGAGGGGTGGTCTTATCCAAACTCAGACTGGGCTCAGACAGGGCCACTGGCTCTTTTCGTGGTGATGACATGGGTGTCTAGATATAAATAAATGCACATTGTGTTATTTCTGCCTCTAGTGGTCTGTAAATCAAAAGCACAAGACATGACACAGTCGAGGATGGGAATGATTTTATCTGCTGTTATAAAAAGATGAGGTAATTTAATAAAAATAGTATTCATAATGTATTTATTTAACACTGTTGGAAAACTATGATGCAATGCAAGGGCACATGTCTATTAATGTAAGAAAGTTAATAAGTATTTAAGTTCTCAAACTATGGTGTGTGTAAATCTGGAGTTAGTCATATTCAACCTAGTGGTACTATGAAGAATCTCCTGGATGTATTTATTTTTTAAATAATTAACATATTTTACATCAGGTCCAGTTTTTGTGGCTAAAATGATGCTTGGTTCACAAACACTGCAATCATGGCTTCACATGGTAAGTAATCATGTCAAGTTTACTTATAGAGCACTTTTCACAGACACCAGTCACAGAGTGCTTCACATAAAATACGTGAAAAAACAATAAAACAAAACAACATAGAAAACAAATGCATAGATTGTGCAACAAACCAGGTAACACAGATAACTAACTTATCTAAACAGGAAAGTCTTCAGCTGTTTTTTAAACACTTGCTCAGAGGAGCTAAACCGAAGTGAAACTGGCAGCTCGTTTTAGAGTTTAGGCGCCGCCACAATAAAAGCCCCATCTCCACCAGTTTTAAAATGTGTATGAGACACCACCAACAGTCTCTGCTCTGCAGATCTGAGGGCTTGACTGGAAGAATTAATTTGTAAAAGCCCTGAGATATAGTGAGGGGTCTGACCATTTAAAGCTTTAAAAGTTAAAACCAGAATTTTAAAACTGATCCTAAACCTGACAGGAGCCAATGAAGAGATTTTAAAACTGAACAGATGTAGGAAAAGTACACTGTCCAGGGGAAGAATATTTTGAGCTCTGCAGAATCTGAAAAGGATGTCAAAGGATCGAGCCCAAACGCTAGAAGGTACTATAGCAATAAATAGAAACATTAACTCCAGTTATGCTGGGGCCACAGTGTGTGATTAAGTTCTTAGCACTAAATCATGAAAGCGTCTCATATATAAGAAGATTTTTTCTTTCTTAAAAATGTCATGAACTGAAGGAGTCAAAGCTCCACACTAAATCCGTACTGCACATACAGCGACATCTGGGTGTGTGCAGTGGTTCTAATGCAACATATAATACGGCATAGTTGTAGCATCCGACAGTGTGTATTTTCAAAGGTGGTATATGGTGTAAAAAACATTTGAAAATCACTGGTGTCCATTAATGACACTCGGGTGCATAGACATTTAATTTTTATTGATCTAGGGCTGGACAATATGGCCTAAAAATGTTATCTCAAATTAAAATAAATAAATCAAAATAATAAAAAAATTGCTTTACGATTTTTTTCTCACTAGTACAGGAAATTAAGCTAGAGCTAGGCTCGTAGTTATATTAACAAAATTAGGATTTAAAGTTCACCGGAAAACTGCTTAGTCACAAACATGAATTGTTAGTGCGATAGTTATGAACCGTGTGTGGACTGGAGCTGGGGTATGAGGCCGAGTCGAACTGAACCACACTGGACATGGAAACACAACGCTCGAACTGCTGCTGTACAGTGCATGTGAATCCTCTGGAACAAGTGTTGTGCACAAGTTTTTACATTTTTTTAATTAATTCATTTATTTATTTAAATCGGCCGCAACAAAAATCTGGAGTTAATCTATAAAATCGATATATCACTCAGGCCTATATGATGATAATGGACAGTGCAAATGACTGTAATAATTTTAGATTCTCACCAAAGCTGAAGTGTCCATCTCAGGAAGAATCCCGGGTTCAGGTCTACAGAGAAGCAAAGTCACTTCTTGTCCCGTTCCTCTCAAGGCTGATATCACCTCCTTTGTGAAGGCACAGAAAAGAAAGTATTGGGAATAAAAAAACACTAATGATTTGGGTTTACATTAAGTTATAATGGCAGTAACAGCACACGTACGTGTTGGGAGAGTCCTTTAAGAGGAGTTTGATTGACCCGTAAGATGACGTCTCCTACGTTGATGCGGCCGCTCTCTGCTGCTGGTTGGCCCGGAAACAGCTTTTTAACCCGAACCATGCTGCAACTGGGAGGTTCATTAGGGATGTTCTCCTCCCGACTAAAACTGAAGCCCAGTCCTGATGTGTTTTTCAACAGGCACACGTCAAATACATTATCTGGAAGAAACAAAAACTCAGGTTTATTCAACTGGACACTGGAAACTTTACCTACCTACGTCTGTGTGTCCACATATACACGAGCGCATATTTTGACATTCACAAAAGTAAATAAATAAACACACAAGCAAATGGTGCCAGGTACAACAACATCCACCCATTTGGCCGATCTATTATCATTGCAAAAACACATTTTTGGTGAACTTGACTTTTGACCAAAATGTAATGAGATCCAGTCAGGACCATCTACACTTTTTCTGAAAATTTCATAGAACTGGTCCAGTAGTTTTGTGTAACATTGCTGAGAAGCAAACAATAATAAGGGGAAAGAACATGTTAAAAAAAAATAAGTACAAAGGTTCACAGATACTGGACTTTTTTTATGATGCCATTATCAAAATGGCATTATAAAAAAAAAAAAAACTAATAATTTTGCTACTTCGCACTCTTTTTCAAGTGTGCAAATGGAGTCATATTTTATTAGTTTTTTTGTGTACATGTCCTTTAGTTTTATTTATTTTTTCTTGTTTTCATCAGTAGAGACAGAGTGGGATTGTTTTGTTGTATATTTGAAGAGGATTGAACGGAACAGATTGTGTGAGGTGTGTGTTGATAAACTGTTATGGATGTATTGATGGAGGGTGGATATGAGGTGTGTTGGGGCATAGAAGGGGAATCTATTGGATTATTGGTGTGTAAAAGAGGGGTTGGAGTTTATAAGTTTGACTTCTTCCCACTCCTTTTCAAATGCAAAAAAAACCCCATTGACAACATTGATTGATGTTTCACTGATTTTGTGTACTCCAAATAAAATTGAACTAAACTGAATTAAAAAATATTTTGTGAAAACTAGCGGGGTCCCCTTCTCCGTCTGCTCGACAAAGCTGAGGTAAATATAGTGCCTGCCATCCCATAATCGTGTCGCCATGCCACCTCACCTTTTGTCACAAAGCTGTACTCAGGTTTGTTTTTGATCTGGTGTGATGGCTCTCTGTTCCTGCTCTGGTCTCGGTTGTTGTCAGGAGTCGGAGGAGTGCACTGAGGCGTGACAGGAGCATGGACGCTGTCGGCAGGTGGATGACCCTTCTCCAGTAACAAATGCACCGTCTGAGGAGCACAGGGAAATCATTTACCTGATGTGTCATTGCCTGGCCAGGAAGCAATATAAAACCAGGGTGCTCATGGTGAATACATTCTCTCACCTGCCCAGTGTCTCGAAGAGCCTCCACCGCCTGCTGATGAGTGGCTCCCTCTAGACTCCGCCCATTAACTGCCATCACACGATCCCCTGAGTGTAAGAAATGTCTCCTATTATTGTGACTTATCAAATGCATTTTTGCACATTTAGTTACAGATTTTATACGGCTATACAAAATAATCTTCATGTTTTATTGGATAAAACCTAAAATTCACACAAAACAAATACAAAATCCAAAACATATTCAAAAACTTCTCCAAAATACAAACCCCCCATCACCAAAAAATTTGATAAAATATCCAAAACATATGTAAAAATATGAATATATATGCAATTACCATATTTATTCAACACCTTTGACAGTTTTAACAAATCAACCGTAAACAGCTGTTCCATTTAATAGACTAATCATGACAATGTATTAATCTGCATTAATTTTGACAGCCCTAATAATCATGGTTTCCAGTTACCTCTATGTATCCTTCCATCCATCTCAGCAGCTCCTTTAGGGATAACGGCTTTGACATATATTCCTCCATGTCGAACACTCGTGTTAGATCCACCCTAAGAAGTTAACACAACACTTAGTCTAATGTGCTAAAAAGATCATTTTTTATATTTTATATGAGGGGGTTGATGGAGGATGTGGAGGCTTTTTCCATGTCAAATGTCATTGCTAAATGATAAATGCTTTATTTTATTTTTTTACGATCATGAATAAAACAAACTATGAATTAACTATTTGAGAGATGGGTACAACTACAATCTTAATTTATTTATGTTGTTACTAAAAAAAAGAAATAAAAAAGAAAAAAATAAGGCATTTATCGCATGATAGTAATGAGTGAAAAATTCCTCCACTGTGATGTTATTGAAAATGTACTTATTTCCGTTTTTTGGTGTCAATTTTTTTAGGACAGTCTTTATTCATTTGTTTGGTTAAAGTGAATTTTTTTGTAGTTATGTTATGAAATGTTTGCCTATGATTAAAACTGTTATTATACTAAACGCATAAATATTTGATAACATCCATGGTCTCAGTAAAGTGATTTGTAATGGAATGCAACAGTGCCAAAGGGCCAAACAAACTTGTGCCTATTAATAATGTGCTGAAAATCCAGCTAAAAGATACTGAAATTATTCGTTGCACTCCATTAAGCCACTCCACAGGCAGAAACAAATTGAACAAAATACATTGGAATCTGCAAAATGGTCACTAAACAGATCTATTAAAAATTGTTTGGGCTTTGGGAAAGACGGTAAAATGTTAAATACCATATTACTTCATTTTAACAAATGACTAAGAAGAGAAATGTGGCATGCAAAGAATAATTTGAAGTATTTCCACAAAAAACATCCAAATTTGACAACATCCAGCAAAGACAACAGACCAAACCAAGCAACATACAAAACTCAAGGTGCATTAGTGACAACATGAAGGGGAAGGAGAGGAGCCAAAACAAAAAGAGTGAAAACCTTGTCGAACAGTACCGTGACACTTATGCCCAGGCTGCTGTCTTTTTTGGACAGCTCAACGTCAAATAGTTCTCCTGGACGGAGACTATTGACCCCTGGGGCTTTACCATTTAAACTTTCCATGATGTGTTCCTGTGAACAGAGAACAGGGCATTAAGGTGAATTAATACAAGCTGAAACATGCAAAGAGAAACAGGGAGCGGTGAACAGGTGAGGAGGCTGAAGTACCACAGAGGAGAAAATAAACAGATAATGCATCCAAGAAAAGGCATGCAAAGAAGAGGTCATTTAAGGTTGTGCATTGACAATGTAAATGCGACAACAGGCAGATAGTATGTAAGAGGCAGTTAGTGTGGCCAAGCATCAGAGAAATCATTTGTAATGTTTGATCACTACAGGACCACTTGTACTCGACTCAGTTAAAAGATGAAATTAGATTCATTTGAGCCTTCTACTAGGGAACCACTACACTGTGTAGGCAAAGGGTGCCCAAATCCAGTCCTCGAGGGCCAGTATCCTGCATGTTTTCGATATTTCCCTCTTCCAACACATCTGGTTCAATTAAGGATCAGCTCATCCTCATGCTCTGCAGAAACCAGATAATGATGTAATAGCTTCCGGGTTTCTTGGAAGAGGGAAATATCTGAAACATGCAGGATACTGGACCTCAAGGACTGGATTTGGGGACCCCCAATGCTCTATCAGTAGTGAAGTCACAAACACAAATATCACACCTTTTTAACTTTGACCTTTTCTTGACTGCTGGAATAAGTCTCCTCATCCATGTCTGAATCTCCCCAGTCAGAATGTTCTTTGGGAGCCTCTACTACTTTAGCTTTTCTTGTTTTGGGAGGCAGAGCCGGTGGTGGTGGATCCGAACTGATGCTAGGATCAGGTCTATGTTGTGGTGTGATGGATGAAAGTGTAAGAGCGGCCTTAGCTCTGTCTAGACATTGCTGGATTCCATTAGTGGGGAGTTGGCTTATTTTAGCAGCGCTGCTTGTCCTGGAGTCCTGGGAGCTGAGGCTGGTGCGCTGGTGACCTGGGGAGGAGGCAGGTGGTGGTGTGCAAACACTGTGCAGAACAGGGCTGGGGCTTCCTGTTCCCAACTGCTCCTCTGATGAGGACTCCAAGTCCACATCTCGTTTCTGAACAGAATTGAGTGTCTTTAATGAAGATTTGGCTTGGTAGGCAACATAACCGGGTGAAGGTTCTGCCAAAACAAGGAAAGATAGACAGACAGACCTTTATTGTTAGCCTGGCAAGACCGACTATGATATGAATTCATAGTCTGGAGACGATCCATAGACTGAGCTTAAGCGTACGGGTGGGATCAACGGCTGTCTTTCAAACTGTTCTGCACATAATAGTCGAGCGCTATGACCAATCAGAGCAACGTGATGTATACAGAGCAATGAAAACAAGTCTAAACTAGCATTTATCCGATTGTTTTAACGTCCTATAGGCTAAGCTAAATAACGTTAACACACCAGTAACAGTGGAGGAAAACTATCCAACGGCTCCTTATCCGACCATAGACTGTATATCAGTTCCTACTTCTTCAACCCTGTCATTATCTTGCTAAGCCCACCCTACGATCTTGCATTGTGATTGGACCGGTAAAATTGAACTGGTCCTGGCTGAGGCTCTATGGAGTGTCGCTAGACCAACGATTCAGGAAAAAATATTTTTTTGTCACTAGAGGAGGGCTAGTGTACTAGGCTACTTTATTATCCCACAGAGGGGAAATTTGTTTTCACAGGCAAAAGCCACATTCTATAACATGTCATAAACACACAGCAACAACAACAATACACACACATGTAACATATGCACATGGTGGAGCACACAAACATTCAGGTGGTTTAATGCTGCTATTGCAGAGGGGACAAAGCTTCTGCTCAGGTGTACCTGCCCTCAAAAGGGATACAAAAAAATCAAGGAAGAAATAATACAGAACTACATGGTTCCCACATACAAGTTAAATTGTTTTAAGACTTATAACACAATTTATTATCTATTTCACAGTCATACACCCAAAAATGTGTGACTCCTAGAAGAATGTATTTCTTTACTACCGCCTTATTCTCACCACTCAAAGTCATTTCTCACTGGGAGCTGTCAAGTTAGCGATAATTGACTATTCATTTCAACGTAAATTATCAGGTTCAAATGGGTGTAAACTGAGTGGTGTAACATTAGTTTCTTTGCATCTTGGACATTTAACAGACACATTTAAATACAATGCAGTGATAAATACCTTGACAGCAATGTAACTAACCAACTTTCAAAGACTTTTTTTAAGATATTACATGCAGATTTGTAAATTCAAAACTTCTAAGACTTTTGAAGACCCTGTAATAAGAACTTTGTTTATTTATTTATTTATTTATTTATTTAATTACATTACTTTATTTAGAAATAGCTAAATCAAACACCTCTCAAGTAAAAAAAAAAAAAAAGTAATTTCAGCCACTCTAGGTCTTTACCTTTGTAGAGCCTCTCTTTGGGCTGTGAAACCACCAGTGTAACATCGTCAGGAGCGTTTTGGAGGATTTCAACAGTGGTAGTGTGAGAAAGGCCTTCAAGGCTCACGTCATTCACTGACAGAAGCCGGTCCCCTGCATCAACATTACAACTGTCACATACAAGGACTACAGCCTACTGTGGCAAGACAATAAACTGAGCAGACTGAGCCAAGCTGAAGATTCTGAAAAAAATACTGTAACCTATGTTTAGTAACAAGAAGAAAAAAAAAAAGTGAAGCAGAAAGCGGTGTACCCGGTTTGAGGCAGCCGTTGACATCTGCCGGGCCCCCAGGAGTGATGGAACTAATGATTGTACCAAGATCCATACGCCCAGAGTTCTCTCCTCCTACAATCTGGAACCCTAGAGGGAACAGACAAATGTAAACACACATTTCAGCAATAACACAAATGTGTCCAACATCATTTATAATCCTTGTCATCTCTGACAGCAGGGATGGCAGAAAATTCAGTTGTCATTGTAAACACTTACCCAGGCCATACTTCACATCTTTCTTAAGGTTCACAGTCGTGATTTCTCTCTCTGGAGATGGTAAGGCATTCAGCTTTTTCTTAAGTGAATCTGTGACACAAAAAAACAAAAGCAATTTGTCAATGTATTTACCCAGGTGTACTTGAAATACATGACATTAAAGGAGACGTATTATACTCTGTTTTAATTATCATTATGTGAGTTTTCAGCACCTGAAGTGTAACTTTGCATGATTTGCAGCTGAAAAACTGCAGTTATCTCATTCACAAATGTGACCCGTCACCACAAAACCAGGCATAAGTCGCGCTGAGCCGTTCAGAGCTACAACCAAATTTAGGCTGGAAGGCGATTTCTTATTAGTGTTTACACCTTATCAAAAAACGGTACCTTAACACCTCTATGTTCAGTTCCTGTGGTCATTACATTGAAATCCAATCAATAAAGGTGTTTATTGAGTCAATTATTTAAGCGGTGACAAAAGTTCAGGTATTGCTGAACAAAGACAAAGACGACTTCCACCTCTTTTCGCCGAACAAACCGATCTCCGTTCCGTGGGTAAACACCCAAGTGTTTGGTACGAGGTAAAAGCTTATATTGAATGTTCTGTCCAATGGTGTAAGCCAAATGATTATAATACGTCACACTTCTGTCCTATTATTATAATATATAAAACTTCTGTGACATGTCCATCAGAGTGTCCTTTAACATCTGTCAACAATTTGTGTCAATCGGATACAAATTATTATGCGTTGCTAAGGACTTCCTACCCCAAAATAGTCCAAAACTTTAACGGACAATATCTAAAAATATGCAAATTGCAAAATGTGTCCAAATGTGGATATTAAAATGACCATAACTTTGGTTCTACTTGTGATGGAAACATAATTTTTTCACCATCTTAAACCTTAGTTTCCACTCTACTAAGCTACACACATAACTCAGTTTTGATTTCCAGACACATATGCCTGGTTTCGTGGTGGTGGGTCACAAATGTCCTGATCCAAGCCAATTTCTGCCTATGGCTGAAGGCTTCAGGCCAATCTCGCTGTTCTTCGATTGGCCAGCTCAGTGGAGGCTCGGGGGGGCAGAGCGACAGGCAGACTGAGGTTTTCGGGTCCGTCACCAAATGTGTATTTGTTTACTGTGTGATACTGTGGGGCTAACATAGGCTACTGTACACAGAGCTATCAAGTCACATGCTTTTCGGTCTTAATATAAATTTCTCTGGTGCACCGCTCACACTATTGAACTGGGACGAATCAAGCAATCTAATACTTTGCACCACTCGCTCCATATGTTACAGTGCTATAAATGAATACATATTGCTGTGGTTGTTGGTCGGCAAAAATAAAAGCTTCTCACAGTTTTATGGTTGGGGCATCTTTTGGAAAGAAAAGCAGTTGATATTTTCCTTCACAGTTGAAAAAACAATGTTTTGGGAGGCATCTTCCCTCTTCTTCTTCTTCAGGTTGGAAACGTAACTGCTGGGAATGTTTGAATTATATGCTGTGTGGGCGTGTTTTGGGGTCAGTTCCACACTGTTGGAGCATTCGTCCCAAATGGACACTTCAACTGGACGACAGGTTTTGTTCACATCTTGTGAACATCTCACGAGCCCTTTATAGTGGTAGGAAACCATGTTGCAGGATTACAGCATAAACACTATAGCTCATGTTTTGTAACTTTGCTGAGGTTTGCAGCCGACATCTGACATTATAGCATTGCATATGTGTAGAAAAACACGGATTGGCATAATAGGTCTCCTCTATCATTTCTATTTTTGAGCGATACGTTAGAAGCTCAGAGCTCTAGTTTTTCCAAAATACAAGAACAGTCAGCCATGGCAAGAATACTCTAGAGCTGTTTACTAATGGGTCCTAAAAGACAGGCTAAGCTCGAATAAAAGAGAAGGTCATGGGATCAGTGCCAAGCATTCAGTTAATAAACCCCTGGACAGCAGCCAGAATCAGGCAGCCAGTAAGCACTAGGAGCACAAAAGCTTAATTCTGTATTACATAACAGTGATTTAAAACTTGTTTTTTTTTCTAGGTTGTGCATTTGTACTTGGCTGTGCCATGGTCGACATATGGTTTAACAGACAGAATGAGTATTAATGCACTTAAGACAATGAGTGAGAGTGGTGAGTGATGTGGTACTTACTGGATTTACACATCATATTTTATACAACAGCGCCATTTAATGTCAACATGGGGTACAAAAGACAGGTTTCAGTACATACCATTAACAGAGGCTGGGGTTGAAGGTGGAAGGGAGGAACTATGCATACTGACACCTGAAAAATAGAACACAAGAGCTCAACAACAACTGCATTTGTACAGTACAAACAACTATACGTATGCCTGTGATGCTACACGACTGTTCTATGTTTCGCTCCAGTTGCCGGTCTTCCTGGTGCGTATGACGGGTTTTGTCTGTTCTTTGACCACACCTTTAAGGGTGTGGCCTGAGATTATAAAAGGGCCACCTCAGCAGGTGTGCTCTCTCTCTTTATCTCTCCCTCTCTGAGCAGCCTCTGACTTCATGTCCAACACACCGGTATTGTTTGTTTGTTGGTGTCTTTTTAATTCACACAGACAGAACTCACTTATATTACTGCATCCTCCTCTTGTTTAGGGGAATGGATGCATTGCTTTTTGTTACATTCACTGAAACAAGGTTTGTATAAATGTTACACTGCCGTGTCCCACTGATAACTGTTTCTGATATAATGGTATGAAGTGGTGTGGTCTTTAACAGTATCGTATATCATAGTCTACTCTAGCATAATATAGTGCAACATCACATTTGTTTGTTTCCCCAACCATAGCATTTTATTGAAGTGAAAATAATGTTTATTCCCAAAATATTTATATTCCTAAACATCATTTGCTAATGTAATGTCTGCATTAAGATCACACTGTATTGTACTTTACACTTTGCTAGTGTAAATTATGTTATGTGACCACAAAACCATAGTTAAATGGAATGTGACTAAAGTCTTGGATGGGTTCAGATAGATCATAGGTGTCAAATATAAGGCCCAGGGGCCAAATATGGCCCGCCAACAGTTCCAATGAGGCATAATAAGCTATTAAATGACCCCATATTTTTTTCTCTGTTTTCTTTTGCCTATAAATTATGACAACTTCCATTTTTGTCATGGTTTTAATACAAAAAAACAATATTAAATTGTGAAAATATTTACATTTACAAGCTATCCTGTAATAAAATGTTAACAACGGGAAAGGTCTAAAGAAAATTAGACAAAATTTGAACCATTTTCTGCTTCTCTTACTGTCTCTGTAGAACTGATCCATAATACAGCACACAGACTAATGATAAATTGAGGCAGAATATTGTTAAAATTGCCCTTATTTTACATTGGGATAATTTCTAAAAGTATTTTAATAATTTAATGGGAGTTTTTTTGCACAAAAACAATGACAGAAACTTCAGTTGTCATTATTTATAGGATTTATGTTTTTATTTTTTTGGTACAGCCCATTGGAGATCAAATTAGGCCCCTGAAGAAAATGAGTTTGACATCCGTGAGATAGATGAATACGCTGAGAACCATCAGCGGAACTGGGGATTTTTCTCTGAACTGATCATATATGGCCTGCCCTCAATGATTTGAGTTTTCCAGAATCGAAATCACAGATTCATATCATAACTGAGCCTTAACCTGTGAACATTCCCATCTGCAACTTACCTACTACATATGCTTGGCCAGTGTCCTCTATGGAAGAGGAGTCAGATTCTTTTTTAGCCCTTCTGTGGCTCCAGGCTGGGCTGCTGTGGGATGCTGAGCCAAAAGATCTAAGAAGCAGAATAAAAGACAAATACTATACCCTCAGAAGGCAATTTTTCTCAGTGGACAGGCATAGAAGAGCAAAAAGTAGACCAAATTCCCAAAACTACTAAACCTATCCTGGATACTTTCTTGAACTCAGTGTTTAGCTCTTGTCTAGTCGCCTCAAAACCTACCATGTCATCTGTAAAACTGACATGAGAGGGAGCAACTGGAGCAGATTTGAACACACCGTTAGGGACACTCAGAATGTACAAAAACAGAGAACATACGCAGCCACATTAATACACGGGTCCCTTGAGGGTTAATTAGTTGGTTCAAGGAAGTGTCTCTGTAGTGTAAGGTACAGTCTCAGTCCCAGTTTCATGCCCTCACTTAGTAACCTCGCAAGGTTACTGGGTACAGTTAGTGAACATGGAAGCATTAAAAACTTAAGACCAACCAGCATCCAGCTACAATCTTTTATTAACAGTCTTGAAATAAAAAGGCGTTCACTCCATGCAACATAACTATGCCCTTCTTTTAACTACTCACTTGTCTTGATGATGTGAGAGAGAGTCCGTGTCTGAGCTGGCTCTCTGGTGTTGCTGAAACGGAGAGGCCACTTGGCCCAGTTCACCGTGCAATTCTGCCACTCTGTGCTTGGGAGATTCTGGCATCTGCCCGAGGTTGTGGTGGGAGCGGCTCATTATTCTTGGATTTAGATGGACTGAGGAGGCCACTGGATTGAAACCTGGAAAGTGGGGCTCATCTTGGACTAATAGTGAGCCAGACGGTGCCTTGTTGAGGGCCACCTCAGAGTAGGAAATCCTCTTCAGGTGGTCTGGGTTTGAGCGCGTTGATAAAGTGGGGGCTAGACTGCCTGAGCTCATGGTTCTGCCCACGTCTCCGCTGTGAGGGTCAAAACTATACTGCAGACTGCTCAGAGGACAGTTCTCTGATCACCAGGCACATGGAAAAGAAACACAGCTTATTAATATGATAGATTCTTTATCTAATCAATGATCAATTCAATAAGTTTAACAAGTTCAGCTGTATTTTACAGTGCCTTCACCTACGACAATGGAAAAAAAGTTTTCAAACAGCTTTAAGTTTTCACATAATGTCAAAATTATTAAAATAGAGTAGATAATTGGGGTCCCGCTGCCTCCGGTTAGGGACTTGGCGAGGAAAATGTATTTGTACTGTCTAGCATATTTCATAGACAAGAAAACTCAAGGTGCTTTACATAAAACATAAGAAAGATAAAATGAAAAACATTATTAAGATGCATTACAAGGCAAATAAAATAAGATACATAAAACATTCACTCCAGTGAACAGTAATGCTTTCAGGCCTGATTTAAATGAACTGACAGTTTTTTCTAGACCTCAGGTATTCAGGTAGTTTGTTCCAGAAGAACTCAATGCTGCTTCACTTTTTTGGTTCTGATTTTGGGAACACACAATTAACCTGGGTGGCACAGTGGTGCAGTGGTTAAGCACTCATGCCTCACAGACAGAAGGTCCCTGGTTCTATTCCCATACCAGACCTTTCTGTGTGGAGTTTCTCCAGGTACTTCAGTTTCCTCCCACCATCCAAACACATGCACTGATAGGTTAACTGGTTAACTAGTTAACTGGTTAATCTAAATCACCCATAGGTGTGAATGTGACAGTAATTGTTTGTCTATATATGTTCAGTCCTAAGATGAACTGGAGACTCATACAGGGTGACCTCTGACCCCGCCTTCACCCACTGTAGCTGGCTTAGGCCCCCAGTGACCCCTGTGACCCTAGTGAGGATAAACCAGGTTCAGATGATGAGACGAGACAATAAACCTGTCCCTGATGACCTCAGGGCTCTGGATACTTGATTTGATTTGAGCATCAGTTAAAATACATGCCTGTGCACATCATACATTAAAACAGTGTCAAGGATAGCAGAAACAATTTCCTGACTTTGACTTTAAAACTGAATGGGTTTCTGATTAGTTGAATGGATAGGGACAGATTGTTCCACTCCAGGCCTCCTGGACAGACAATTGAGCCATCTTAGTTCTACACTTAGGAGGGAACAGGTTAGTTAAGCTAGCTCTAGTCCTATGGCTTCATAGGGAACTAGCAGGTCTAGGATGTATTTGGATCCAAGGTCTTTTTTCACTTCCTGCTTCTGAAGAGTGCAGACGCTTTTTCTTGTTGCTCCTGCTTCTGTCCTACTTTGTGTTATTTGTTTTTTAATCCTGTCGATTTAACCTTGGGACTTTAATCCTACTACTTTTATTTTTGGAAACAATTATATTAAACAAATCCTTTAAACAATTTTAAGTGGATCTGCTGCCTGCTACTAATGGTAAGATGCCTCCCCGTGTCCACAACTGATTCCCACAAACTTCTGGAGAAGATCACCACACTGACAATGAAGATTCAATGGTTCGAGGTGAATGTGGAAATGAACGGATCATGTGGTACAGGTACAAGATATGGCAGCCATAATTGCAGGACGACAAGATTTAATAAGAGTTTTGTTCCAAATGTCATCCGACAGTTAAATAAGCACTTTAAATAGGGAATGTGCAAATAATGAGCAGTGACATTTCTATTTAGATGTGCAATAATTATTATCTATTTATCTACCTGTTTTTAAAGTAGATTTAGGTCACTTCATGTATTTTTTAAAATCAGTATTTTAGTATTTATTTAACCTGTTTTTAAATCATGCTGACTTTGCATCGATATTTTGTTTCTGCAGTGTATCTATATTTTGTGTGAAATAATAAAATATATCTATCCATCTATTACAATATTTCACATATTTGTGAAAAAGTCTTTTTGTGTTTCAAAAGTTTAGTACATGGCTTGAGATCAGTAACTGTGGACACACTATCCGACAACATGAAGACCACAGGACGCTTGGGTTTGTCTTTAGGGACCCTCTACTTACTACCACATAAGTATGATTGTTATTTAGAACTTTAGAAGAGGTCTAAAAATAGCATTTTGTGTTGGCAAAAAAAACATGCCTTATTCACTTCCATGTTAACACAAAATGGCAAAATCAAAATTTCTCAATGTTCATCCAAATGGTGTGATTTCGATGTCAACTGTATGTATGTACTTCCAATCATCTCAAAAATGAGCTTAACTTATTTTTACTCCAGATAATCCCTTTAACTGATGCAGGGAGTAGTTTCTAATTTCAGTTTCACACAGAGCATAAAGACACTGGTCCTCCAGGAACACTAGTCCAGCATGTTTTTGATGTAACCTTCTCCAAACACACCTGATGCAACTGATCATCATCAAACTCAGCAGAACACTGATAATGACTGTGTTCAAAGTAGGAAACATCTAAAACATGCAGGATAGTGATCCTCGGGTTGAGAAACATTGGACTAGACTGTGTTCCAATGGATAAAGGTCATGTGGCCTGATGAGTCCAGATTGACCCTGATCCAGAGTGATGGGTGCATCAGGGGGAGAAGAGATGTAGATGTAGGGATTACCCATCAGGCCTGGTGCCTACAATGGAAGCCAGTGGGGGTAAGTGTTATGGCCTGGGCTTGGGTCAGTTGTTCTAGGTCATGTGTCCAAAATAATCACATACATAAATGTGACATTGAATAATGCTATTGTGAGTATGGGACATGATCAAAGCTCACTGTTAAATAAGGCAAAGACTATATATTCATTCATCCATCTGTTACATAAGCACTTTAGACAGGGAATGTGCGAATGGGCATCTATTTAGATGTGCAATTATTATCTATTTATCTACCGTCCACTGCACCGGGGAATTGGGAGAGTTATGTTTATGCTGGTGTTTGTCGGTTTGTTTGTTACTTAGCAAGATAACTCAAAAAGTTATGGATGTATTTGGCAGAAATCTTCAGGAAATATTGATACTGGCACAAGGAAGAAGTTATGAAACTTTGTTGGTGATCAGTGTGTGTGTGTGGGGGGGCACCCAACCTACCCTAACCAATGCAATTATATTTATCCCAATATAAAACTATATTAGCACAGCTGCGCTATCCCTATTCATTCCACGTATGGGTCTAGTGGTGCTTCATAGTCATAGGAGGGGGCGTGAAAAGGTTGTCTTTGAAATCCCTCTTTATGCAATAGGACGGTACTACAACCAATCAACGTAATCTTTAGGATTACGTAGTTAGTTGACGGAGGAGTCCGGAGAAAGTTAGGAACGACTAAACAAAATGGTGGATCATGGAGCTGAACGACTGTTGTCGCTTCTGTAAAAATAATTTAAAGATTACTGACGTTTTCTCACATTCTTCAGTCACCTGTTGTTCTTCTTCTGTGGTTGTTTCTCTCTGAATCGTTGCAGCGTCACTTTGTTACACCCGCCCTCTGACTCTATACTTCACTGTGATTGGTTCGACCAGTTTCAGGGAAATCTAGCAAAAGTTATATTGGGCGAAACTAGACTACTACGGAAACACATAACATTTGCTGCCGCTAGAGGGGTCTAGTGCGGCTAGGATAAAGCTATATAATATCTATCATTATTTTACTCATGTCTCAGACTCCTTTTAGAAAAGAAACACCTGAATCCCTTTTGTATCTGAATACTTTTATCCACATAGTGTATGTTACATGCTGTCAAACCAGCAGCAATCATGCCAACGGCTCATTCATGCAGATCCTCGGTAAGGCATGGCACGTCAAAAATGTAGCCAAATTAACATTTTATGACTTGTTTTTATAGTCCTAACTGCTCAAAGGGAAGCACCACACCCGACTGTTGTAGGCAGCACACTCCAAGTCAAAACAGCACAGACCTCTGTTGCTCATAACAGGAGGATTACACACATAAAAGCGGTGCATGTCAAAGGAAAAATACCCATAAAATCAGTGTGAACTCATGATTGAAAGCCTTGGACTGATGGTTATGTGGATGGGTGTTTTCTTTGTTGTTCAGTACATGAGGAGGGGAAATGAGAGAGAAGAGGAAGAAAAACAGCAGCTTCTTTCCTACCGAGGTCCTGCAGCTCCTGGTTGTTCTGACGGGCTTTCATCTGCAGGTGGAACTTGTGCTGATCTGAACAGAGCTGAAGCAGATACTGACAGGTTTTGTTGCTGTCGGTCTGAAAAAGGTGCTTAATCCCATCGGATGTGTTCTGGAGACAAATCTTCTTTTTCTGAAGGATGACAAGTTAAACAGTCATTTCATTTCAACATCAGCAGAACCGATAGTGTTTTGTGCAAAAAAAAAAAAAAAAAAAGTACATACGTTGAAGGAAATCTTCTTGGTCTCCCGCCAGGGGAACCTCAGTACTGGAGTACGGTTTCCATTAAGGACTTCAAAGATGATCACCCCCTTGGAGTAAACGCCGAGCATGATGCCCGTCTGGGACCTCTTCTCAGGAAGCACCCGGTGGAAATGAACACCATACTCTGTCAGCCTCTGGCTCACCTTCAGGACCAACCACACACACAGAGTTTCACTGTCTTTAGAAATACACAGCACTGACAGAAATGGCTAAGATGAAAATGTGTATATAAATAAACATGATAACTTTTACATAAAGGACTTCATCACACCAGTGCTCCACAGCATTGCACTAAGGCTGATAAAAGTGCAAAATCCACAAAAACTCCCCCCCAAAAAAATAACAAAAAAGTGGCGAAAAGTCCAAAACATATTCAAAAACTCTTCTAAAAATACTGAAAAATGTGACAAAATATCCAAACATATGCCAAAAAAATGAATATATATGCAATTAACATGTTTATTCAACACCTTCAACAATTTCAACAAAACAACTGAAAAAAATTATTCCATTTAGTTGTGTTAACAATTTTAATCAGAATATGCAATCATGAGGATGGATTTATCCACATTAATGTTGACAGACTTACTTATTTTTACAGACTCATATTTGAATTTAGGCATTGATCACAGAAAAAGTTAATGAAATACAATAAATGTAATATAAATGTAAATCGTCAATCACATCAACCAATTACAAAACATGATGAAAATAACTTTTACATAAAGGATTTCATCACACCAGTGCTCCATAACATTGCACTAGGGCTGGTTGGTTCTATAATAACATACTTGATACTATATAAGATATCATTTATTTTTGTTTTCTATCATTTGCTTTAGTGCCATCTTATTTCTTTGCACATATCCTTATGCATGTATACTTTTTCTTGTGCAAAATCATATTCTTTTCCTACTTTGATTGTTGAATTTCCCCCATCATGGGATCAATAATTTAATCGAATCTAATCTAATCAAAAGGTGGGGATATCTAAATCTTACATACTTTAATAAGATGAATCATAAAACAAATGACTTTAGTGTTGGTTGCCTCATGTTTTACATATGTAGTATATGTTTAAGTTTAGAGTTTACAATATACACTTCAATTATGAATAACTGTGCATAAAATAACTACAAGTGTTCCATCTGCACTCCTCTATTTTACTTTATCTTATTTGATGACACTACTATACAATTTTTTTTAGAAAGTATTTGCTTCACTCATTAACTGTGTTAAATCTTCCATACTTTAATAAGATGAAACAGGAAACAAATGACTTTAGTGTTGGTTAGTTCATGTTTTTAATATATATGATGCTGTGTTTTTCCACATATATGCTGCTTTATGTACATGTAAACAATGGATTAGTAAATATTCCACTAGAAAGAACCTGTAAAGTGAATGGATCATAATGTGCAGACAGTGTTTGAAGTAGATCTGACAACAATATTCCTTCAGACTAAAACTTTATTCTTGTTCATACTAAGAATTTCACAATTTGACCCCAAACTTATCATGGAAACTTGAGCCAACCAGCATTTAAGACTAGAGTTTTCTTTATTAGTAATATATGTGATAAAATCTCATTAGTTTAATTCCAGAAGCATTTTAATTGAAGACCAGTGTAGTAGAGTTGATGCATAAAGTACCATAAAGGTCCTGTATTTTTTTCAACTGACTAATTTAGCTTTGGTATATTCTTTAAAATGATTTAAATGAGGTGATATGAAATTAAGTTCTTTTCTATTTTGGTCTCACTGACCTTGAGGAACTCGAACTCTGCCTCAGACTCTGATGCTCCATAATAGTTGCTGTGAAGTTTCGGCAGCTCCTCCTTGATGGTTGTTTGATCCACCTTATCCAGTACAGACACAGGCAGATAGTGCTCCAGTCTGAAATAGGTTTTTCCATGGAGCTGATGCACAAGAAATGGAAGAAGACACATTATTTTAAGTCATTCCATGACTATTGCTGCTGCATGGTGAGTGTGCTTTTGTATTTCACAAAGTAATAAACATTTACGCATGATTAGAGACAAGCAGGAAAATACAAATATGGCTCAATATCAACTTCAGGGCCTTTCCACTTCAATGTGTCCAAAGAAAACTAGACTTAACTTTATGTTCCATGTCTTAAATGTATGTTAGTCAAACTCCTATATTTTTTAATACATTCAAAACATTTTTTGCAAGTAGATAAAATACAAGCAGACCACAAAATCTGAAACAAATATGTCCAACCTGTCACTCACAAATACATGTAAAAATAGGTGATAGGGTGGACAGTTTTGGCTAAAGTTAGCGTTTAGTAATTAGCACACATTGCCCCTGGAGTTGGTAAAGTAGGTCATCTTTGAACAGGACTGTGCAATTTTAAACAAATATATGTACAATTTCTGAAACGTATTATATTAGATGCTACTTTGTGGTGACAGGGTGAGCGTACTAAACTTAACCAGATCCAAACTGATTAAAATGTTGAAAATGCTCTCATAGGGTTAGGGAGTGATTTTGTGTCTAATATCACTCCCTAACACTTATTATAGTGCAGTATATAGGGACCATGCCATTTGTAGGGCCTAAAACTCTGTTTTGGTCCGTTTATACACATAGACTTTGCCGAAAATCGTCACTTTTGCCGGAGTTTTTATAATGATGCCTTTTCGTAGGAAAAAAATGTGTATGAATGACAGGCACAAGGCACATTTATTTGTATAGTACATTTCATGTACAGGCCAATTCAAGGTGCTTTACATAAAACACATAAGAACATTAAAATGATAAAGACAATTAAAATAAGAGGCATAAAAACATTTAAAAAAAAACAGCAAAAAGAAAGAAAAATTCCAAGGCACTCTCTTATAAGTGAAGAATAAAAAGCCTTTATTAAACTAAATTAAATTATGCCGAAACGCGTTGGGGTTTTTATATGATTTTATAGGTTTTTGTAACCAAGCCAGTTTAATAAAGGCTTTTTATTCTTCACTTATAAGAGAGTGCCTTGGAATTTTTCTTTCTTTTTGCTGTTTTCTCCTATCCAATAGAGCACCTCTGGTTATTATTATTTATTTTGAGTCCAGGTAGCGCTCCTTAAGCAAACTTCTTTTAGGTTATTTAAAAAAAACACTTGCGAATATAAGTAAAAGCTCCAGTGACGAGTAATGTTTTCAGACCTGATTAAAATGAACTGACAGTTTGAGCAGACCTCAGGTATTCAGGTCAAATGAAGGCAAACGTCTGCATTTTTTAAAAATACCTGGGTATATGTAAACGGCCTCTTAAACACAAAAAGGAAAACTGAGGGAAAAAAAATGCATCACTTTCGTTTTTGGTTTTGGAAAGAAATAATGAAGAAAATAGTTGTTTTTTCATTGTCTTCTTTTTGGTTTTATTTTGAGAAATGAATGAACAAATGATACACAGATTCATAATCATTGTTTTTAATGGCTTTTGATGGTCTAATAGTTTTTTTTCCAGTGATTGTATATGAATGTGTTTGTCCTTTGATAATAAAACCATACAATTTTATACAATTTTATCATTTTACAGTGTGTTCATGGTGACCATTAGATTCTGCTGCACTGTAAACCTGAATGTTCAGAATAATTAAATATATTCAATTGTAAATACTCAAAGTTTCAGTAGTAGTACTACTAACTCACATGTATTAACTTCCTGTAACATATTCTTCTTTTTAAGTACTTCCAACTAATATTTTGTTTTTATTAAGGGGAACTATTGTGGATAGAAGTGAACATAACCTAAAAACAAAGATGAGGTCAAACTTAGTGGAATTAAGTCATTAAATGCAGAGAATGATATTGTTCTGTTATTTCTATTGTTTCAAATAAGGATGATTGAAAAAAATTAACTGATGTAGTAGATGATGAAATATAATTTCAGAACACTCCAAATAACCACCAATATCTATTACACCAAAAAATTTACAATCACAAAACACAGTCATTTTATTCAGGGGTGGCTGTGGTTCAGTTGGTAGAGCAGGTCGTCCAATGACTGAAGGGTCAGAGGTCCCCGGCTCTGTCCACATGTCCAAGTGTCCTTGGGCAAAGACACTGAACCCTGACTTAGGCTCGCAGGACTGACAGAACCTGAGAATACTAAGTTAATAAGTTGTGTTTTAATTTAAGTATACTTTAATAAGCATCTACATTTTAAGTTCTGGAAACTTGTGTTTTCAACTTAAAATAATTGAGGCAATCGATTGCCTTAAATTTTTGGAGTTCTGCTAAGTTATTTGGGTTTACAGTGTGGGGGCCACCAAAGGTACTGCATATTGACATTAACCTAAATACTATAGATGACGGTGTCATAAAGGCACAGACAGAGGGTCAGTACTACACATGAATAGAGTAGTCATTACCTCAGGTTGGTAGTCACTGAATTCAGCCTGTAGAGCCAGAGAGGCCAGTAACATGGCATTTTCTGTGTCACAGCGCATCCTCTCCTCTAATATATCCTTCCTCAGCTGCAGGTAGTACTGATGTTTGGTCATAGCATGCCTGTTAAGTCACAAGAATGAAAAACATTTATTTTGCACAAATGTGGACTCATCTGGATACAGCCATCTGTAAAAGACAAAAGAATGTGCGATTTTATTACTTCTATTTTTTTTTTACTTACTGTATGAGGTTGACATCATCAAGAAAGAATTTGATACGTAAGAAAAGGTTAAAGGGAACATCAGACTTTTTCTTCTTGGGATCATCCTTCCACCCCTCAGGGGCTATTTTGGTCAGTTTGGCATCAGGATCAACGAAGAAAAATTCATTTTCTGCGTGTGACATTTTAAAGAAAGGGGGGTGCATTAGGATTCAAGAACGAAAGTTATAGATTTAATTTGTTTTTTTACAACTTTACTTATAACCTTATTAATATTTTACAATGGCTCAAGACACATTAATTACACAGGATATCATCCCCCACTCCCAGGTGGTGTGTATACACACACACACACAGACACACACACACACACACGTATCATGAGGACCAGATTTGTAATCAAGTAGCTAGTGGGTAGTGAGTATAAACACATCTTATTTTTTTAAATAAGATAAAAAATAATAAATATTTTTTAAACTAAAATAACAATAAAAAATGAAAACCTAAATTATGAGGTAAAAAGTGAAAATTCCCAGTCACTAAGTGCATTGTTGTTTTTGGAGAAAATTAAAGTCTTTTAAGTATGCCTTATAGTCTGGAAAATACGGTGCATACACTTTATTACTGAATTTCCATAACGATGACGTCGTCAGTATCCTACGGTATGGAGGAGGCAAGAGAGAAAATAATGTTGGGAGAGTGGAAGCTCCAGAAACATCCAAACAAAAAAAAGTAAGGTTTAGGACACATTCACTAAGATTTTTAAAGCTAAATATTTTTCCCCTCTTTTGTTTTAATAAATAATAATAAAACATTTTATTTGTATAGCGCTTGTAATGGCACTCAAAGACGCTTTACATGAAGTAAAAAATAGCAGAATAAAAGTCCGACTACAATAAGAAAAGAAACAATAAAACAAAACCAGAAAAAACAATGCGGGTTATTTATTTATTTTTCCATTTTAGATGTCAAAAAGTATTTGCGGCTCCCAGTGTTTCCTTTTCTGTGGAAACCAGGTTCAAATGTCTCTGAGTGTTACAGGTTAGCGTATCGACGTTAGCATTGATAACTTTTGAATGATGAAGCAGGACAAAACTATTTTCTCAACATATTAACTTACAAGCAATGACATGGAATTTAGACACAGAAATAAATGCAGGTATGCGAGTAAGGTCAAAGGTCATGTGGTGTTCATTTAAAAATACGGGTTGAGAAGGGGGTCGGGTCTGTCCTTTTCAAATATATTTCTTGCGGTCTGAGTTGCAGTTGGATTGGATTGTTTACACATCGACCCACGTATCATGTGCACAGATCGAGTCAACCCGTGCATCGCTGGTGTGTACAGATTTAAGGATGAATTTACACAGCTGTTTTATGTGGATGCTTTGTTGTTATATTTAGACCCAGACACACCAAACACACACTCCACAGACAATACCTCTGAGGTACGCTAAGCCGAAGAGATGATGCTCCACCAACCCAACGTGGGCCACCACCATATCTAGAACGTCTTTACACACAGCCTTGACGTCACAGCTCAGCTCCAGCTTCTGGCCGTTCAGCAGCACCACTCCAACTTTCCTCTGCACCTCATCCACCTTACCACGCTTCTTTGTTAAAGAAAAAAAAAATAAGCAGATGGTAAAGAATTATAGAGTACTTCATATACTCAGGTACAATATAACTGATGTATAATATCAGAAACAATCATTTCCATTCTCACCATGATAGAAGAGGGAACTGCTAAGTTTACACACGGGTCACTGGCCATCTTCACAAACTCAGGCCCATGGAACGTCTGTCATGGATTTAAAAACAAAGAGTCAAAGAAGTGGTGAGCTTTGACTGCATTTACATGATGACTAGTTATGACTAACCCTTTAAACTTTCACTCAATTTTGCCGAAATGTCGTAATAAAGTAAATTGAATGCTGTTCTCGAACCATTTTGATAACATGCTGATATTATAAATGAAAATATTAAGATGAAAACTGGGATATGGTATGTGAAAATTCCTTTTTTTTCCCCCACAAGTCTCCATAAAGCATGAGGGAAACAGGTGCAAAGTGAAAGGTTTGAAGTTGTGTTTACTGAAAAAAAAAATATTAAAGAGTATTCATTTTTATGTATCTTTAAAAAATGTGTATCTTTATTTATTTATTCATTAATTTTTAAATTATCGCTTTTGTATGTATTTATTCATTTTTATCACATTTACAATTACATTTAAAAATGGTATAATTATTGTGATTTAATTATTTAATTTTTTTAATCATTATTGTATTTATTCATACATTTTTAAATTTGAATAATTTTTTTTTAATTTACATTTTAAAAATGTTTATAATTATTATTTTTATTTTATTAAATGAAAAGATAAAAGTTTACACTCACCACCCAATGTCTACTTGATTATAAACTTGGTCCTTATGATACATGGAAACGAGGATGTGTGTGTGTGTGTGTGTGTGTGCGCGTGTGTGTGTGTGTGTGTGTGTGTGTGTGTGTGTGTGTGTGTGTGTGTGTGTGTGTGTGTGTGTATGTGTGTATGTGTGTGTGTGTCCACAGAGACATATCATGCTATAACCCCATTAATACTCAAAATCACATTATCGGTTATAACTCATGAACGGAGGGTCACAGAACTTTCCAACAATATGGAATGAAGAGTTCTACAATTCTAATAGTTGGTGTTACGACCTACGACATTTCTGGAGGTCAAAGGTGACGTGGTAAAATTAACTTCTGTAACACTGTGTCAAACATACACATATCACACTATAACTTAATCTTAACGTATCTTATACTATTCCACACACTGATGCATATATAGATAGAATGAAATCATCAATATTGCAAAAAGTCAAAGGTCAAAATCACATTATTGACTTTAATTCAAGAACGGGTTGTCATAGAAACTTGAAACTTCACTATGAAATTTTCAGAAAAGGTGTGAGGTGGTCCAGAGTAGATTCCCTTAAATTTTGGTGAATGAAGGTCACAGTCACCGATAATGTGCTTTCGCAGTAAGAGATGGGGCAAATTGGGTCAAATGTGTGCAGGGGGGCAGGGTTTGTTGTGCTGGATACCACTTATTTGATTTACATTCATCCAAGGTCATTGTTAGGTACTTCCTAGGGGGGGGATAGGTCTAAATTTATATTTTATTATCGGGCCTTAAAAGGTGGAAAAGTGTAAAAATGTACGCAGTTCCATAAAAGCACCAAAGTTCAACGAGTAGAGCTCAGTTACAAATGAGTGCTAATGTATTATGTCCCATACAAAGACGTACTGAGCACTATTCAATACATGTAGATATTTTAAGCTTAAACAAAACACTTCCATTCCACATAGATCATTTGTTCTGTAAAGTCACACCTGGTTTCATAGCTTTACTGTAATAACAGCAGCTTTTTCAGTGCTGTAAAGTAACTTCCTTGTTGAGCTCTTCTTTTGTGACCACACTGAACCAGAGCTAGATGAGCAGGATTCCTTTTGCTTTAGTTGGTGACCTTTTCATTTACCTTTTTAGACACTTCCACATCTGACATAAGTGAAAAAAAAAAAAAGAAAAATTCCATACAGACAGATCACAGCCTTGGTAGTACAATTACCCCACTTGGAATATCCGTAATTTACTAAAAAATTAAAGTCCTGTCCTGTAAAGTCCTCCTCTCAACAGAAGTGGGTGGTATTTTCTCTAGAAGTAGAAGTACCACTATATTTCCCAAAACATTAGCAAAAAGTCAAAAATCATAATTTCTCATAACTGTAAACAGACTTTGTAGACAAGAAAGTTACATGTAAAATATTAAATGAATTCGACCAGTAGTTTTGTTAGAGAAAATATCTGAAGTATTGCTACTTTGGAAAACAACTCAAGTTTAATTAGTGAGAATGTCAAACACATTAACAAAGATTAATCCATCTTCATGATTAATCTGATTAAAAATTTTAACACAATTAAATTGAACAGTTATTTATAGTTGTTGTGTTGAAACTGTTGAAGACATTGAATAAACATGTTAACTGCACATGTATTCATATTTTCGCAAATGTTTTGGGGTATTTTATCACATTTGTTGGTGATTTTTTTTCTGTATTTTAGAAGCATTTTTAAATGTGCTTTGAAATTTTCATAGTTTTTTTTTTGTTAGTTTACTTTTGGGGGTAATTTTAATGAATTTAGTTAAAAACAGACTGAAGCCACAGTTCAGTCTAAGCTGCCCTAAGAGCTAGAATGCTGGGGGAAGTACAGGTACCTATCACCTGTCTCTCTCTCATCTGTATTTGTAATTTCTTAAATCTACTTTACATACTAAGTCTGTTCATGGCTATTCACCCCGTGTCCCCTTCCCCACTGTGGCAACTCTCTCAGCAGTATACGCATAAGCCATAGACAACAGGATCTGCAGTGACTCACCTATGTCTTGGGCTGACCTGTGACCCCAGACCTCCTCCCCCACCCTCACCTGTCTGATGGACGCCCCCCTCCCCACCTCTTGCTTTCATCTAAAAATGGACGATCATCTATATTCTGTCCGTCCTTCACTGTGGTTCTCCCCAATATTTCTTTTTTCCCACTAGGTTTCGGACAGGGGATGATTGGGACTTCATCTATTTCTGTGATTGTTTGTTTTCTCCAATTAACTGTGAGATGACATTGTGATTTGGGGCTCTATAAATAAAATGTAATTGAATTTTAGCATGTTTTGTATGTTATTTTTTTCTTTACATATTTTGTGTTTCTTTGTTTATTTTTTGTGGATTTAGAGGGAAATTTGAGTTCCCCCCCCCCCCCCCCCCCCCCCACACACACACAGTCACAGTCAAACCATAAAATATTTCAATCATGATTAATGAAAATGAATCCAAAGCAAACCTGTGATTAATCCAATTAAACACTTTAAGCATGTGACAGCCCAAGTAATTAGTGAAAGTCTAACGTTCCTCATTTGAGCAGATGCAGAAAAAGTGTCCATCTGTCCTCACATATAGAACTTGACTTGTGTTGTGTGATATCTATAATGCTAGTGGAGTGCATCATAAACAAACCCAGTCCTGTTCTTCTACTGGAGTTTATTCACTTCATGTACCTTGGGTTTACGCAGTGGCACAGAGGAGGGGTACAGAGGGTCTCGAAGGTCAAGTACAGAGGTGCGTGACGGGACCAGGGGGTCATCTGTGGGGTAGAGGTTTGCCCTCGACAGCCTGTTGGCCAGGTGGGCCTGCAGCCGCTGCACCTCCTCTTCCTGCTTCTGGAGGAGCAGCTCCGCCCCCAACAGGCCTTCATCAGCTGACCCGTCATACTGCCTACACAGAGGGCAAAGGTCATGGTCAGAACAAGCGCCAAAGGACAACTTTACATTGTTAGCATTTACATGCAATTACACAAACATTAATGAATGAGTTAAATGCACGACAGCAGTATTTCACAAGGTCTTTGCACTTTAAAGCAGGGGTTTCAAACATGTGGCCCACAAACCGTTCTAATGCGGCCCCTGGGCTGAAAAACAAAAAAACAAACAAAAAAAAAGACTATAATTTTCTCAACGTCAAAATTTTATCTTTGTTTTAGTGGAAAAACTAACATTACATTATAGAAATATTTACATTTACAAACTGTCCTGTAACAATAAAATCTGAATAATCTGAACAAATATGAACAACATAATGTCTAAAGAACATTAAGCACAATTTTAAACATTTTCTGCTTTTGTTACTAAGAGTTTAGTATCTTTGTAGATCTGATCAATAATAAAACACATGGACATATGATAAGTTCAAGCTGAATTTTCTTAAAGTTGCACTCATTTTTTGGATGAAATATCACTTCTTTCAGATTATTCACATATTGTGCATTAATATACTTTATAAAATTAAGTATTTCCATAATTTAGGAGGAGGGGGTTGCACTAAAACAAAGACAAACATTTTTTAGTTCTCATTATTTCGAGGTTACTATGCTATTCCCACTGGGAATCAAAACAGACTAAAAGTGGCCCCTGAAAGAAAATGAGCTTGAGAGCCCTGCTTTAATGGGCTCATATTTTGCAAAACCCACTTTTATTAAGGTTTGCTTCATTAATTTCTGTATTTGGACCCAACACAACTCGTTTCAATTCCCACTTAATTTGATACATCCATAACTAGTTACATCATGCATATTTCCTCATATAAGGTCCAGGGTTTCTGATGAATACTTTACTTTAATTTATCTAAAATGTTCAGTTGTTGGTTGAACAGGAAGGAGCAGCATTGGCAACAACCTGAAGGGGGCGGGGCCTGAAGTGGGTCATGTGCATTTAAAAGGCCAGCACTCAAAACCACTCAGAAATTGGGTTGAAGATGGACCTGTGGACTTGAATTAATGAAGAATTCAGACCCAAGCAGAAGATTTACAGTTCATGTAGACCATGGGGAAATGTTTGAAAATGCATAATTCCATTAAAAAAGAGAATACCACTCTTCATCATCAATCATCATCACAAGTAATAAATGCTTAAAAAGTAAACTGACTTGCATTTTTACCATATTCATGATAAAAAAAACAACTATAAATGTTCATAATGATATTTTATGTCATTACAGAGATACACTTTCAACTACTTTACATGTGCATAAACACTTTTGTTTGTATAGAGTATTCTGTGTCCATGTTACAGCTTTTGACTTTTAGTTCCTAGTCATTTTTATCCTGTGTGATCCTGTCTGTTGACAGAACCCCTCGTTTCACTGAGAAAAGCATCCATCATCTACTTCATTTACAGACTGTGTATCTACTGGTATTTCTGTCCAACTAGCCTTCTGCCTATACATTTACACATATGCGAATGAAAACTTGTAGACATTCAAATAATATTTACAGCTAAAATAAAACTATCAACAATGAGTTATACAAACTGAATAATACAGATAAACACAGTGGAAAAAAGGGGCAAAATGGCTAAACTCCACAAAACACACAGCAAGACACACTGGTAGAACACAGTACTATCAATATTATATACAATTATTTACCAGAATTCACTGCTAAAATGCGGTGTCTTAAAACATGCATTTTTAACAGCCTACAGTCAACTTTACACATTGAACATAAAGTTAAGTGGACATTTTTTTGGGCTTTTTGAAGTGTGAACAGCCCCTTATATTGACCTCTATGTTAAAATTAGGTCAACATAGTGAAAGCTGGAAGGATATTGTGATGCTAGATGCAGTTTTTATCATCTGGGAAAGGAGAGCTTTGGAAAACAGCATTTTCCATAAGCAGACATAGCAACAGCAGGCGGTCCAGGTCTGTTATGCCAGAGATTAGAGAGATAGAGCTTGTTGAATGAGGATGTCACATTAGATGACCTCACTAGTGAAGCATGGGGCTGACCCTGCTTTGCATCACCAGCTGTGTGTCCCAGAGGATCAAACAGGACAACAGTCACTGGCTTCTCTCTTCTGTGAAGGGCTCAGAGTGAAGGGATCAATTTCTCAAGGAGAAAATAAGCAAGGACACACACATAAAACACCACTTTTTTATGCAGTAGACAGGTGGTGACATCTGTAACTATCTGATAAATGCAGTCGATATAATTCCTTAGCGGTGTACCTAGTCTGGTCTTTGTCATGACACACTCTCAACCCTTTAAAGCACAGGAGTCAAAGTCATTTTAGTTCATATGATCAGTCAAATTAAAGCAGTGAAGAAAGAAAAATTACATTTCATTAAAAATCTCAACATGAACAACATGTCTTAAGAAATATAATAATAATAATAATAATAATAATAATAATAATAATAATAATAATAATAATAATAATAATAATAATAATAATAATACTATAAAAGTGCAATTTTAGAAATATTATACCTTAGTTTATCATTTAGTGAATCTAAAATTACACTACATTTAAGAACAGAATATTGTTAAAATTAGTCCAAATTCTCGTAAGACAGTTCAGGTTGTTTATATTTGTTCAGATTATTCAATTTTTTTGCGAAAGGATAGTTTCTTGATGTGAAAATTTTCGTGTAATTATTTTTCAACTTCATGAGAAATCATTTGACTTGTCATTATATATACCTAGTTTATTATGATAGTATTTTACTGGTTTAATGCACTTGAGAGTGAACTGATCTGTATGTGGAACTTGTGACATCTTTAACTGTTAATATCGTCAGTGTAATTTTTGCATTTCATAAATTCATCCTGTGGGCCAGATTAGACCGTTTCATCGGCCAGTTTGGGCCTATGCTCCATATGTTTGCCATCTGCACTGTCTTTGGTCTTGCCTCAGTCACGATACACTCTGGTCTTGGTTACAACTTGGGACTCAAAACTAGTTACATGTGGAAGGTTGAACTATAAATTAAAGAGCTAACTTTCACTCAATTTTCTTCATGTTTATTAGAACAACTTGTGTTTAGAATGTCAGAAGTTCAACAGCTAGAGCTCAGCTAACTGAGCCACTCAGAGACAGAACAGCAATGGAGGAACCAGAAGCTCCTCAAACCAACACTGCTAAATGCTATTCTGCAAAAGAACATTGGCACAGTCAACTTTCTCCTGTAAGAGCTGTAAACTCTAGAACTCACTGAGCCTAGCTGCACTAGACCCTCCTAGCAGCAGCACATATAATGTGGTACCGTACTAGTCTAGTTTCGCTCAATGTAACTTTTGACTAGATTTCCCTGAAACTGGCCGACGAATCCCTGTGGAGTATAGAGTCAGAGGGCGGGCGTAAGTAAGTGATGCTGCAACGATTCAGTGAGAAACAACCAGACACAACCATAGAAGAACAACAACAACAGGGGGTGATTTCCTTTTATCAAAGATACGTGAAGAATGTGAGAAAACATCAGCAAGAAGAAGTGACAACAGTCGTTCAGCTCCATAATCCACCATTTTGTTTATTCATTCCTAACTTTCTTCAGACTCCTCCGTCATCTTTCCGGCGCTCTAACTACGTCATCCTAAAGATTACACTGATTGGTAGTAGTACCGTCCTATTGCATACAGAGGGATTTGAAAGACAGCCTTTTAGCCCCGCCTCCCCTGACTATGAAGCACCAGTAGACCCATAGATGGAATGAACAGGGATAGTGCAGCTAGGATAGAACTCACTGCCATTGGAAATAAAATCCATTACTGCTTTTAAAATGTTCACCACCACAACTAACTATTGACTGAACAACAAACAAAACTGTACCCATCTGTAAATTCCATGCATTATGTGTAAAAAATTATGTTCAGTGAGTGAGTGAATTTATATCATATACAATGTTAGACCATTTAGCTATCAAAGTCATGGATAAAAAAAAAACTATTTTGAGAGAAATTACATAAAAACCATCTCTAAGGCACTTGGAATCAAAGATGACAATTTAAACTAAATTAATTTCTAAGTTTTAACTGAAAAATATAAGACACCAAACCTCTACCTATGCAACATTTTCAACAAACTCTGGAAAACGCAGACATGAATATGAAGTGAATTTTTTTACCCTAAGTAAAATAAGTGACATCAACAGAAATGGTTGAATCCAGGTGTTATTATATACTTTTTTTATTTTTACTTTCACAGTAACAAACTGGGGGAAAAGGTGGTTCTATGGGCAAAAAACAATCATTTTCACACAACATATTCTCCCATACCCTACATCGAATGAATGAGTGAGTGTGTGTTTGTGTGTGTGTGTGTGTGTGTGTGTTACCTCTGCCTGTGTGCACCGTGACTCGTCAGCGACAATGCGTCATGTTCTGAGGAAAGGGCCAGTTGGGAGCCATATCTCCTCACATCACCTGGTTTCTTAGCTGGAAAAGATAAGCGTACTAGAAAATAAATAAACAAAACACACACACACACACACACACACACACACACAGGCATAGCTCCTACAGATGCATCGACCAACACTGTGGTGTGTGTGGACCTGCAGAAACATGTGTGGACAGGGGTGGAGTAGTTCCAGAAAATGGAAATGAGGTCAAATCAATGCCACAACCAGACCAAATCAAGGACACGAGGAGCCTTTTCCTGTCTGAGAACCCACCACCTTGTGTGTTTTCATTTATTTGGAACACTGTTCAACTGTTTAAAATGAAAATGGTGCAGATAATGTTTGAATTCACGCGGTTCTCTGAGGTCAATGACAGTGCAGCTCATGTGCATACTGTTAAAATTAGCAGTGCATCAGACTGGGTACTGTTGTATTTAACTTTTGTGTGTGCTTTTTTTTTTAAATCTGCTGCTTACATCACCTGAAATAATTAACCCTTGTATTATCCTTGGGGTCAATTTGAGCTCATGCAATGTTTACCATTAAAAGAATAATAGTTTGTGCCTTTTTTTTTGCTCCATATTTCATAATTTTTCCTAATTTGATGGGCAAATGATGAAGCGTAACATTAATTATGACATTTTTCATGTGCTAAACATAATGCAGGTATTGGTGTTCAATCCATACAGCATTCATGCATTGGTTTTTCAAAATAAAACCAAAAATAAGTCAATGAAAAAAACAACTTCATTCTTCATTATTTGTTTCCAAAACTAAAATGAAAGAACGGATAGTGATGCGTTTTTTTTTTTTTTTCAGTTTTCCTTTTTGTGTTTAAATGAATAACAGTCATTTCCCATTTTATCCAATTTTGACCTAAAGCAAATTGACTAAACCTGAAATTAATCTTAACAACCAAAAAAATCATGGCCACTGGACTTGAAGATCATTATATGAAAACTATTTTCCCTGTGGTCATATCTTCAGGTCTTAGGGTGACCCTCTTAGTTTCCCCAAATATGACATAGGTTTAGATCTTTGTCACTGCGGGTCATGGTAATTTCCGGTTTACTCAGCTTGCTTCAGGAATTTGCTTCAGGTCAAAATTGGATAAAACGGAAAATGGCCGATATCAGTTTTTTTCCTGTATTTATTTAAACACAAAAAGGAAAACTGAAAGATCGCATCGTTATCCATTTTTTCATTTTGATTTTGGAAACAAATAATGGAGACACGACTTGTTTTGTTGTCTTTTTTTAATTTTATTTTGAAAAACAAATGATATATGGATTGTGTTTCTCTGGAACATTTTGACTCTAAGCTGTTTTATCTGTATAAAATGTATCTGTGTGTGTGTGTGTGTGTGTGTGTGTGTGTGTGTGTGTGTGTGTGTGAGAGACCTAACATCCCCACACCTGCAGATGCAGAGTTAATTCTTTTGTGTCGTTACATAAGGTGTAAGGTGGGGGGAGTATTGATGTGGGCATGTGGGAAACGACTGGACCTGTGAACTCCTGCCAAAAGGAGGAAGATCATGTCGGCTTGGATTTGATCACATCCAAGTCTTTCCGACTACTAAAAAAAGTTTGCTTAAGGAGCGCTACCTGGACTCAAAATAAGTAATAATAATTAGAGGTGCTCTATTGGATAAGAAAATAGCAAAAAGAAAGAAAAATTCCAAGGCACTCTCTTATAAGTGAAGATAAAAAAGTCTTTATTAAACTGGCTTGGTTACAAAAACCTATAAAATCATATAAAAACATATAAAAACCCCAACGCGCCTTCATCAGGGAGTCAGTAGTTCCGACTACTGCTGGAAAGACAGTTTTACTTGTGTCGTCCTATTTTATTTTCAGCTAAAGTTTGCTCATTCTAGTGAAAAATACAGATATACCATCTACCATCACAGTTACTGGCAAGAGAGAAATCAGATTTTGATCCTGCACATATCGGCTCTTCTTCCAGAATCATCTTTTTCCTACATGGCACACAACGCTCTGCAAAAGTGGACAAAACTTTTTACACGCCTTTAATTTAACTATTACGAAACATTCATATACATGTGTAAAGGTCAAATTCAACAACCTTTTTATGGGTCATTTTTACATTTTTCCAGTACTTGGGTCAAATACATAGCCACAGGATTACACTTATACATCTTCATATGTCCAATAATGTTTGTATATGTTACATGTTATGTTTTGTCCACAAATTTGTTGTGAAATGTGGGTTGTGCAAATATGTGTAAGGAATACACATATACTCATGATTATATATAGTTTTAACTTTTTATCACAATGATGTATATTGTATTATCCTATAAAATTCTAAATATGTTTCAAAATAGCAAAAAGTTTAGAAATTAAAGGAGAACAAGTTTTATCCTCAAAAACGGGAACAAGTGATTAGGATAAAACTGTACCTGGAGTCGACCTGTCAACACCTGGTAATTTCCTTTTTTGATAAAGTTGATTTTTCCAAACGCATCATCTCTTTTGTTCAGTGCTATGACTTGGCATCTATTCTAGTAGTTAACATTAAAAAACAAATAAACCATGTCACAGAGTTCTAATTGTGAGTACTTTTAAGCTAAAATTTAAGGACTTTTCAAGATCTTGAAAACTTAATATTGAAATTTAAGGATTTTTAAGGATTTCAAGCCCCTGTACGAACCCTGTATATTAATTCCTGCTGTGTGATAGGCTGGTGTAGCTGTCTGTAAAGAGTGAAATTGTCCAAAGCTCATCATTCAGACATATTTTTTTTGTTTTGAGATACTTTGTTAAGTCCTATGAACAAAGAAAACATACCCAAACAAATCCAAAACAGAGGATTCCCAGGAGGTAATTTTACCTTGTCTGTAATCTGGATCAGAGGAGGTCACTGAGGGGCTTTCGCTGGATGAACTATAATCACTGTGGTACCTCTGGTGGGTGTGGACTGGGTCTGAGGGAAGAGACAAAGACTTTAAGCCTACCTTAAATAAAACATTTATAAAACACCATGCAGTTGTACAGAAAAATGTCTGCAAAATGAATAAATGATGCATGGTTTACATGCACATTAGGCAACTTTAAACTGTTACATGGATTTATTTGCCATTTGCTGAGAAGTCGTGTTAAGATGTTGTTTTGTGTGTATAAACCAAAGAGAAAAAAAAGGTGGCACTTTTTTTTTAAAGGAGTGATATTTAGCTTTTTTTTAAATGGAATTCTTCATTATTAATTATTTCCCTGTGGTCTACATAAACTGTAAATGTAACTCCACAGGTCCATTTTCAACCCTATTTCTGAGTAATGACATCAGAAAGGTGGTTTTGAGGATTGCCTCTTTAAATGCAAATGAGCCACTTCAGGCCCCGCCCCCTTCAGGTTGTTGCCAGTGTTCCTCTGTCCCGATCAACCAATAACTGAATATTTTAGGTAATCGGTTCAAAGTCTGGACACATTTTCTACTGCTGCTGATCAACAATCACCAGGATGTTGTATTCTTAGATATGTTTGTGGGAGGTCTTGAACTTATATGCGTAAATACCATGACGTAACGAGTTATAAAACAACAGATGCTGAATTTCCATTATGTGGTACTGCCGCAGCTCAACTTGGCCTTTTCGCATTTCCATTACATAAAAGAACTTGGAGTCTGGGACCTGGGACTTGTTTTTTGGCATATACTTTACTGAGTTTACAAAATGAGGGAAGCGATAATAAAATGTGACACCCCTCCGATTGGTCAGAGAGGTGTCACAGTTTCATTGTGTTATCAATGTGCGGGGACACCCCAATAAAAATGTTTTAAATAAACTAAACACACAAGCAGAAGTATAGCAGTAGGATGACACTGATCTACAAGTAAAATGCTATAAAATAAAACTAATGACAGTTTTACCACATGTGTTACTGATAAAGAAAACTCAAGTCTTCAAGTTTCCAAAACAGGTCTGGGGTCAAAATGTGAAATTCTTATAACGAACAAGAGAATAGATTTTAGTCCAAAGGGATATTGGTCTCGAAAACACAAATAAATGAAAAACTAATTAAAGTGGATTTAGCAAAACATGAGCCCTTTAAAGCAGTTTGGGTGACAAGCTACTGGTTTCTTTGACAAATTCTAACAGAACTAAGTGAGAAGAGTGAGACACACAAAGACAGTATTAGTCATGCTGTTGGTAAACAATCCTAATCAAAGACACTTAGGACTACTTTGGAAAGCAGCCTCAGTACAACAGGTTTTAATTGAAGGCTTAATCTTTTGTGTTCCTTGACTGAAAGAACTGCAGCATGCACAGGCCGGCCCACTGCAATTATTTACCTAGCATTGGTTTTCTCCAACTGTCTCTAAAGTGAATTGAGAATATCTTCCATACAGACTAAACTCTTATCTAACCCCAATGTGTCCTGTGCTTCTCTTTTGATTCTTCACAAAACTTGAAAGTCTTGCTCCTCAGTATCAGTCTACGCTGCATAGTTTGAATGGATGACATTCCCCAACCATTGCTCAGAGGAGTTTCACTGGGCAACACTGTTCTCCTTGTAATGATTTATATCTTAGGTAACCATCGTAGGTACAAAAAAACAAAATAACTCCTGTGTTTTAGTGGTGGCTAGAGGCTTACTCAGTGGAAGGACTGGTCAAACTTCCACCAAAAAGAGCTCTTCATTCTTTGCTGGTTAGTGAGTCATGAGTTCCTTTAAAAACACAGGTGTCAAACATACGACCCGTGGGCCAAAACCGGTCCTGCAAAGGGTTCAATCTGGCCCGTGGGATGAATTTACCCATTACACAAAAGACACCAACAGCCCAGTTGTACTAATCACGAATAGGGTTGGGACATGAAACCGATTCCGAAATTGTGGAACTGGACCCAATTACATCCTTTTTTTCCTATATTGGTTCCTGGACATTCTCATCTGTGCTCTGTGCATTGAAGCAGTAACGGGGGGGGATACACCCACACTGTCAGAGAGAGGCAGACCTTCTCAGTGGGGAGGCGCCCACAGCATTTAGCTGAGCAGCTGAGAGCCTCTCCCTCCGCAGCCCGGGCGTCGGAGCACCACCTGCGGCCACCAAAGCTAAATTGCCCTCAGCAACTTCATGGGAAAGTCACCCCTCAGCTAGTGTGTGGGCCACTAAGTACAGCGTACTGCGAATGCAACAATGACGAAGGCAGTAGTAAAAAGTAAATGCTCAAAAGTGTGGTTGTACTTTGAGAGAGATAAAAATGAACAACCACAGTACAATAAATGTGATTTAATAATTTTGTACAAAGGTGGAAACACGTCCACAATGAAGAAGCATCTTTTAAAACATGACATTAACATAGGCTCATGCCAAAGGATGTCCGCCTCAACAGAGCCCCTGCGGGGGGGATGATGGGGAGGGGGTGGTTGATGAGTCTGCTGCTGCTTCAGGCTAATACGATATTATATAAAGAATATATTATAATCCACAGAGATTCAAACATCCATTTAACGAGGCAGCGAGGCATGTTGTTGCACTGAACATCTGTTAGAACACTCATGAATAATGATGCGGCGTTCAGACTAGTTATAATATAGAATGGTGTTTAACAAAAACTGTATATATATATATATATATATATATATATATATATATATATATATATATATATATATTTTATACTATGACTTAACCGGTCCAGCCCACTTAGGGTCAGACTGGGTGTAGACTGTGTGGGCCCTGAACTAGAATGAGTTTGACACACCTGGTTTAAGACATGTGTCATACAGCATACCAAGTTATTTAAAGCTTTATCTAAACTAGTGACAATAGGGCTAATTTGCTGCCTGTAACAGACACATTAATATTACCTGATCACTGAAAGCAGATACAAATAACAGCCAAGCATTTAATTTGTCATGCCTGTAGGTCCAACACTCAGTTTCATAAGTAATAATAATAGAATAATAGGCTTTTGTTTACCTTGCTGTTGTTAGTGCTAAATATACATAGACACAGATGGATACTTTCGTCATATTACAAATATATTGTTGCAACATTGAGAAATACTAGATGTACTTGACTTGCAATGCTTCCAGACACCCATCATTTCCACCACTCCCATCCATTCAACCATTAATGAACTTGTATGATAAATACAAATATAACAGAATGAGCCCACAGAATTTGGTAGCAATCTGTCTACCTGGTCAAAAATTATGGGCCAGACAAACTTTGGCCATCTTGAAAGTTTTGACCTCCAAAATCTAATCAGTTCGTGTACTTATCCAAGAGCATTAGCACACCAAATATGGTGGTAATCCGTTCAGTCTAGTTATTGCATTAACACAAAAGACCTTAGATGGTGGCGGTGAACACAAAACTATTACATCCTCGATGCTCCATCGTTTTGGTGTTATACAGTAATAAGCATCAGTATTTGACACTCAGCTGTTAGTTACACTTCAATATGTAAGATGTGATATGGATAAGATATGGCATGAATGTATCACTCACATTGACCTGCTCTAACAAACTATACAGAGAGGCGCTGGAGACAACACTACTTTATACTCTACTTTAACAGATCACAATAGATATCCAATGTTTTCTCAGGTAATCTGACATGGGAATAACTCTCTCACAAAAATCAGACACAGAATCAGCACTTTGCCTTCATTGTGTGACACTGACCGCATCTTAAACCAGGAAGCGGAAAGATCACAACTAGAAAGATTAAATCTGAGAACTGGTTGTTGATGTGAAACTTTTCTGATAAAACACAAACTGCAGGGCTGCACTTGAGCATGTTTGGTTACCTCTGAACCTCCAAGTAAGTGTGGTGAATCTTAGTAAAGGAATTCAGGTTGTATGTAGCACGCAGATATATAAACATATCTACATAAACCCAAAGAAAAAAAAAGTGAAGTAATGATCAGCATCATTGAGTCACTCAACACATTTCAGTATTATTTAAAGGTGTGCACCAATTGAGGCACATTGATTAGGTTCATTCGTCCAACTTCTTTCCTAGCAGCTTTTTTCTTCTCTGTACAAGGAATCACACTTGTCTGCATAGTAGGGGGGGTAACGGTAAAGGCACATACAGGTTTGGTATGTTATCCATACAGGGGTATTTCAATTCAAAAAAAGAATGTAATGAAATCGTGAATTTCTCGAGGGCGTAACTCTGCATTCTGCAATCAACTATTAGGGACTTCCTCCTAAAGACGTCTTCTGCATCTGGAAAGGTACTGGCTTGAGATCAGTAACTCTGAACACACTATCCCACGACATGAAGACCCCGGGACACTTTAGTTCACCTTTAGGGACCCTTTACTTACTACCACGTAACCGTGATGTTGTTTAGAACTTTAGAAGAGTTAGTCTAAAAATAGCGTTTCGCGTCGGTGAAAAAACATACCCTAATCACTTCCATGCTAACACAGTTTGGCTCAAAACCGTAAAATTGAATTTTCTCAATGTACATCCAAATGGTGTGATTTTGAGGTCAACTATATGTATGTACTCCTAAAATTAATTTTACTCCGGATAATCCCTTTAAGGTGAATGTTTGCGTTCTTCACATACAGTAGGCTACATGTATTTGTTCACCTCCATATTGTATTATTGTATTGTATGACCGTCGTACTGGTACAAATGAGTGAACAGTTACACCCCTTTACACATGTACCACTTTGATATCAAACACTCCATTCATCCACTTCTTCCCTTTTCATTCATCTATCATCTATCTATCTTCTTGACACATCACCGATCGTGCTTGCTGTGAGGACACAAACAGCGTCTATAAGCTACAGCCTTCATGGGTAATCAAGCTGTAAAGACACATAAGCTCTGACAGAGGTTACATAAAGTCTGGTGATTACCGGGAGAAAGAAGTGGGAACTCTGATTGAAGCAGAGGTTAAATCAGATCATGCTAAAGTGCTATACAGAAGTTTTAGGTCATCACTATGTGTGTTGTATCAAAGTTATAATAAAGCATTTCTTAGTCTCTTATCAACATACACCAAAAATATATAGGAAATATGCAGACCGTTTTAAAACTGTTGAAAACTGCAGAACAGTTATTACAATGAACAGTGTTTTTTGTCTGCGAAAGCTATTAAATTTAATATTTTTGGTGCAGGGTGCATGCTTTTTATCCAAAAGAATTTTACAAACTGCTTTTTTGTACCCCCAAAAACTTTACTTGATGTACTGTTATACTTGTGTTCCTATTTTTTGGGTTGAGATTGTACCAGTTGTGTGTAGTAGAAAAGTTAATTTTAATAAAGGTATGAATAAATGAGTAAATGAAGGAACAATTGGCAGTGAATTATACTTTACTGACAGAAACGTAATATCACAAAAGTACATGGATATCACACAAGCCTGTTTTACTAGAATCATTCCAGTACCAACCGGGTAGCGAAATTCACATTAAGTTTTCTTATTTTTTCTAATACATGCTTTCCTCGGGATTCTTATCTTACAAGATTATGCATCTCTGAGCATACTCTAAAATTCAACTGAGACAAACCATACCATACGTTATTAAGACTTTCACAGTAAATTCCAGACTTTTCTGGGTCTGGAAAACAACATTTCAAAAGACTTTCAAGTCCTGTGCACGCATCCTGTTTGTGGTTTCAATAGTTTGTCTCAATAAAGACAGCTGAATGCTCATCACAACCCTGTAAAAAAAGCATTCATTTCTAAATACTAAAGAAAAGCAAAAATTAATAATGCTAATACAACACCGTTTCAGGTGTTTGTGATAAAAATCTATAATGGCCAAACCCTTACATAAAAGTCCTTCAAACACTACTCTATTTCCTGCTGCAGTCTCTGAAGTCAACAATTCAAGCTGTAATATAATTATGAGAACTTGGGGCTATACTTTCATGAACACGTCCCCCTCCCCTCAGGGCAGCCGTGTTCCGATTATCGTACAACCTGGACCCGCCCCGGCATACAGCCACATGACCTGCTGCCAAGTGCCGGAAAAGTCCAATAATGTTTGGAATTCCCTCATCCGCTACGCATGACTCCAATTACAGCCTCTTGGTTGGCTAGGAAAGTTTCTACTGATTGAAGCACCTTGGCAACGGAAGGAAAGAGGAGGTGGAATTGGGGGGGGGGGGTAAGCACCGAGTGAGAAATAGGGGACCAGGTATAAACATGCCCATGCACACACACAGGCATGCACACACTAAGCGTTAAGTTATGCTCATGAAATACATATTCAGTTTTTACATGATTTGTAAATACGCACACAACCACACACACACACACACACACACACACACACACACACAGAAAGAAACAAGACAGGACTGCATTCACTGTGTAAGTGGGTGAAACCTGAGATCACTGACCACTGCTGCGCCATCACTTTCCTGCAGAAAAGAACAGAAAAAAGTAAGAGAAAGAAAAGAAGTGCTCTGCCAAGTAACACATCCATGGGGCCCTGCAAATGGTCTGCGCTCAATTAAGCCCCATTCATACCAGAGCAAGAACGCTCTGGGAAGGAATACAAAATTATGTTGGCTCAGCCTTTATCGTCAATCCACTGTTTTGATGGGAGTAAACATTCCTTTGCATCAGCATGGTGTCTAACATCAGTCATAATTTAACACCATTTGTATATTACTGACACAAAAGACACAGTGATAATCGTTGCTTGGGAATACATATATTTTCGTGGATGTACAGACATCCAGTCACTCCATTGGTCCTACCTGCTGCCATTCTAAATAGCCTTGAAAATATTACAATATTGGGGGGGTGGGGGGGCAGAAGCACAGTTCACCCCAGATTAAGATCAGCAAAAGAGGAAAGGAAAGGAAGGCAGGACTTGCTGGCGATGAAAAGCCACAGTCGAGAAAAAGAATGCTGATGGTTGGTGACTCGGCCAGTATTAAAAATAGCTGCCAGAGGAGCAGGGAGGCTGAAGTTTGGACACAACTGAAAGTGGAGACCAGGGGCTGAAGACAGAGGTAGAAAAGAGTGGAAGAGGTAGAAGACAGTGGTTTATTATGTGAAGCCTCTTATCCCTTCTGCAGCTAAACCGTCTTCAGATGGCCAACAGACACGAATAACCACATGTCCCACTGCATAAACCGAGCGTACCTATGGAGACTTTACCAAGAATTCAATAAGCTCCAGAGGAAAGTTTAAAGCTCTTGGGGCTGACTGCCTGGATGTTAAGCAACTGTGTTGTGTACACTCAGTCCAAGCATGTGATTATACAGGGGGGGGGGTTGAGTCTGTAAATACTCTGTATGATCATTAATTATTTGGCACATAATGTATATATGCTTTTTCTGTTTAATATATGCTTTTAGTACAAAGAAAGAGTAACCCATGGCCTTATAGTATGTTTGACAGCTAGCAGTATAGGCTAGAATTAGGCTAGCCTGTAATTGAAATCAGCCATTTGGAAATCTCTGCAACAGTGACTCATACATTCTGTCTAAACACTGCTGCCCAGCCACCACCAATGATACTTCACTCAAGGCAGCACCCAGCTTCCATCCTGCATGGTAGTTACACAAACTCTGACTAGTCATTGCCTTGCTGTCACATTTCTCCTCAGATCACACAGACAAATCACTTCAGTCTTCCCATGTCGACTAAAGTTCCACATACTCAAATGCATCACCTGATATATTCAACACTTCACTCACACATCTCAGTTTAATATGTGTTGTGTAACTGCATGACAAAGCTGTAGTATTGTGAAAATATAGTGAAGTGTCTTGTGTGGTGTGGTTAAATGGAGAACTTTACTGGGATTTTCCACTTTGGGATTGTGAAGGACCCCACACGCACGCACAAAAAGTGTTTTACTGCCATATTATCTTCAAACAATCAAGGCCACACATTGTAGGTTTTGACAAAGCACTGGTGCTGCATGTTATTCAATGATGACATGTGGCCAAGCACAGACATGTTTAAAAAGCAAATATAAAAAAAAAATATCACGTTATTTTGCAATGCATCAGAGGATTGTTGAGTTTATCTGTACAACAGTGAGACAAAATGAAAGCACTGAGGTAAAAAATAAATACATTTTAAAAAGTACATATATATATATATATATATATATATATATATACTGTAAACAGAAATCTGCGGTTGTATGTCCAGATCTGTGTGCTTCCCAGGTTAATAATCTTTTTACACTTCACACCAAGAACTAAGTGATAAAATTAAAATTGCATTAACTCATAAAGAACAGACATAGGTGACTAAAATTATCTACTGATCTCAATATTTAATGGGCTACCTGTTTATCTACTAGTCCTATCAATACATTGCAAATATTTGGTGTGAAAGGCAGTTTGTCATATTTCCAGTCATCAGATATGACCCATTTGGATGTTCAGAGGCGCCAAAGTGAACATGGAAACGCCATATTAAAACATTAACATTAATTCACAGTGGATGGACACATTGGGTTTATGTTAAGTGTGGTATATTTTGCTTAAAATGACAATTTCATAAAAATGACATTTTCCCCCCTTACATTTACTGTATTTTTGATATAATAAGTCTTAAATGTAACATCAGAATGATGATTAAAGTAACCCTAACCCAAAATACAGAGTACATTATAATAATGAATGGTGACAAATCACTAAAAGGTTAAATAGAAAGAAAATTGATTTGGAAAGGGCGACAATAGTAGCACGGGGTCTTTATGGGTTAACAACCTCTTCTATGCAGTCAGTGGTGAGGGCAGATAAGAGCCTCACACACAGTGTTAAGGGTTTTATGGCTTTGTGAATAATGTTCTGTGGACCCTTTGTTTTGACACAAATGGCCATGGTTTTGTCTCAAAGATGTGACAGGAGGTCTGATTTAGGCTTTTCTGAGAATGGTTACAGGACAGCCCTTTAGTCTTGAGAAAGAATCATTTTGCTTCTTTTCAGAAAGTATTACGCCATTGCAGTAACTATCTACATCCACTGAATGCACACACCAAATACTGCCATCTGTCATTTCCATCAGCTGTCGATATAAAGCCAGTACTCACCATCCACGGCTTGTCTTAGCACCTGGAGTTTCCTCTGCCTCTCTTTGATCCTGTCGTATGCACTGGTGAAACCTGATCCTACAGACAGAGCGGAGTGGTGATGAGGCTTTCTGCTCTTCAGCCCACCGAACTCCCTGGATGCCAGCAAGGGGGATTTGTGTCTGCCTATGGAGTGGGTACTTAAGGCGGTGCTGCCCCTTCGTGCATCCTCTAAGGCCCCAAAGCGTAGAGCCTCTGGATCAATACAAGCCAAGTCCACAGAGGAAGCCCAGGTCTTCCTCGCCTGACTCGGGCCCGGGTCCCCAATGTGGAAAGGTAAAGACCGTCTGTCCAGTTCCACAGGGCGCCCCTTTTGCTGTGGGTGAAATGGGTGTAGATAAGGGTATGAGTTCTGGTTGTGGAGTGAGGGGGGCTTGGGGTAAAGTTCTGTAGGTGATCCAGAATTAGGGGGGTAATCAGATAGGGAATACGGTAGGACAACCCCGTCTTCAGCTTTCAATAAGTCCTGGATTGGCAGGGAGCCCATTGAACGACTGAGCCCCCGGTTAAGGGACGCCTGCTCCTGACTCCTGGCTCGGTACCGTTCCAGAACCCTTGGGGCAGCGCTCCTCCCTGAAATCAACACAGAACCAATGTTTTATTAAACCACAGAGGCACTTACAACGTCCAAACAGAACCCAGGCTACCAGGCCAAATTAACTTTGCAAAACCAAAGCATTTTACAATAAAAATGATACCAGATAAGGGTTAATTATTTAATCATTATATCTGTAACTCCTTTAAAGGAGTCATTCCATGTTTATTTCATTAATATTACTGTGTTATCCATTGTTATTGAATGTATTGTGTATTGCTTCTATTTAAAAAAAACATTCCTCTCACTACTAGAATTAAAAAAATATTTCTAATAATTATGATAATAATTCATACATACATTTTAGGCATATTTTCACAAACACATTTGTATATTAATTTATATTTACACGTGTACTTTCAAGTCTGTATGTATATCAACAGTCAGTGGACGGAAACATTTAAATAAAGTAAAAGAAAAAACATATAAAACGGTTTATAAAACATAAAAATCAAGTTTCTCAATTATCATATACTGAACCCATTTTTCCCCAACACGAAGGAAATTATTCTTATCAATGAAACAAAACTTAACCCAGTGGGAATCCTGAAGAAAAACACATCGAAAGAGGGATTAAAATTAAATCTGATAAGAATAAATATAGCATGCTTGCTCATGCCTGTCCAACCTACTATTCAGTTCAAACAATCCTCCCCCATTCACCATGACTTTGCGGACAGAAAACCTGCAGCAGGCCTCTACGCTCCAACCACCAGAGGTCTTGGCTCAGGGACAATGCGTTACCAGAGGCTCCAGTCGAATATGATAAGGAACATGACGACCAGCATACTGCTCAGCTAAAATCCAATCAACTACTTCCACTGTGCTTTCACCAGGAACTGTGATCAGTTTAAAGAACCTATCTATCTACCAATGGCTTAATCACAGATAACACACTTCTCGGAAATCTAGTACAGCGTGCTATAAACTTAATTTACAGTCATTATTTACTGGATTAAAGCATATTTAATGAGAATTAGTGGCAGCAATAGGAACTTTTCTACTATACAACCTTCGGGGAGGAACTCGGGTACCAATTACCGTAATAGTAAATAAAGCCAATTAATTTGTAAGGTAAACTAATAACAGCACAATAAAAACAAATTAGACACAAAATACATGCATCTGACCTGAAGGACATAGCACTGCTTCTTTTTTCATTCTGATTTATTCAGTGGCTCCTTTTCTTCATTGTTTCAAACTATCACTACATTTACTTTCTACTTTTAACTGAATTATGACTAGTGCTTTCTTTGACTGTACATATATTTTAAGCTTGCCTTTCCAGACAAACCATATATTAAGTCAAGGACAACTAGTATTTTCATGAAAAGGAGATAAACAGAAGTTAAAGATACATAAGAATGCACAAAAACAAGCCAAAAGGGGGTTTGGAGGCAGGAGAGAACGGAGGGAGATGTGAAGTCCTATAAAAGCGCTGCATGTGGCTGTTTAATCTGCAAAGCATATGCTTGGTTTTAACAGGGAAACACATCAAAGACAGACAGTCTGTATTCCAGGAACTAAAGGAGGCACACAAAGACTAGATTGAGCATAAAAATTTGAAAAAGTGTTTTTTTTTTTTCCCTCTCTCTCTCCTTCAGGATGTCTTTTATTTTAAGACTCCAATTGTTCCCACACGTGTTTTGAAGTCAATACTGGTGCCGGTGCTGCTGTCATATGAACGACGGCCATAAATAAACGCAGAGAGAAAATAGGCAACAAACAGTTACAACTTGAAACCTCTGCCATAATAGAACAAGAGAAAGAGACAAGAGAGAGAGAGAAAGAGAGAGAGAGAGAGAGAGAGAAAGAGAGAGATTCTCCCTCAGAAGAAAGACGCTTAAGAAATGAGTAATACTCTCTGCGTGTACTTTCCCGAAGGCTGGCTAGTCCTTAAACAAAGCACTGATACAAACGGCAGACCAGCAGCTTCACTGGTGACTCCAAAATATGCATCTGCAATCAATGCTGTGCTGTGCTTACATAATCGGGACGACAGCCATGTTTGTGCTCTGCTCCCCTTTCCATGGCCTGGAAAAATGCCGGAGTTCTCTGAGAAACCACTGGGAGGATTTGGTCATATTTTCCTGAATTAAATTCGATTCAAGGGTCGAAGCATGTTGTTCCTTGTCTACTTTCAGTTTTTTTTCCTCTTGGAAACATGGGCAGGGAGGGGGATTGTGAAGTGAAGAACAGCTTGGAGGCAGAGAGACATTCACATCTAATTAACTCTAAATAAAGGTATCATAAATGTAAACGGTGTATCCAAACACAGCGTCAGCACCTCACAATCTCAGTTTTTGGTGTAAAGAAAAGAACATGATATGCACTCTTGACTAAACTCAACAGGTTTACGTTAATATAACAATATGATGTAATATGTTTATCATTTTGTGATAATATTTCTGAAATGTGGGTCACAACCAAAAAAACAACAACATATTTTTATCAGTCTGAACTATGAAGTCGAACAGAAGCCAGACTCCTTTATCTGAAATGTTGTGAACGGAGACAACGTAATCACTTCACTGATAACTGTTTGTTTCTGCTCAGAAAAATTAATGATTTTTAAACCCCTTTACCTCCTAATGTATCTGCGGTGCTCTTTCTAAACAGATGAATTATTTCAAATGTTCATACAAATTCAACTGTTTACTCATTAAGAAACAATTCAGGCACAGCAAACCCTGTCCCTCGCAAACAGTTTCACTAATTTACCCCATCTCTTATCATTGCAAAAACATATTTTTGTTGACCTTGACTTTGAACCTACATTCACCAAAACGTTGTTGTTTGTAGTATTGTGTGATTTTCCTTTATTTTATCTTTTTTGCCACACTTTTTTATTTATAGAAATTTTCATTAAGACAGTTTTGCATTCCAGTTTGTGTTCAGCATACGTCATAGTTACAATAATACTGAAAATGATTAATTTATATAATGTACACACTTCATCATATATATGAATACAGTACCTGAACCTTTATTTTATCCATCCAACAAAAAGTGCCTCTCACAGTGCATTAATAAGCTATAATTTGTGGGAAAAAATACTTCCAAAATATACACATAAGTTTTTATGAAATAATAACATCTTACAAAAAAAGTAAAAAAATAAAAATAAAAAATAATAATAGTAAAAATATGGAAACTGAGTTTTTACCAAGTTTTCAACATGAAATTGTTTTTAGGAGTTCAACCATATGCCAAATGCAGCTGCAGTGACTTAGGAAAAAAAAGAGAGCCAAAAACAAAATCTACTGGGCCAAAATTAAAACTTTGTTATTGTTCAGTTTGTTCCAGTTCAAAGTTAATTTTCAAAATCCAAATCTCTAATTGATGTACATTCCTGTTGCCTCATTTAGTAAAAACCTGTGAAACTTCAACTCCGTTCTTTGTCTATTTCTGTTATTCCACCCTGTTTTTGACTTTAACACACACAGTAAAATTAAAACTACTAAAGAAAAGGAACATAGTGAAGTCAGCTTTTATGACACCTCTACAGCTACAGATCCAAGTAGCCTGTGTCATTAAAATAATGTGTTGGGGGTTAATGGTGAACAGGGTCTCTCTTATACTAAACAAGTTCAACTCCAGTTCCTGTGTGTGTGTGTTAGAAGTGCAGCTCATCTTACCTGAGGGCAGGCCTTTTCCCCTCAGTCTCTCTCGAATCTCCTTACTCCGTTCAGGAAGAGACTCTCTATCAGTCAGCAGACCGTCCAGCTGAGAGCAACAGAGTTCAAGTAGAGATAAGAAAAACAAAGGGAGAGGATGCACAAGGCGTGAAGAAGGAGCAAAGAGGTAACACTACACTATCTGAAACTCATCCATCCTGGATCATAATCTTGTACTGAAATTAAACTAAATAGATTCTCAATAGGTCTATTGTCACATACACAGTTAAAAAAACAAACAAAAAAAACACAAGCTTGTTGACACTATGCAGTGAAATTATTTGATTGCACACTTCCCATCAACGTGAGAAAAGTAGACTAGTAACTAGAGCGACAGCGCAGACCTCCATGAAGCAGCGCAAGTCTGTAAAGGTCATACATTTTGCTAATATACCATTTGCTTAACGTCATATGACATTAAAATGTGGCGTCATGGAGCCATATCGGTGTTATCTCATCTGATGTCCGAAGGGAAGACAAAGTGAATGAAAAAACACCTGACACTATCTTGTCTGGATTCTGAAATGTCACCACTTATGTGTTTTAGTTGTTGACCTTCACTGTGACCTTTGACCTTTATAGCTCAATATTTGATGGTTTCTTCCTTGATGCATTATCAATCATCTCTGAAAGTTTCATCAAAATCCATCCAGAACTTTTTGAGTTATCTTAATGATGGTCAGACAAGCACAAGGTAAAACATAACCTCCTTCGCAGACGTAATAACAAACAAGGCAGTCAGACACAGCAGACCTCCACCAACGCTTGATTTTTCATTCACACGTGACTTGATCGAACCATAGGTGTTGACCCATCTGTTGTCCAAAGGTGAGACAATGTGAATGCAAAAAAAAAAAAAAAAAATCACAAGATTCTATCTTGTCAGAATCCTGAGATATTTTAGCTGTTGACCTTTACTGTGGCCTTGAACTTTGACCTTCATTGCTCAATATCCAATGGGTTCTTCCTTCCATTATCTATCATTCCTGAAAATGTCATCAAAATCCATTCAAAACCTTTTGCATAATCCTACTGACAGACAAACAGACTCAAATTTAATTCGTCCTTGGTGAGAATAAGGTTAAAAATAGTGAGACTAGACTAAAACTAAAGGAGCAGTGCAAAAATAATATCTATATATACAATCTAAAGGTTACTGTGCAGAAATTCAATAAATACATAAGAATGTACTTATAATAAAAAAGGGTGTTTGGGGGGTGGTGAGGATGGGAAAGGTTTATTGTCAGTTCAGGAAACCCACAGGGCTGATGCCTCAGGCCCAAACTCTTCTCACTGTACAAACATGACTGCACTTCCCACAATGACAACAACATTAAGTATGCAGACGACACAACCATCCTGGGCCTTATTAGAGGAGGGGATGAGTCTGCATACAGGGACCTGGTTCATTGGATCACCGTTTATGGCAAGGACAACGGTGATCACCCATGGTCATCTGCAGTTGTGGGTTATTGAAAAATATTTTAATGATGTTCGGGTGGCAGTCAGTCGGGTCTTTGGGCTAAATATTAAAATAATCTGGTAAATCATAACTTAAATATTAGATACAATTTTCTATTATCAATACATACGCTTTATTGACTGAATTTCCATGAAGGTGACAATGTTGGAAGTATCCTACAGTATGGATGGAGTAGGAGAGAAAATAAAGTTGGGAGGGTGGAAGCTCTGGAAACATCCAAACAAATAAAGTAAGGTTTGGAACACATTAGCTGAGATTATTGAAGATGATGAGCGGCTCCCAGTGTTTTCTTTTCCGTGGAAACCAGGTTCAAATGTCTGTTTGGGTGTTAGAGTTTGTCGGCCCCTGGTTTAGATGCTGCGTTAGCGTTGATAACTTTTAAACGATGAAGCAGGACAAAAATATTTTCTCAACATATTAACTTACAAACAATGCCATTGGATTTTAACACAGACATAAATGCAGGTATGTGCGTAAGGTCAAAGGTCGTGTGATGTTCATAAAGACCAGTGACTACTTTTTAAAAATGCGGTTCGAGAAGCGGGTCGGTTGCGTCCTTTTCAAATACATTTCTTGCTGTCTGAGTTGCGGACGGGCTAGTTAAAAAAAATGGTTGTGGGTCGGTTATACATTGACCTGCACATCACGGATACTGTACCTACGTCTCTTACCTGCGACATATTTGCCTCTTGACTACCTCATGTAACATTATGCGCAATAGCTTTTTTATATTTGTGCAATTACATACTTATCGAAACATTTTAGTAAAATTTGTAATCATTATTTTATCTTCATTGGTGCAGTTTATATTTTTAATGTGCAGTTTATTAATGTATAGTTTATTCTTTTAATGTCAAGTTATTTATTCGACTCAGGGACACGCACAAATAATTCAAATGTACCTGTGTTAACCTTTTTGAATACATACAAATGGCAATAAAGTATATTGTATTCTGTTCTATTCTGTTTGACCTGCATAACTCTGGTACTTACCTGAGAAAGGCTGCCTAGCACCAACCGCACCAGTTTTCTTATGTAGGAAAAGGGAGGGTCACAGTTGGAGTTTCGGATGTGTTTGCTGCAGATGTCCAGCACCGTGCGCAATGACATTCGACTCAACGTGACGTCATCACACATGTTGAGAAGCAGGCTGTTTAGGTGTTCCCCCAACTTCATGGGCTGTGTGGGCAAACAAACTGTCAGTAAACATTCCACAGTGGTATGTCCTGTCAAGTGGAACGCAGAGTGTTCCTTCAGTGTTCAGAGGGCTGATTATTAACCCATAAAGACCCAGTGCTGCTTTTGTGGCAGTCCACAAATTAATGTTTCTCTTTACTTAACCTTTCTTTCATGATCCATTACCATTTATTTTGACATTATCCTCTGAGTTGTGTCTTTTTTCAGTGTAAATCATGTGCTTTTCTATTTTTTAATTCATTGATCACATAGATGTCCATAAAAGCTCAGATCAAATTTGAGGGATATTGAATCAGAAATGGACACAACTGAAGAAAAAGTGACTCATTCAGCAAAGATATCAATAACTGAACATAAAGCAAGTGACTTCATTCACTGTCATTGATCCAACTACATGGCTTTTACTGGTGAATGAGTGTTTTAGAAGATCACAGTGTTTTCATATTTTATTCTATTCTATATTTTGTGTAGCCTAGTCACACTTGACTCCTTGCGGCAGCACATGTAATGTGCTACCGTAGTTGTCTAGTTACGCTCGATTCAACTTTTGGTTAGATTTCCATGAAAATGGCCGACGAATCACGGTGAAGTATAGAGTCGGGGGGCGGGTGTAACAAAGCGGCGCTGCAACGATTCGGAGTCTGAGCCAAACAACCAGAAGCAACCATAGAAAAACAACAATGGGTGGTGATTTCCTTTTAGCAAAGATGAGTGAAGAATGTGCGAAAATGTCAGCAATCTTTAAATTATTTTTAGAGAAGCGACAACAGTCGTTAAACTCCATAATCCCTCATTCCTAACTTTCTCCGGACTCCTCCGTCAACTTTCCGGCATCTAACTACATCGTTTTAAAGTTTACGCTGACTGGTTGTAGTACCGTCCTATTGCATACAGAAAGACAACCTTTTAGCCCCGCCTCCCCTGACTATGAAGTGTTCCTAGACCCATACATGGAATGAATATGGATAGTGTGGCTAGGTTCCATTCTGGGTCTTTACATTAAAAAAACACAACAGGTGTTTTACTCGTTTAATTTACTGATTAAGTACGGCTCAGAGTTGAGGCTTGTGTCAAAACTGACCAAAAATGGTCGTTTTAAGCAAAATATACCACAACGTAACATAAATCCAATGTGTCCATCCACTGTGAATTAACATTGTAAAACAACTCCAATCCTCGAGGGCCGGTATCTGTTTTGCATTTCATTTATTCTGTGATAAGGTGTTAGCTTTGTCTATAGTGAGAAAAAATGTCTAAAGAAAAAAAACATTATCACAATCTCATTTTAAGACAATGTTATCACCTAGCTTTATTTCATGTTATTGTGGACTACTGATATTAACCTATCTTCAAAAATGCTAGAGCATAGTCATAGACAAACATTAAATGAGACAAAACCTACAACAGAGTCAAGTGAAGGTAAAGGGCAGTGACTTAAATATTAATACAGTACTTTTTAATATCAATACATACTGTGACGTAAAATATTGTGAATTAATGAATGAATGAGCATTGTCAAAGTAATAAAAGGATCAACAACACTAAAGACACAGCTACTATCTCTACTTAATATTCCTGGATTATCTTATAATTATGCAATTTTTTTGTATTTAAGATATTAATAATTTTAGTTCAGGTTCCAAATTCAGGGCAATTCAATCTCAAATAGGTTTGTCCAGTAAAATGCTATCACAATAAGCTGTAAATATTGTCAACTTCAAATATGTCTGTGTATCTGTAAAAAAAAACAAAAAAAAAAAAAAACAGAACATTAAATTAAACTGTTTACGGCAAATATGAACAACCCGAAATGTCTTAATTGATGTAAGTGTGTCAATGAGAAGCTGAGGCATACATTTATTAAAAAAGCATTTATTTTTCTTAAAGATGTTTTTTTTTTCATATTACTGACAAAGTACAATTTGTAGCTGTAAACATCACGTAATTTTATATTTTTCACTCTAAGACAGAGCAGTTGGGAGTTGACTTTATTTATTTATTGTGTTGTCTGACACACATTCGATCAGATTGGACTGAATGTGGCCTCTGAACTAAAATCAGTTTGACAGTGCTGCTTCAAAAATGTATTCCTCTTTAAATTCATATCAGCATGAACATTTTTGAAATATTTCTTTCATTGGAGCCGAGGACAAATTTATATTTCCTTTGCTCAAACAATGCAATAAAATTCTTTCGATTTTTTTATACTGTTATTTCATGTACACTTTGGAAAGCAGAGATAAAGATAGTGTTAAACATGTTGTCTGTACAACGTGTCCCATTTTATCTACTCACAGCAGATATGGTTTAGACATTTCACAGCTGCTTTGAGCACTACTAACTCATTCCAGGGTTTGGGAAAGAACATGAGCGGCGAGGTGCTTGTTTGTAAACTAATGCACATTCAGGTAAACCTCAACAGGGTTTACAGTTTTTTTTAAGCCTGCTATTCAAATACATTTGGTTGTTGGTTGCATGACTGAAACCATTACATAGGCATGGAAAGATGTGTCAAAGACGGCACGAGTTTGTGTTTGAACATGACTCAGGGGTTAAAAAGACCCCCCCCCCTCCCCACAAAAACAGAAGATAATTATCCTGGGATAATTCATCATTTTCCAGGTTTGTGTTTCAATAGCCGGGGTCATATCTTATGTCTTATCGTACAGATATCAAATGGGAAGAAAAAAAATCCTGCTATCAATAAACTTTCATTATCAACATTAAGCGTGTTTAGGAGACTATCGGAATTTCCGGGCCATTTTACTGGAACTTTACGGAATGCACGCATTTCCACTGACCAGGCCGTTCCAGCAGGGCCGCCTTCCGGAAATTTTACAGAAACCAACGGAGTTTCTGCTTGAGGGTAGGTACTCGAGAGTGGTCACTGGGCGGATGTTGCGCAGATTGGTCGTCGCAGATGACATCATCAGATCGCGATAAAAGGGGGAAGTTTATCACATAACGAAGCAGAAAAACAGCAAAAAAAAAAAAAAAAAAAAGAATGGACAAGAAGAGTGTCCATGCCTAGTCTTGTATTAATTTCGTCCTCTGCTGCTGCTTTGTTTTGGTGCTTTTTATTAGTGACGTTACCATAGCAACTGACATGATATCATGACATGACGTTTATACAGGGTTCTCATTCATTTTCAAGGTGAAAGGTAAAGCTCTTTTGAAACATTCTCAATTTATTTCCAGCGCTGGAGTCAAATACATAAACTCATGGACACTATTTGCGCTTTTCATGACTGTGATGTACATTGTATTATGCAATAAACATCTAAAATGATGTTTCATTATTGCAAAATATTTAGTAATTCAAGGAAAAGGAAATGTTTTAACACCCCCCCCCTCCCAAAAAAAGGGAAGCCACGTGGCGTTGTTCAAGCACACTCATACTAAGATAACGATTAAGATACTAAATTAACTGGACTCAATCTGAGAACACCTGGTAATTTTCTTTTTTGACATCCATTTTTATTTTTCTCAATGTATCACCTCTCTGTTAGTACCTTTGGTTTGACATCTAACCTGCCAAAGTTAATATAAAAAAATAAATAAATACACAAATCACATCACAGAGTTATAATTGCCAGCACTTTCAATCGCTTCGAGCTAAAATTCAAGCACTTTTCAGACCTTGAAAGCACAACACTGAAATTCAAGCATTTTCCAGGATGTCAAGCACCTGTAAAAACCCTGTTTATGAGCTGTTTTTCAAAGTGTCGGTTGTAATTATTTACCTGACTCTGGGGGATCTCATAATCTGCTCCCCAGAACAAGGTCATCCCCAAAGAGTACATGTGCATCTGTTAAAAGAAACACACACACACACACACACACACACACACACACACACACACACACACACACACACACACACACACACACACACACACACACACACACACACACACCATTAGTTCTGAGCTAAATGATGCCACTAAAAGGTAAACCTAAAGACAAGTCCATACATGGGTCAAGTGATGAAAAGGTTTAGTTTGTTCTAGCAAAACTGGACGTCTAACCTTTTCAAAAAATACCACCAGACTAATTCAGACTAACCTGCCCACTTCTATTCTGAAAAAGAGAAAAGAACTGTCTGGTGAAAAAGGAGAGGCGCATTACAGCTCAATGACTGTTTAAGTGTAATACAAGTTCAACTCATTCTTCTTTGGAAAAGAAAAAGACGGGGGCTTTTCAGTCTAAATCCAAAAACATTTTTCCATTTTCCTCTCCTTATTACCGTGCACTCATTGCTTGGGAGAGAAATCACTTCCCCTGAATGTTGGGCTTGGTAGAGGAAAGAATAATTCAGGGATTGCCAAAGAATGCAACGTAGTCTTCAAGGACTTTAAGGAGTGGAGCTCAGGTTCACATTTAAAGACATACTCACACTTTCAGAGAATGTGGAAAAGTAGAAGTCTCAACAATAGTACCATGTATATATAGTAAGAAAAAAAAAAGAAAAAAGGAAAGAGCCAGTGGCAGTTACAGCTGACGTATGTTTACCCGCAGTTTGTCATAATGGCAGAAACAGATTATATTTTCTACACAGAAATAATTCAGCTGGGGAGACGGGACCAGAGCTGGAAAACTGACTCAGCACAAAACTGTGTTGAGGTCTATGGGACTGTGCCAGAGACAAGAATCCAGTCATGCAAGCTTTTTTTTGCTTGTCTACCAGAGGGCACAGAATCCAGTAGAGGGGGTGTGGTCACGCATATGTCACACAGCAGTCTGCATAAGTCTAATGCAACTATGCATGTTGACAGGGTTGTAATACAGTTTCTTTACAAAAAATTCAACATAAAAACACAGTAAAAATGTGCACGGTATTAAAAACACTAGTAAGAACTAAATGGTTTAGTCTCTATTTGCACACAGTCCATCCTCACTTCTCTTGTACAACAGCGTATTAAGAAAGTATAAACACTTGTCACTCCAATAATAAAGGTGAAACATATAAAAAGTACGTAATAATAACAACAACAACTTTATTTATATAATACCTTTAAAAACTGAGTTTGAAAAGTGCTTTGACAACTAAAGCAGAAGGGCACAACAACAAAATAAAACAGAAAATTACACCATAAAAGCATTATTTTTATTTGTATTATTTTTTATTTCTTATTTTTATTTTATTCTTTATTCTCAGAAAATTACAACTCTTTTTGAAATTCTCATAAATTTATGGGTTTTATCTCAGTATTTTACAGCTTTAATCTTGTTGTGACAAGTGTTTTTATTTTTGTATGAGGGTCACATCTCTAATATGCCATCGTACTATTGGGTTCATGGTGTTAAAGTTCTTTTAAGTCATCATGGCTGTCTTTTTTTCTGTCCAAATGATCCTAAACTTGTCACATTGTTTCCAAAATTCAGTTTTTGATGCTCTGTATTATGTATATTCTAATCATCTAATCATGAAGAGATAAAGACATTGTCATTATAACAAACACTTTTGCACAGTACTGCACATAAAAGTCCTTTTACATTCCAGAACGTTGCAAATGATCAGCGCTTCTAGGTTTAAGACCAACAACTACCAACATATGTACAACTATTAGCCTTTAATCACCTGAATAATCTGAGATTTAGAAGAAAGAGTTCGAGGAAATTTTAACCATTGAAGGGAAAAGAAAAATGTTTATATGTTTTTACAAATACAATTTTTAGAAGTTAATACCTTTTCTATGTCGGAAACAGAAGCCAGGGCAACCCCCTCCATGACCTCTGGGGCTGTGAAGGCTCTTAAATCCTGCTGAGTGACATACTCGTCCGTAAAAGAGATGTTGCCAGAGGGCATGAGCAGGAGTGACCAGGGAGAGATGATGAAGCCCATGGCTGAAGGGTCTAAAGAAAGAAAACACCATTTAAGTGTCAGAGATAACATCAGTGGCAAACACCAGTAAACAAACATGAGAAGTATACTGTGCATTTACCATCCCTGCATTATTTATAAAAACAATAGGGACAATATGACACCACAGATTATTTAGGTTTATGGACACATCTACACATTTATACACACGTTTACATGGGAGTTTTTCTTCCTGTTTAATTCTGAATAAAAGTTCATCTTGCATTAAGATGACCAATTCCTGTTGAAAAGGTTAATTCCGAATTAAATTTAATTCTGAATAAAGTTACTGGTTTATTCCGATGTCAATTCTGAATAAGATAATTCCTGTCCCATGTGAAGAGTTAATGCCGCTTTAACTTTATTCCTGTTGTTCTGTGCATGCTCCTGGTCTTGTATCGATTACATAAGTTGTTACGTAGGCCCGCACATATTCCGTGCTGCTTATATTTGTTTAGGAACATTTTCAGAGATGGCTGTACGAAGCAAGCTTTAGAGTCATGGTGATGTGATTAGCCTAGTAAACTAGCCCCCCTCTAGTGGGAATAAATCATTTTGCCTGAATCGTTGGTCTAGCGACGCTCCAGTTAAAATCCAGTAAAAATTTTACTGGTCCAATCACAACGCTCCATTTGTGTAGCGAGATTGTAGGGCGGGCCTAGCACAATGATGACAGGCTCGAAGAAGTATGAACTTATATACAGTCTATGGTCAGATAAGCAGCATGTGAACGGACATAAACAGATATTTTTCCTCCACCGTTATTGGTGTGTTAGCATTAATTAGCCTAGCATATAGGATGTTAAAACAATTGGATAGACGGTAGTTTAGACTTGTTTTCATTGCTTTGTATTTTGTCACATTGTTCGTTGCTCTGATTGGTCATAGCGTTGGCCTATTACGTGCAGAGCAGTTTGAAAGACAGCCGTTGATCCCACCTGTACGCTTAAGCTCAGTCTATGGATCGTCTCCAGACTATGAATTCATATCATAGTGGGCTCGCCTGACTAGTATTTGATTGGAGCATTGGAAGAATTAAATGTAGCATGTAGTATAGGGTCTTCCATGTTGATAGTTGCAACGAAAGCAAAACAGGAAGTGGACGCAATTGTTTTCTTCCGGTAGACGTCAAGACGTCACATGGGGATTCTGTCCAATCAGAACCCTCTGTATCCCAGCTCTTTAGCTGAATTAACTAAAACCAAACCAAAACCCATGTAAATGCTTATTTGGAATTAACATGTCCATGTAAACACAAAGGAAATAGCTTTAATTCCAAATGACTTTATTCAGAATAAATAATTCAGAATTAAAAAAACACCATATATGGACTGTGTTGATGTGAAGTACAACACTATCAGCATTTTATAACCCCATTTCTGCAAACTGTAGACATATCCAACCACAGTGTATGTTTCTTGCTAAGGCTTTGGCGTTTATGGAAATCCAAGATGACTGAAGTAAACAAAAACACATGTTGCACAATTAGTCTGTAAGAAAATAACTGTTGAAGAGACGCAAAAGCAGAAAGGAATGGCTACACAGCGTAATTGTCTTTTCCTACGAAGCCACAGTGAACAGTATGGTTAGAGAGTGTTTTAAAAATATACAGAGGAATGTTTGAGCAGCTTTGCAAAATTCTTTTCTTCAACTTGATGCTTAACTCTGAGATGAGCAGGCAGAGGGACAGGGGAACTGAATGTGAGGCACCGAATATCTACTTACAAAAGTTGGAATTTACAAAGTAAATACAAGCTTCCTGTTTAAAACTGGTGAGCCCATGGAGATCTTACTCAAAAGGAGAGTGGGTTAGTAGGTGGATCTAACACACATCAGTTTAAAGGAGAACGTCTGCAATTTGATTCATGACACCATTAACGGTGTGTGGTAAATAAATTGTTCCACTCAATAGGAATATTTACACATCTGGATATAAGGCCTTTACATTTGTGCTAAATTCACTTTATTTTGAAATATGCTAATTTAAAGACTACCATTTGTGTTGTGTGCAGATAAATGTAGCAGTTTACTTCCCAAAATCTGGTTCAAATATATTACTGCTAAACAAATCTGAACTGACTCATATATGATGTGCATTTTTTTTTGGGGGGGGGGATATGGCTCATGATATGATCTGTAGGCATCATCATTTAGCTTTTTCACATGGTCGGGTGTTAAAAATGCAAGCAAAAAATAAAAAAAAATAAAAAATCGGGAATATCGAAGAATCACAATTTCAATTGAACGGGCACCCAAATAAATATTAAAGAATCAAATCGGTATAAAATCATATTGTACCATATTGTACCAGCCCTACTATAGCCTCAGCCTGACAGACTGAGACTGTTATTGTTCAGGGAAGGAAATTATTTTCAACAGCCCTCGTGCTATAGAAGGGTGGCCTCTAAAAGTAGAGGCTTAGAGACTACACTGTGTACCATAAATTAAATTCCAGGCCAAGCGTGCCATTAAAGCACCAGGCTGGCAGATGCAGAGTAGATACAGAGCTGAACACTGGAACAACAAACTGCACAGAGAACAAAACACAAGGAATCAAATTGCTGCCTTCGACACAAACTTAAATACACTGTAGAGAAAAACAAATAGTACTCCTCCAACAAATCAGAAATACTCGCACATATTCAGTTATTCAAACAAATCATTCTTGTGCAAACATAAACACAGTCACTAACCACTACGGTTTACACAGAGAAAAAAAAAAAAAAGTGTTTGAGAGTCATGCAAAACTTGGCCACATCAACTGCGCATCAGCTTCTTCTATATGTTAGAATAAAGATGGCAGATTCAAATTACAAGGTGTCCCGAAAAAACAAAACAAATCAAATTATTTGCGATGTCCATATCAGAGTGACTACATGGTCAAGAGAAATTATACCAATTTTGTAATTGTGTCTTCAACTTCCAGCGAGGACCAAAAGTTAAGCTTTAAACTGGAAATAAATATTGATTTAACATTTACTACAATTCAGGGCTCTACACTAACTTTTTTTTCCAGGAGCACACGTGCCCCTAAGTTAAAAAATTTAGGAGCACACAAAAAAAATAGGGGCACAAGTAGGTTTAAGTTTAAATGTTTATTTATTTACAGTGCAGTACTTACTCACAGATACCAACATTCTTGAATGACTGCTGTCATTTGTGTTAATTTAGAGCAGACCATAACATAACTTTGTATTATGGGATGCTTTGTCCTTTGATACATTTTAGAACGTTGTATTGGCTGCCTTGTTATTAGATCCATTTTAGAATGATTAACCCTTTAACTCCTGAGACTGAGACACAGTAAAAAATAAAATAAGAGAAAATAAACAACACAATGAACAAAAAACAGTCAAAGTGATCAGTAAAATGAACAAAAATGAATAATAAACCAACAAAATAATATGTAACATGAACAAAGTAAGACACTAACAGAACACAATTAAAGAAAAATAATAAAATAAAAAAAAACTGAAAAATAAACAAAATAAGCAACATCAACAGAAACTAATATGTATTCACAAAATAAGAAATAACGTGGAAAAAAGGGCAAAAAACAAAAACCCACAAAACCCAAAATGAAGTAAAAAGGAATAAATAACTAGTGTTGTAATTTGGTTCCAGTAGTTTTAGTTTGGGCTTTTTCTTTTTCTTAATCACTTGCTTTTCGACACCTGTACATCAGTTTCATGAACAAAATTCTCAGTAAAATAACAGTTAAAAAAACACTTGAATTCAGAACATGTCAGCGCTGATGCATCAGGAGTTAAAGGGTTAATCCTTTCAATGTTATGTGCTGTGCTCGTCTCGACTATGTGGAGCTGTTCACACAGTTTTAATTCATTTCTAGTAGGTTTTTATTAGCTCCTCAGGTCTGTGTGTGTGTCTTATTGTGTGCTCCAAGAAGCACTCACACATGTGCGACTGTTTTGTTTTCCTCGTTCGCGCGCTGAAATATTTGCTCGCAAATGCGAGTGAAATGGGCGCACTGTAGAGCCCTGCTACAATTACCAATATCCACATTGTTGTCATAACCTTTATGATCCATACAGGGAGAATACAAGGTTTTCAGACACCCTTAAAATGTTACACAATCTGAAATACTCATGAAATGTGTTTTCTGTTTCAAAAACATGTGGCTGCATCAGACACACACACACAAATAATGATAATTTTTTGCAGGAAAAAACTAAACAAAAACTAGACTCTTTCTTAATTTGTTTAAGTGTCTTCTGATGATGTAAACTGTAAATGTCTCCAATGTGAGACAAATAAATGTTTTACCTCATCTCATGGTTATTTCAGGTTTTCAACTCAGGTCAAAACAGGACATTTGAGCAATCTAGATGTAGAACGTTGTGGAATATTCTCTGAATGTCCTTCATATCTTGATGACAGCAAAAGGGGAACTTTTCCTCAGTGGTCTGGAATTGAACATCTTTCTAAAAAGAACTGTTATTCATTCAGGTGTGGAAACAGAGTACAGTGCAAAGACGCTTATATGTCAAAAGCTCTGCAGTGCATATAGTGATTCAGTAACAAAATATAATATTCCTACATCAATATGAATAAATAATCCTAAAGTGTCCCAGAACTTTATGTTGTCTTCTGTTATTCACATGTATCACACACGACACTCAAGCACATGTGATCTTCCATACTCCATACATCTGCTTTTAACATATGAGCCCTCTCTGACCCTCAGGTCCTGGGGTAGTAAGTTTTTAATTGTTCCTAGAGTTCACACTAACACACATTGTGAGGCCTCATTCAGTTTTTATTTCTCCAAACTATGGAACAGTCGACCTGAGGATCTGAGGTCTGCTGCCAGTGTTCATATTTTTAAGGGTAAACTGAAAACATACTTTTGTAACTTGGCTATTAATTAAATTTTTACTCTTAACATTATTTCATTCTGCTATTTTTATGTATTTACTATTATTTTATTAGTATTATCATTTATTTATTTTATTCTCTTAAAAAAAGTTTAAACTTAACTTGATAATGGGGGGGTCTGAGGTAAAGCACTTTGTGCTACATGCACCATGTATAAAAAGTGCTATAAATAAAGTTTGTTTGATTGATTGATTGATATTGCCAGATTTCTGTCAAACCTTCTGTCAAAAACCATGGACAACATCTTTGGAACAATGTCCTGAATTTGAATTAGCATCTTCTTTATCATTATTTAAAAAGCACCTGAAAAAAAATCTACTTTACAAAATAAATGTAAGGTTTTGTATCTGTCAGTTGTATTTTTTATTTCTTACTTTTAGTTATCATTCTAGTCATATTATATATTTATTACGTTCGCCAAGGAGGTTGTGTTTTTGCCGGCGTTTATCTGTTTGTTTGCCTGTGTTCAAGATAACTTGAAAACTTATGGACGGATTTTGATGAAATTTTCAGGATATGTTGGAAATGTGAACAGGAAGAACTGATTTCATGATCGGGGTGTGTGTGTGTGTGTGTGTGTGTGTGTGTGGGTGGGTGGGGGGGGTCTACCTTGGTGGAGGTCTGCGCTCTCAGAGTGCTTTTCTAGTTCTTTAGTGTATTGTTTATTTCCATGGAGGCATTTGTATAATAAGCCTTTTTTTGGATTCTGTCCTCTCCTGCACAATGGTGTTGTTTGCATATGTTTTTTTTCTTTATATTGTTTGTGATGTGCCTTAACCCTTGTGCGGTCCTTCGTAAAAGGCACACTGGCTGTGTCCTACAATCGGGTCTTAAAAACCCAGATTCCAAAGTTCAGTTCCATAGACTCATCACCCCACCCCCCAAGGATATATTACTGTTTTCAGTAGTAAGCAATGGCATCCTACAGTACATATAAAAAGGTACATTTGTGAACCACCGGGTCTCTTTGACCCGAAGGACCGCACAAGGGTTAAACACTAAATACTTATACTGTCCTAGTTTCTAACCTTGCATCTTGTTCTCATTGGACCATTACCCAAGAGCATCTGTGCATAACCTCCTACATGCAGACTCAGCAGAAAAGACACATTCACAGATTACACCGATAACAGGGAATTCCTTCTGCATGCGAGAACCATCAGCCGTTCAACGCGACTGGAATTCGAGGTCAAGTTGGTCCAAACACAGATGCCCATGGCCACAACTTGATCAGTGATTCCTACAGTTACCCAAGGCCCAGATATTACCAACACAGCTACAAGAATGACACTTTTATCACACTGTCTAAAGTCATTTTTAGCAACAGAGTGAGCATAGTGGTGCCTGATGAGGACTCACATCCTCTTCTATCTCTAAAGGTAAACCCTCCCTTAGTCGCCCATTATTCATGTTGTGGTAACTTACAAAAATACAGAATTATTTGGCCTCATCTCGACCAATATTCAAGGACAAACAAAAATGCACGGTAACTAAGGACTCGCCAACATGAATAAATAAATACTTATTTTAAATAAATACTTTAATTTTCACCAAAAACGACAGTGTGCTTTATAATCCAGAGTGCCTTATATATGGATCAATTCTGGTAGTGCTTAGTGACTTGGAATTTAGACTTTATCTCATAAATTTTGACTTTTTAATCTTATGTTTTTGGCTTTTTATCCCATGATTTTGACTTCACTTAATGCACCTTATAGTTCAATGTGCCTTATAGTGTGGAAAATAGTGTATTTATTTATTTTTTTAAATTCAGCATAGAATTACAACTGCCCCATGTACAACAAACTGCCAAATGTAAATAATGGTGTGTATTGGTAAAAATCTGGCAGTGATACAGTACAAATCACACTTTTACCATCAGGATACTATATATGCTGATATTGTAAAACAAGGTGATATTTTTTTTGTTTTGTTTCTTTTTTCAAAATTATTATTTCCTGGAAACATGCAATTACACTAGAAACATGCACAAATACTAAAACTTTTTATTTCACCAGAACAGGATCTGTTGCTATATCACAAAAGTGCAGGATTTGGATAAATAAAATTTTAATATCTGATTTCATCAGTCCAAACACACACACACACACACACACACACACCAACTAAACAAACAAACAAATAAAATTATGTTTTACAGACATCACATATTAAGATCCTGCTTAAACTCACTTTCACCTTTTTTAAACAGTAAAAAGTGACTTTAGAATGCTTAAAATAGCCATTATTAACAAAACAGTGTTAACAATTATTAAAAAATTCTATGCGTAACCTAAAATATCACAATGCTACTTTTTTAGTATATGTACAGACCAAAACACCCATGTGAATATGGAAATAAAAGGGAAACATACCCTTCTGAAAATAGAAATAAAAGCGCAAAATACCAATGTGAATATAACATTAAGAACGTATAGGATTCCCAAAAAAACATACACAAAAAATAAAAACAGAAGACAAAAATGAACGTCCATCAACCACGGTTTCTGCATTTGAATGAACACCTAAAAATATCGCTACCATAGTCCACTTCTTAATGTAAATACAGTATAATGAAATATCATGATATATCATGGAACCGATATCTTCTTACACCCCTAAACAGACAGAGGCTGCGTCTCCATTATAGTCGGTCGCAAAACAATAGTGATATTCCTAAAATATCAACAAAGTATATTTGCGCTTCTAACATGTTTCCATTGACGGGTTGTTTTCGGCAGGAGCGTCGTAATGGAACGCAAATGTTCTTCTTTGTTTTAGTGTAAAATCTTTTTTAATTAAAAAAAGATTAGCCTGAAATGTATATGGAATTCCACCGATATTCTGAATGCTATATGGAATATCGTCCCGTGAGATTTCACTGTTGGAAGATGAACCTTTCCATGTCTTCATATCACGCTGCATTTCTCTGCTGTTTGCCGTCTCTAAAATGGAAGTTATGATTTTCTCCTGAATTATTTCTAGAAAAGTCTCCGTCTCCTCTGTCCATGTGTACCGTACCATTTTCACTCCGAGAGAAGTGATCATGTACGTCACGTCCTGTGATGTATAACTGAGGAAAAAGTGTTTCCGTTGCACTTTTGCCGTAAAACCCTCATGAAAGCGCAAAAACTTTTTATGGATATTTGACTGTTTTTTTCTAAATTCAGGCGTTTCCATGACCAGTTTTTTTTATAGCACCATTTACATTTTGTGAATTTCCAAGGGTAATGGAAACACAGCTAGAGAAAGTGCATATCAAATCAAGTGGAAACTTGAGAAACCAGAAAAACTTGGACATTGTGAAACTTTTTTGTAATGTAGTACAGAATGTAGATAATAAAGCGTGTGTTTATGTGTTTGTGTGTATAAGCCAAAATGTCTTGGTACAATTCCTTTCACATGCTCATACCTTTGTGGAAGAGTTCTTGGAGGCTGTCTGCGCTCTGGCTGAGCACTGCCCACACCTCCTCCTCCTGCAGTGGGCCTCCTCGCACCTCCAAGGCTTCTGCCAGAGACACATGCATCTTCCCTGTGACGGCAAAAAAAAAAGATCATGTTTTACACAAATCACACTCATACACACATACAGAAGAATGCACAAATTGGAAAAAAAAAGAAGCAGATTTCTCTCCCTTTGTGATTTCTACTTGTGGCACAAAGTCAATTCAATTAGACACAAGGAGCCACATAAGTTCATTCAGAGGTTGTGCTTAACGTCATGAGTTAAAAAGATGAAACATTATTTTAATTTAGCACACAGTTGTCATCTTAGAACAAGCCTAAACCTCTTAGAACAGAGGTGTCAAACATGTGGCCCAGGGGCCAAAATCGGCCCACCAATGGGTCCAATCTGGCCCCTGGGATGAATTTGTGAAATGCAAAATTTACACAGAATATATTAGGAAGTTAAAACCGTTTGAAATCTATTCAATCTGAAATGGATCAACCATAATAATAATAATAAACAATAAATTATGAAAAATGCAAATGTCCTTATTTATTTTAGTGTAAAAAAGGAATAAATAAATAAAAAACACAAACTTGTGTGAATAACCTGAAATATCTGTGAATTTTACCAATATTCTGAATGATACTAAATGTGTGTATTTATAGTCCACTGTTATCTTTAAGTAGTTATGTGCATGTATAAATGATAAACTAAAGCACAATATGGATAATATTGCACTTATTTTTCCCAAGAATTTTCAGGTTATTAATATTTGTTTGTGTTATGTTCAAGTACAGTTCCTACATGTGAATATTTTTATGATAGAATTGTACCATTTTGTTCAAAAACAGAGACATCATTTATGCGTTTTTATATATATACATATATATATATATATATATATATATATATATATATATATATATATATATATATATATATATACAGTGAGAGTAAAAAGTATTTGATCCCTTGCTGATTTTGTTGGTTTGCCCACTAATAAAGACATGATCATTCTATACTTTTAATGGTAGATGTATTCTAACATGAAGAGACAGATTATCAAAATGAAAATCCAGAAAATAACTTCAAAGAATTTATTTTAATTCATTTGTTTTTCATTGAGGGAAATAAGTATTTGATCCCTCTATCCGAAAGCACTTAATACTTGGTGGCAAAGCCTTTGTTTGCAAGCACAGCGGTCAAACGCTTGTTGTAGTTAACCACAAGGTGAGCACACATATCAGGGGGAATTTTGGCCCACTCTTCTTTGCAGATCCTCTCTAAATCATTAAGGTTGGTGGGCTGTCGCTTGGCAACTTGGACCCTCAGCTCTCTCCATAGATTTTCGATTGGATTGAGGTCCGGAGACTGGCTGGGCCACTCCATGACCTTAATATGGTTCTTCTTGAGCCAGTCCTTTGTTGCCTTTGCTGTATGCTTCGGGTCGTTGTCATGTTGGAAGACCCAGCCACGGCCCATTTTCAGCTTCCTAGCAGAGGGGAGGAGGTTGTCCCTCAGGACTGCTCGGTACATGGCTCCATCCATCTTCCCACTGATGCGGTGAAGTAGCCCTGTGCCTTTGGCAGAGAAACACCCCCAAAACATAATGTTTCCACCACCATGCTTGACGGTGGGCACAGTGTTCCTGGGATCATAGGCAGCATTTTTCTTCCTCCACACATGACGAGTAGAGTTTAGGCCAAATAGTTCAATTTTGGTCTCGTCTGACCACAGAACCTTCTCCCAATCACTTTGTGCATCTTTGAGGTGATCATTGGCATACTTTAGGCGAGCCACCACATGTGCCTTCTTAAGCAGGGGTACCTTTCGGGCACTGCAGGATTTTAACCCATTGCGGCGCAAAGTGTTGCCAATTGTTTTCCTGGTGACTGTGGTCCCAGCTGCCTTGAGGTCATTCACTAACTCCCGCTGTGTGGTTGCAGGCCGATTTCTCACTGTCCTCATGATCATTGCCACCCCACGAGGTGAAATCTTCTGTGGAGCACCAGACCGAGGTCTATTGATGGTCATGTTATACTCCTTAAATTTTCTCACAATTGCACCAATGGTTGTTACTTTAATACCCAGCATCTTGCTAATGTTTTTGTAGCCCATTCCAGGTTTGTGCAGGTCAACAATCCTGTCTCTGAGGTCCTGAGAGAGTTCTTTAGTCTTACCCATGCTGGAGAGTTTGGAATCTGTCTGATTGTCTGATTCTGTGAACAGGTGTCTTTTATACAGGTGATTATTTAGAACAGGTGTCTTCAATTCAGGTAACAAGTTGATTGGGAGTGTGTAACTGGTCTGTGAAAGCCAGAACTCCTAATGCATACTAGAGGATCAAATACTTATTTCCCTCAATGAAATACAAATAAATTCATATATATTCCTTCAAGTTATTTTCTTGATTTTCGTTTTGATATTCTGTCTCTTCATGTTAGAATACATCTACCATTAAAAGTATAGATTGATCATGTCTTTATTAGTCGGCAAACCAACAAAATCAGCAAGGGATCAAATACTTTTTACTCTCACTGTATATATATATATATATATATATAAAATTTTACTTGTCTGGTCCACTGTATACCATATTAGGCTGAATGTGGCCACTGAACTAAAATGAGTTTGACACCCTTGTCTTAGAATATCACACTCGTCCTACCTGGCCTGATAATCTGATGCAAGATCAAAGCACATAAATACATTTTCCCAACATTGTAGTTCCTTTTCCAGGAACTACATTCTCAGGAACCCTGGCAGATTTCCACTAAAATGACCCAGGTAAAACAAACAAACAAACAAAAAAACCTTCCCGTGACCCTGAACTTTCTCTGATTAAAGTTTCTGGTACAGAGATAGTAAATTCCTCAAAATTATTCAGTAGTGGAGCTGAGAGCTGAAGAACAGTGATTTGGTGGAACACAGTTGCAGTGTTCCGACTAAGACTCAGATTTATTGTCATTCAACACAACAAACAAATCAGGAAATAACTTCATAATTGGTATTTCCTCTGTCAATGTTTTCTGGCTCAACAAAGATCCAAAACGCAACATTTTTATTGTTTTTATTAAACTGTGCCTTATATTGTCACTTTTTAAACAAATAATATCCAGACCCCATGCAAATGTAACTTTTCTATATATTAGTCTTGTTGTTTCTTCATATTGTAGTGGTGAGTCTGTAATTGTGGAAAAGAAAATAATTTTTCAGATCATGTTCTATCATGACTTTATGTAAAAAAACCAAACACAATATAGTGAATTGCCCCCATACACCTAAAAAACAACCCAATAATAATAATAATAACAAGGTAGTCAGAAACAGCAGACCTCCGCCAAGGCTTGATTTTTCATTCACATGTGCAGTGATGGAGCCATAGGTGTTGACCCATCTGATGTCTGAAGGTGAGACGATGTATAATGACAAAAAAAACACAAGATTCTATCTTGTCTGAATCCTGAAATATTACCACTAATGTGTTTTAGCTATGGACCTTTAGTGCGACCTTCACCTTTGACCTTCATTGCTCAAAATCTAATGGGTTCTTCCTTGACCCATTATCTATAATTCCTGAAAGTTTCATCAAAATCCGTTCAGAACTTTTTGCGTAATCCTGCTGACAAACAAAGACTTCAATTTAATACCTCCTTGGCGGAGGTAAAAAAAAATCCAATATCTATTTTTTAAGTCATGTCAGATGTTAACATATTAACTTGCCTGCACTTAAATATGGAAAAAAATAATTTTGAAAAAAAAACAAACAATCAAATTAAAAACCGGAAAACAAAAAATCCCGATACATATGTGGATCATTTTTTTCCTCCCACCCCTGGTACTAAAGGTGATTTATTAAGCTCATGTCACATTTAATCAGTACCTCTCAACAGAGACGGAAGGAAGTGAGATGACTCCCTCCTAAGCTATTCTTATCATCAGGTCTGTTAAATTATCTTAAATTCTTTTGATCAGACAAGTTACCATTTTGATTTACTGTCCTGATGTGGTGTTCTACTTGCTGCAGGCAGTGAAGGGAGCCTTATTGTTGAGGCCTGCCATCTAAATGTAAATGTAGGCTTATCTTAGACTGCAGTTCAGGAGGCAGCTCAGACACCTGATGTCCACATGTCTGCACATAGACACCCTATGTTAAATTGATTAAATATTGATCAAATCAAGTCTCCAGTGGCTTCAGTAACTTCATTTAGATTTTTTTTCCATTACACTGATTGTTGTTTTCTACCGTTCACCAGTTCTATTCCCAGATAATATGTCATAACTAGGTCAAACTCAAGTTCAGTAGTTGATATGACTTTGTGGCCACTTGCGAAAGAGTCATTAAGTTTAAGAGTGTTGCATTTATGCAGATAGATTATATGCACTATTACAGAGCAGCAGATCCACAGTGTCTCACATAGATTTTGGATTAAGCACATGCTGCAGCATGCTTTGCCTAAGGGAGAAACACAGAAATGACTCATGTGACCCACAGGTTGGCTGTCTGATTTCATTTAACAATGATTTTCACAGGTTTTGTCATAGACACACAAACAGTAAAGCATGTGTTTTTAAGTTTTAGTATCCAACAGTCTGAAAAGTTTTTTTGTTCTTTCAATATCTATTGTTTTCTTAAAATTATTTACTTTTGTCTTCTCTCTTTTCTCCCTGCCCTTCCCCTATAAATGTTTTCAGCTACTTGTCCAACTGTCAAGTCAGATGTTGTTCTGGAACAAATAGGCTAAATTGGGGATTTAGTTGACGTAAAGACTCATCACAGATTATAGACTCTGTCATCTATTATGGTTTCTCTCTAAATCTCAGGTGTTATAATTAATTGACAATGATGCGTTTTCCTAATCCAGCCATGACATGATGCAAATCTGAGCAGAACTGGTAGCTCCAGTTGTGTAATACTTAATTATCTGAGCTGAAACTAAAAACAGTGCATGCAACAGGATGTGGAATAGTCAGCCCACTCAACATCTATTAGGTGGAGTAATACTTAAAAGACAGTTGTAACTGGCTCTTTGAAATAAGACACTTAATTTAAAGTACTGCACATTGACATCTACTTAATTTAAAGTACTGCACATTGACATCTATGTGATAAACTGTATGACATGTATCACTTAACTGCACTGCTGTCTGTCTTGCAATGACTTGTACTGTCAACAGGTGTGACCAAACAAGTCAATCAGCATTCCGAAATAGCAGAAACTTTAAGAAAAAGCTTTTGCATGCTATTTAATCAATGATTACAACATGACAGACAGACATTACAGAAATCATCTTCGAATAACACTCTTCCAATGTGCCAAAGACATGCAAAAGACTTTGTCATGAGTCTATTGACTGATGTGTCTGCAAAACAAAAATACATGAATTGTAAGTCTGTGTATGTGTATTCCAAATTTCCCAAAGACTCATGACACGATGCACAAGAAACGGCTCTCATTCAAATTCATGAAAAAAAAAATTCCCATCTAATTCTGCGCCTAAAAATAAACCCATATAATTTACAAATCCATGAATTTCAGTTTTTTTTTTGAGTGTTTTGCAGTCCATTGTTTTGCTGAGGTTTGCAGAACCACATTAAACAAAATATATATTTGGAAATGAAAGATCAAAGCTTTTCCACAAGACTTTATAGATGAAAACTGGAGGCCTGAACATGAAGAAAACACATACAAACAGGAAGTGAGGCATAATTTCTATGCGAGATCAACTAAACATCAGTCATGTTTAGGGTGGGGGGGAAAGTACAAAGAAGGAGTTTTGTACTACAATTTCTATTCTATGCACCACTATCAGAACAAATTATCTATGTGCTGTTGGCTTGATAGCACTTTGAAATGTGGTAATATATATATATATATATATATATATATCACCAAAAGTATTCGCTCACCTGCCTTGAAATACACTCCAGTGAAATGTCATTCTTAGTCTATGGAGTTTAATATGACATTTCTGTGTTCTGCAAGTGAAACAGAAGAAAAAAAATCTCACATTCAACTTCAAAGAAGCACTGAAGCTAGGTCATAAGCTTCATCTATAGCCCCTTTTACACAGTACTTCTGTTAGAGGAACAGTTCACCTTTACTCCCAGAAGGACATCTGAGTACTAAAAAAAAAAAGTGGTGGATCATTTGGTTCCATTGCTGTCATGACTCTAATGCCTTTGGAGGTTGTGACAGAACCATGATAAAGGTGGGATCATGATTCTGGAACACTATCTAAAAGGAACAGGATACAGTTTTGATGAAATACTGAGTGTGGGACCCCTGTGCTGGGGGGATTTAAAAATATGTGCAGGTCATGTAACAGGGAACAAACATCAATGTGACCAAAACGTGGCCGAACTGAGGTGACACTGAGATCCGGAAGTTGTTGTCACTTCTGGCGGAGGACTCCATCCATGTTAACATTTGTAGAGCGATGAAAGACAGGCCGACTCTGGAGAGCTTAGCAACAGCGCCATGCTCAGGGTATTTCCACTGCATAACTTATACATAAATCTATATGGTGCACTACTATACCACCACCCCTTTAGGCATGCTTCCACTATCTGAACTTCCAGGAGTTTTTGGGGGGACGTACTTTGACACGGTTCTTTCAGGCATTGGGTCTCTATACACAATGGCCCTGAAAGAACCTGGCGATAGTAGTAGTAGTAGTAGTAGTAGTAGTGGTAGAAGTAGTAGTAGTAGTAGTAGTAGTAGGAGTAGTAGCTGCTCTGATTTGTCCCAGTGTCCACAAAATAAGATACCTTAGATAATTGTAGATAAGGCATTGTTGTTTTTGACATTAAGAAAGGAATACCAGCAGATGACAGAGAAAGGACTCAATAAAAGCTCCATAAAACAAAGTCATTAAAGATTTGTCCACATGAAACATTGCCAGCTTCCTTAGGAAGTACAGACGCTGCTGCCCTTTCTTGCATAACATGTCAGTATTACTGTAAAAAGTCAGTTTGTCATCTATAATGGACCCCAGATATTTGTACTGGTGACCAATTTCAATGACGTCATCATATCGCATCAGTTGCGATGGTAATGTCACTAATAAAAAGCATGAAAACAAAGCAGCAACAGAGGAGAAAATCACAACAAGATGGACATGGACACTCTTGTCCATTCTATCTTCTTCTTTTCACTGTTATTCTGCTTGGTCGTGTGGTAAACTTCACCCAGAAACTACTTTTGAGTTGTTTGTTGCGATCTGACAATGTCATTTGTGACAACCAATCTGCGTGACTTCTACTCAGCGACTCTACCGGGCTGCACTCGAGTACCTACCCTCGAGCAGGAACTCCGTCGGTTCCTGTAAAAGTTCCGAAAGGAAGCCCTGTCAGAAATGCCTGGTCAGTGGAAACACGTGCACACCATGACGTTCCTGTAAAATGGCCGGGAAGTTCCGATAGTAGAAACACGCCTATTGACTCCAGATTACAGATACGGTGTGTAAAAGTCCAGCCTGTCTCACCTTTGTTACTCTTTGACTTGACTGTGGAAATCAGTCAAGTCTCACCTTTTTTCCTGGATCTCTATGAAAAAGTGGCTCATGTTGGCCTTTATTTCTACAAGTACCATGTGAAACAAGTCCCCTTTATGAATCTGATTTTGGAGAGGGGAGTTAATGAGTAAGCATGTCAGAGGCCTACATGTTTATGCAGGAATGCAGGTTAACCATTCTAGTCAATGGGAGGCGTGAAGTGCAAGGCGAAGTGGGTTAGTACCCATCTTGCTCATTACCCATGAGAATAGGGAGAGCTGGCACTGAGAAGACTGATTGTTTTGCACCCCTTGTTATTTCAACAGAGACCTACAGTGGAATGTTTTTTATCCACACTGAGGCTGCTGAGCAGACCAACTCCCTTCTCATTGGGCTACGGTCCTGCTCATTATTGAAGGGGCTTAGGAGGCAGCGGCCCAAAACGGTGAAAGCAGACAGCCTTCACCACTTCAGTGCCTCATTCTCTTTGTCAAACACTGAGGATGTTTGTTCCTAGATATTCCCATGTATTCCCACACTGTAGGTACCAAGAATAACCTGCGCAAGGCTTAGAGTGCTGCTCAGGGTTTGAAAGTCTGGCCAGAGTCACAAGGATTTTAAAGAAAATAATCCTGGAAACGTGATAGCGCTCTTTACTCTGCACTTAGGTGAAGCTTTTACTTGCCTCCCACCTTCCTGTCTGTGACACAGCTATAACCCATGAAATGGATGGGAAACAATCCCCTGAAAAATAGTACAGTGCTTTAGGAACCTGCAACATAAAAAGTTTCTTTCAATGTCATCTGTTCACATCACCAGTAACAAAAAAATGAGAAAAGTCATGCGCCTTTCTTCATTTTCATATCTCAGATCTTACTAAAAACCTGGGTAGCAATGATACTTTTCTATACTCCACTTTTATTTCCAGCAGCAAAACTCCAAGATATGAGAAGGAATTTGTTCATATCCTCTAAACATCAGAACTGTGGTTTCAGCTGGCAAAGACATTTGGACCAGAAGCTGAATAGAAGGGGAACACTGCGCCAACACTGAGGTGAAAATCTTCCTGAAGTCATTCATGCCAGGAAAATTCAAAAACAAACTCTGAGTGAACCTCTATTCCCAGAATCATATTATGCAGCCTGTTCACACATGCTTCAAATTCAAAATACACACAATGTCTACAAAGACTTGTATAAGAGCATCTTTAAACCAACAGATAAAATGTCTGAATCCAAACAAAAGAAGCAGTGTATTAAGCTAATAAAAGGTATGTATATTAGTAAGACGTTCCTCCTTTCCACACATCGTCCTGCACAATAGGCTGCCTTCTTACAAAACTGAGACTTGGTACAGGAATTGTCCTTAACAGGTTTCATCTGTGTTTTGTGAATTCCACGTAATAAAGAAACAGTAGCGAGAATAGCCCACAAGTGATGAGTCACCTAAATAAAAAGGAGAGCTCAGTCACTAGTTTCCATTAACTGTACCCGACTTAAGCTTTAGGGAAACAGCGAAAGGGCTTTTCCCCAAACCATCTTACAATAACCTGAAATCTGGACACATTGGTCATTACTGCACTGAGTGGTCTCTAACTAGTCACTAGTCTCAGGTCTGCCAGGGTCAGGACCAAGTAAAGAGGAACGCCAGGACTATTCCATGATTATCAGCCCAGTTCTGGACTGACGGCCCTCACTTCTCATTTTGGTCTCGACCTCATCCGCTCCATTTCTGTTAATCACAGGGTTGCTATGAGTACCGTGACATGCAGAGCATGGTTTTTGCAAAACCTCATTTCAACCCCCTCCTCCTCTTTCCAACACACACACACAAAAACCCAACCCACTAGCTAGTTTCCCTATTTTTCCTATGATGATGCCCACACCATCTCCATGAGATGAGAATGTTCTTGCTGCTCCATCTCCCAGTCTCTCCACCTCTTTCTTTAGACTTGAATGACACATATTGAGAACGCAGCTGACCTTTGACCCTTGAGCTAACTTTACTACTTTTCTATGGTAATGAAGGGGGAGGGGATACAAGCATGCCTTCTTATGACTCCAATAAAACTTTCAGAGGCCATGTATATAGGTAAATGCCTTTGTTAAGGTTGAAACGGGATAAAACCATACATAATGTGGGCTGTATATTGTGTGTAGTGCAGGTGAGCCGTTATGTTAGCTAGTCTACCGGCTCTTAGTGTCTCCTCCCTCCTAAACTTAAACATAAGATGCCCTAGACAGACACGAAAACAACACAATCTATTTCTGGTGTTAGCTGTCCTTATAGTAAAACCAAACACCATTTAAGCTGAAGTTCTCTTCAGGTGGGCAGTTTTCCACAGTCTGTTTACTAACTAGCTTAAATGAAGCTAACGGTCTTTTGACGTTTTCACGTAAAAGCCGCAACATTCCAGCCTCGCTCCGTTTTCCCCGGCGAGAATAGCTCACGAGAACCTGCCACAAAACTAAGAAAAACAAACTTTGTGTAACGTTACGTCTTTAAAGGGCTTATAAAGAAACTTACCGAGCAAGAAGAGCACCAAAATCAGTCAGAATGGAAGTGTTGGGGTACTCCGGCCAGGCTATGAGTGCGCACACAGACGGGACCAGACGCCATCCCATCCACAAAGTAACATCTTTAGGGAGAGAGAAGAGACTATACGGCGAGGTAGGCAGGCAACAGGTTTACCTTTCACACTAACTTATCCACAACAACGCGGGCGTTTCCCCAGCCGACACTGGCTATAGTAAAAACGGAGGACCCTCCCGTTCGAAAAGTGTTTGGAAAGTCGTCTTTGATGGCAGCTACACAGCTCTTGGATCCCCGCACGCGCAGCCAAGTTACCCAAACTGAGGAGCAGAATAGCCCCGCCCTTAGCCCGTCTCGCGTGGGCTGACTGGGAGTAACCAGACACCTTACTACGGCTCTCCATTGGCTCTCTGCGAAGGGACTGTCATTTAGCCGTCTCCATGGTAACGCACAACCAAGACTACAACGCACTGTGGGCTTGGGTCACAAATGAAGGTTTTTCTATTTCTCCCCATGAAAGTTGAAGGCCACAAAATCTTGACACCATGCCCTAAACCCCCGGATAATGCGCCCATAAATCTGATTCAGTTATTTATTTGTATTTTTTTCCAGGAAGTATCCAAGATCAAACCAAGCTTAATAACAGATGTGGGTAGAAATTACACAACATAATCATATGAAATAGAATAGAAGTAAATTTTGATCCCACAATTGGGCAATTGCTTTGTCACAACAGCAATGCATTATAAAGTCTAAATACAGATCACTGTATAGTGCTATGTACAAAATGTAATTACAGTATTATTTACAGGAAGTGCTTAGTGTAAAAAATAAATAAAAAGTGGATAATGGAGATTTGATCTTTCTTCTGAATATTACCTACTCAAATGTACCCATAAAACAAATACGAGATGTCTATTGCATCATAAACCCAAGTAATTAAACCTGATAAAAGTCTAATTTAGAGATTTCAAAAAAATTCCACATCAAAGGTATTTCAGAGTTATTTTAGTACTCAGGAAGCAATTCACTGCTGAGTACTTCCTTCCCATAGTGCACTACAAAGCTCCAACTCTGCCTGTTTTTGGTCTGTCTTCTGCCATCTAGTGGTCTTCAACAATCATTACACAAGACACATAAGAGGCATTAATATGGCAAATCATTATCAGCTGGAAAAAGATTAAACTGCACACACAGTCTTTGTGTGTTATGTGGGTATGTGTGTATGCACTCATACTAATCCAACAACATACAGCTTTCAGCATGTGACACTGTATTTCCAGAGTAAGGAAGTGATCATCTATTATTTCTAATGTAAATTTCCTCCATAAATTGAAAATGTTCTGCACTTATATAGTTTTTTTCCACCTTCATGGTGCTCAAAGCGCTTTACATTAGCCTCACATTCACCCATTCACACACAAACACACACTCATACGCCAGTAGGTTTCTGAGGTTCTGTCAGTCCTACTAGGAGCCTAAGTCAGGGTTCAGTGTCTTGCCCAAGGACACTTCAACATGTGGACAGCCAGAGCTGGGACTCGAACCGCTGACCCTTCAGTCATTGGATGACCCACTCTACCAATTGAACCACAGCCACCCATAAATGTACATATTTAAGATACAGATACAGTACATAAAAATGTTTTTAACCTCCTAAAAACCAAGAATGTATTTTTTTTCCCTCCTCTGTAGTGGACAACATTTTCACAGCTTTATTGAAGAAATGTCCACTGCAATAGACATTCTATGAAAAATGTAAAAATGCATCTGAAAAAAAGTTGTATTGTGCTGTTTCTAAAAAAGAAAGAGAGACAATTATTTAACATTAAAAAAGCCAACACACTGTGCAGTCCTGGGTGTCAGGAGGATATGTGCACCAATAAAATACTTTTGCTTCATTATATTCCACTGCTGTCATCAGGATTCAGTTGTGAGTTGAGCAGTTCAGAAACGTGAGGTTATTTTCATGCAAGGAATCACATTAAGAATCATCCTGATATGATGAAGATGCTTTACAGGGGTGTAACTCTATTAATAATACATCTTGCCCAACATTTAATGCAACTATGGATTGAATTTAAAAATATATTTTATCAGCATTGCACACCACAAACAACTTCATGGTGAATATGTTCCATATTCAAAGCTAAAGGTGGTTGAATTAAATATTCTGTGTGTTTTTGTATCCACATGGGCAAAGTATTTGAATGCATAGGGCCCCCAAGCCTCCAGGGGGGGCCCAAAGCTGCATTTTCAGCCTTATCTGAGGAAAATTCAAATGCCTTGTCTTTATCTGTTACTATCTCATATGTTAATTATGTCACTTATATCCTTTTAAAAAGTTATATATATATAAAATTGCTATATTCTCTATTGTTATTGAATGCATTGTGTGTTGGTTCTGTTTTAAAAACAAAAAACGTCTTGATAGCTTTGTTTCGAGCTGTTTTTGGAGGGTAGAAAAATGACTTGTGGTCGAACAACAGTTTACGGTACTTCCTCATACGTGTCCGTGACGCTGTGACGAGGCCTCTCTGATTGGCTCAGAATGTGTGAAGGAACATTCCCCCTCCCCTCTTGCTCTCTCTGTATGTTTGCTTTTACCAGAGTAGCATCCAGCTAGGTTTTGTGCCATTGTTTGTTTTGAAAATGTGCAGGAAAAAAATTACTTTTTCCACAGAGAGCACATGAACCAGTTTGAGCCGCCATTTTTATCAAGTTTGTGCAGCAGCTACTGTGGCGCCATCTTCTCTTGTAGATGCTAATGTTAATGCTACTTCAGATTTGCTACAATGGGGGAAGGGTTTAACCTCACGTGGGTGACACTAAAGTCTGTCTGTCCTCAGATGGACCAGCTTTTTCTAGGTCCCTGGTTTTTCTTTTTTTGTTTTGTGTGATGCAGTATGCAGCCAGTGGAGGTGACAAACCACTGTCAAAGGAGCATGTGTTGGTAAGTCGGGATGACCCACCAAATTCCAAAAGGAGTGGGAAAGTGGTTTTCAGCTGAATGACACCTTTAAACTATGTGTGTGTTGCCATACTTGGACAGGTTTCCCTTGAAAAAGAGATCATTGATCTCAATAGGATAAACATGGTTAAAGAAAGGTTAAATAAATAAATTTTTTAAAAATACCATAATCGAATCAAAAATAATTTACCCCAGTGGTTGTATTTTCTTATATAAACATTTTTAATGAACACAAAAAATCTGTTTAATTTATTGATATACAGAGGATTGTTATTTTTCTTCTATTATCCATTTAATTTCCCTGAGTGGCTCAACTTAAGATGTACAATTTTAACAGTAGCTTGTTTTGCTCATGAACCCCCCCCAGACAGCATCTTGCTCAGGGTTAGAGTCCTGTACTGGAGCCCTAGGCCTGAGGGGCCCGACAGCCCGAGGGCCCGAGGGCCCGAGGGCCAGGCTTCGGGCCGACGACCGTATAATTACCTCCGACACGGGCCGGGCTCGGGCACTTTTATTTTTCAATTTAATTATTAAAAAAAACCTGTGTTGTGTTTAAATGGAAACAATTGAACGCAGCTGCTGCTGCTCTCCTCGGCACCTCCCTTATATGGGCATACGGTAGCCTCCCTTATATGGGCATACGGTACCCTCCCTTATATGGGCATACGGTAGCCTCCCTTATATGGGCATACGGTACCCTCCCTTATATGGGCATACGGTAGCCTCCCTTATATGGGCATACGGTACCCTCCCTTATATGGGCATACAGTAGCCTCCCTTATATGGGCATACGGTACCCTCCCTTATATGGGCATACGGTAGCCTCCCTTATATGGGCATACGGTACCCTCCCTTATATGGGCATACAGTAGCCTCCCTTATATGGGCATACGGTAGCCTCCCTCACTATCCGATTCGCGCGACTTCCCGACTCCCACCACAAACATGGAGAACGACATAAAGAAAAAGATTGAAAATGGTGAATTGAAGAGAGTGAACAACACTAAGGGAAAATCTCCGTTCTGGACTAAGTTTAAACTTATTACAACCCTTCAAGATGAGCCAAACGGGTTTGTTCAGTGTGTTGTATATAAAGCTGTTCTGTCATATGACAACAAAAAAACAGGTTCATCACATTTTGAACAGGTATGTGGCGGATCCAGCAGCGGTCACAGAGTTCTCAAGCTGCTGATCGAAACATGAGCCCCTATTTTAACCTGCTCTTTTATGTCCACATTGATCTGCCAGAAACTGTTGTTCACAGAAAAAATAGAATGCTGTTTTTTCTAACTGCAGAGCGTTATCCCATTTTCAGAGCGGCAGATTTAATTTACGAACGCACTCAATGGATAAAGTGTTCTATCACGCTAAAACATCCTTATGGGAGGTTAAAACAAACAAAAAAAAGTCGGGCCGGGCCGGGTTCGGGCCTGAGAATTCTGGAAACCTGTCGGACCGGGCCGGGCTGGGGCTCCACCCCCTCGGGCCAGGGCCGTGCTTGGGCCCAGATAATAGGCCTGTGCAGGGCTCTACTCAGGGTCCCCCACAAAGCTAGAAATGACCCTGTTTGTATCTGTTATTGTTTTATGTAGTTATTTTGTGAAAGTATCTGGTTAGGTAATGTCTTATAAAGTGTAACTGTGGGGGATCTGAACATAAGAACTCCATTGGCTTCTATTTCTGTCTGCACTCTTCTTAATACCTCCACATCACTGATGGGCTGAACCTCAAAGGCAATTTGCACTGAAGCTTTGACAGAGTGGATATGCCTGTCCTGGCAATCTGAAAATATGGGGCACCTGTGAGTTGAAGGCATGTGGTTTACTGACTGACAGGTTTAGCCTTTGGGTCCAGATGGGGAGCATTAGAACTTTCCTGGAGCTTATTTTCACCTCCTTTGAAATGTGTCCCTTAGTCTGCCAAGAGTTAAAAAAAAAACACTCCGTCAGAAATGAAAGTATGCTTATGAGAAACTTGGCCACCAGCTGGTCTTCAGCCTCAGTGGAAAGTCTAATGCAGGTGTATAAATACCTGATTTAGTTGTAGTATCTATAGGTATCAACATAGCTTACTGCTACCCTGACTTGTGTGGATGTTTTTGTCTTTAGTTTTGTCTTGAGCAGAGGTGGGAAGTTACTGGGTGGCCATGGCTCACTTGGTAGAGCGGGTCGTCCAGTCCAGTCCAGTCCAGTCCTGTCCAGTCCAGCCCCAGGGCAACTGTAGCTATGTATGTAGTTTACCACTACCAGAGAGAGAATGTGAGAGCAAATGAATAATGGGTCACTAATGGAAAGCACTTAGAGTAGCCAAAAAACCACTATATAAATCCAATGTATTATTATTATCATCATCATCATCATTATTGTTTTTATTATTAATGAAGTAGAAGTACTTACTTTTTAATTGTCTTTTAATGCATCTTTATGATTTTGATTTTCTTCTGTTTCTGTTTTTGTGTAAAGCACCTTGAGTTGTCCTGTACATGAAATGTGCTATACAAATAAATTTGCCTTGCCTTACTGTACTTAAATAAATTTTTTGAGGTATCTGTACTTTACTTGAGTATTTTTCTGGCACCTTCTTGCTTTTCCTCCCTACATATGTTCATAAATATCTGAAAAACACTACAGGCAAGATTAGATCCAATCTAAAACAACGTGGGCAGTGTTTTTCTGCAGACAGACAAACCTACCCAACAGCTTTATTCTCAGTCAGCTTCATACAGATCAGATCACACTGGCGGGATAGGATCAGAGGATCAGAGATGCTCCAGCATGCCCCTCCCCTCTGGATACAGACTCCATCAGACTCTGTCTCTCTCACTCTTTTTTTTTTCTTTATTTATAATCACAGTACAGAAATATATCAATGCATTCCAACAATGCAAACAAGCAATGCACAATACTCAACACAAGGCAACAGAGGGATGAGAAAATAAATAAATAAATAAATAAATAAGCAAAAATATTATAGATAAAAAATATTAAAGTTTAAATTAAGAAAATAAAGCTTCAGTTTTAACAGCTTTTGTAGAGTTTGAGTGTGTCCAAATAGGAATTTAAGAATGACTTAAAGATCACAAGGTTGGGTTTTTAGTTGGAAAATTTGCAGGAATGTATATGAAAGTTAGCTACGAATCAAATGAGGTTCATAAAAAACTTAAAAAATAAAGCAACCACAATAAAAAAAAAATCTAATTTAATACTTAAAGAAATATCCAGTTTCTCATTCAAAAAAGTCCAATATCACACTAAAATATATGACTAAATGTACAATCCCAATAAAGGTGAACTAATGTTTCTTCAGCATTATAAGAAAAAGAACAACGAAGGTTGACAATTATCTTATATTGTGTAGAGTTGAGTTAACTGGATAACATCTGTGTAAACATTTTAAAGAAACTTCTCACACCTTGTTTGAAATTTAAAAAAAAAACTTCCTTGGTGAAAGCTGCATCTTTTCCCAGTCTACGTTAGAGTATAAATTGTTCCAAAAGAAAATAGAAGCCAGTTTACAAATTGTATCCTTCTCTCCCTCACTCTTTTTTTTGTTTAACTCCTTAAGTTTTCAATTCATACAAAACATGTCAAACAAACGTAACACGACACATGAGAGCAAAACATAAGCAATAAGTACAAACTAATGAACTGAATAAATAGACAAGACGGTTCTTAATCCATAATCTTATGTCAGAAAGATTCAGTATTTGGACCCAAATGCAGACACAACCAGGAGTCAAGGAGTATTTCTTACTATTTATTTTGATGCAGTATAATCAGAATTGGATGGAGTGGTCAGAGGCAGACAGGAGCAGCTGAGCAAGACAGGCAAAGGGGT